>JASPKZ010008882.1:0-600000 GCA_030220185.1 Diploptera punctata
AAAAATAATAATTCAAAAAAATTCCATAAAAGGTATTATAATTAGAAATAACGGGTGGAAAACAAGAACCACGTTTATAAAATTAACTTCCCAAATAGTATGGTTCACTGAATGTAAACTAATATTTAAACAAGAGTTTACGCTCACATTGCAGATTATGTTACGTATCTACCATTGCTCAACAAACCCACACTTGAAACAAAATGACATACTTTTTTCAATATTCAATTGAAAAATATCTTAAAGGGAAAAATACACATAGGAACTAATGTTGTGATTACAGTGTCATTTATATTTTTTGTCACTAACATCAATTTACACTGAATTAATTCATAGGTTCTTCATATAAACGTAGTGCACCACATTCATCTTCAAACGCCTGGTAATAACATAATACATGGCAAGTCTGCTGTCCTTGTGATACTTCAAAATGGAGGTTTTTCTATTCTACAATGTGATATCGAGGTTTTAAATCAATACACCTCACCCCACATAGTAGATATGTTTGACGTAAATAGTTCAATATGAGAAATTCTGTAGAAAATCAATTTAGAAACTGTCATAAAAAATCACCACCCAATAAGTACGTAATTTTTTTAGCGTAGATCACCACCCCCATAAGTACGTATTTTTAGCGTAAAATTTGACGAAGTTGTAGGTTAACGTACATCCCCATCCTGTATTAACAACAGTTCCACAGTGGTTCGTCCAGAGAGTCGTGTGGCTCAGGTAAAAATGTGCGATTATTGTTTGCACATAATTTAAATTTCAAAAAATCACCTAATCAATTCCAAATTCTGGAAATGATATTAAGTTCATCTGATAAACAAGCCATTAATAAATTACAATGTAAGTTTCCATTTATACGTAAATATATGAAATAGTACCTGGATTTTTTGCCCTGGAAACGCCAAGTATATCCACTCGCACAAGACCACGACATTTCCACACCCCTGAAATATTACATGTTATAATAATACAGCCTCCCATGCCAGGGAAAATTATAATAAATAACTCTAAAACATAAATTACCTTAAACCGAGATCAAAAACCCCTAAAACCGATCGAATTACCCATAACCTGCCAATTTACCTATCAACACCGCTAAACGTTAATACGATATAAATTTATAATTATTTTTTTCTTTTTAGTTTATTTAAAATAAATATAAAAACCCATTTAATTAATTTACTGTGACCGGCGCACGCCGGGTATTGAACTAGTTACTTTATATATTTTTTTATTTAACATAGTTGAAAATAAATCTCGTTTATTACAAATAAACTTTTTGGAGAATTTTGGAATGTACGATTTTTCCCGCATAGAATGAAATTCAACGAACCCGCAATGGAAATCCTGCAGAAGAAATTGAAAATTTGAATTGGTATAATTAAAGCTTATTTTGCCCCACCTACACGAGAATTAATAAAAATTGAAATTTTCGAAATAAGATAATTAAAACTTACCTCTTTGTCATTAAAGTGTAATTAAACAGTCATCTCCATTGGGCAACTGTCTAAAGCGGTAAGTAGAACTGATTAAAAAATAACGAAATATTTTGTTGAGGGTTTCAATGGGTTCTTTTGGAACAAAAGTTAACATCTTTGGAAATTTAACACTAACATTGTTTTTACAATGAGGTGAATTAAGGCGCATGTTTGAATTATCATATGGTGCAAATTAGTTGAAATAAGGTAAAAAAAAGACTTGAGACCTACAAAGCGACCAAAAAAAAGGACAAATAAGCCAAAAAAGTCGAAATAGGACAAAAAGGAATGACAAAAGCCATCTTTTTCTTACCTACAATGACCAAAAAAGTATATCTATTAATGTTGAATCGTTTTAGACAAAAATAAAAAAAAAAGGTTACCCTCACTCCACCCTAATTTATTATTAATAATGGAAACCCTGCCATACGCCCCAGTCATATCCTCTCTGGATCACCCGGTTTTTTTTTTTTTTTTCATTTTTTTGTGTCCCTATACCTTATACCCACCTAAGGACAAGGTTGGCAGTCGGCTTCACTACCATGGACCTGCCCTAGTAGCAGTCCTCAACAACCATTTTTGATCCTCGTTAAACATGCTGGTTCACTTCAATTTCCTGTGAAACAGAAAGCATCATCACGTCAGCACAACACTCTGACTCCACAAAACACAAACTATTAAAAGCACTACCTGATACACAAGACTCTATTGTACACAATTTGGAACCTTGAAGCCAATATTGTCAATATATCTCCTCATTCAGTCTTACTCCAAACAATATCTACTTAATGTGGGATTGATGTTCCATTTTTTATTTAACATTTCTATATTGCATTTCTAAAACCTCTCTTTTTTTTAAGCATTTTGTTATGAACGTGAAAAGTAAGGTTGAAGGTGTTGTACTATTGGTAGCTGCAGAACAGAATTAAAATAACCATGTAAATGTTTTTTTGTTCTTTATTTAGGAATTTTCAAAATAAATATACAAAAACCTGAATGCGTTTTTGTTTGAAGTGTGTTTTCTTGAGGCATGTTCTGCAATTAATAAATATAGTTATTATTTTTTATATTTCAATAAGTTAACTACAAGAATGACTCTAGCTCTAGAAATGGATTATGTAGGAGATTGCCAGAAAGTCTAGATTAGAAACATGTCACAAATTTGTTAGGAAATTTTAGAAGAAACATTAATAATGAAGGCAGAAGAAGCATAATGAAGAAATTGGGAGAAGGAATTACAGTGGTTAGGCATGTTCTTAAGAATGGAAGATGAGCGATGGCCAAAGCAACTATATGATGGGCATCCGAACATAAAGAAGAAAAGAGGGGACCAAGATAACAGGAGGAAAACTGAAGCAGTATGCAAGAACAAGGGCTAAGCTCAAAGATGACCAAGACCGTAGGATTGGAGATTTGGCACGGAAGACGGCAGCAGCGTAAAAACCCGAAGATAGAAGAGATATTTAAAATATATATAAATGACCCGTTTTCACATAAATTACATGCATGAAACTTGTGTATTGCGCAAACGAAATTATTAATTTTGCATCCTCCAGGCTACAATATTCTTACCAAACAGTTCCTCTATAATTTAGCCTCCTCATATAACACACTCATAGCGCTGGGATTATTTGAATGACTTCCATGTACTATTGTTTTCAATCTCACCACCTTGTCTTTCTTCACTGCTTCAGTTTTATTTTCAAAGTTAGTTTCCTAGAAAGATAAAAGTTATAACTGTTTAGTACATTTTCACAGTCGTTGTGGTAATTGTATAGTTTCTTCTTCCTGTATATGTAAAATAGAATAAGAAATTTTGGACATTGTGATGAAGTGTCAGAATTCAAATAAATTGCAACAGTAAAAAAGCAGAAATTAATTATGCATAGGATTAAAGTATGGAAACGCATGATACAGGCTGTATTATACATGACGGACACTTGTCTCAAAATATCTAAAAAATGTTAAATTGATTGTATATATATTGGCGATTCTACAAGTTATATATTAAATGGATACGAAAGAGTTATCTTACTTTAAGACATAGAAAATGTGGGTATTTGAGAAAAAAATGCACATTGACCAGAGACATATGGACAGGTGAATGGAGGAAAGGCGAAATGGAGTCAGAATATTTATTTCTCATTATACAATATATTAGACTTAATTTAACACTAAAAATAATAACCCAGCAATAATATTACCAAGAAAAAAAATAATAGTAATAATAATAATAATAATAATAATAAATTACGACATTATAACACTGTAATTAAACCAGAGTGCCTCTATGGAGCAGAAACATTAATTTTGAACAGAAAAAAAGATATCGAAAATATAGTGAAAAAAAGAATGCAAAATTATAAGAAACGTTTTAGGTCCACAAGTCATAGGTGAAGCATTTAGACTCAGAAGTAAAAAGGAAATAAAATTGATGGCCATATTAAAGGAATGAAACTCAAATAGGCTTACCAAAACAGATAATGGAATTCTACGAAAACAGAAGTAAAGCTCCAGTGGATACTAGAAGTGGATTGATGAAGTCAAAAAGAACTTAAAATTGGGCAGGAATTACTAAAGAAGATATCCCAAACAGAGATATATTTAGAATAAGGTGAATAAGTGGCAAGTTGACCAAGAGGACAAACCGAAGAAAAAAACTGGAACAACTTGGACAGATGACAGAAAACAAGCTCATAGCAAAATAATGAAAGAAATTTGGGCTCAAAGGAAACGCCTCTACATGCGTAGTCCTACATGGGCTCATCCGCAATCAAAAAAAAATTAATATACACATTTTACCTGGCATACTTAATCCCTTAATCTCTTGTGCTTCTCTTAAAAGGGGTTACATACATTTTAATACAGTATTAGTTTCTTACTAGGCCTAAGTTACGTATTTAAGTACAATAAATTGTACACAGATAGACAATTTTTTTACTTTTTATCTGAAGTTTGCATGAAAATCAGATTTTGTGACTAAATCGTTTGCCCTGATCAGGAAACAGAAGCCTGTTTCTCTGCAGCACGTCAGGTTTTTGGACATTCGTCATAATCATCCTAATCGGACAGCAATTATAGAAAGCTGGAGGCAAAATGGAACAAATAAAATGGTAAGAAAGTAATATGAGAGACATATTTTGATATTACAAAAGCAAATACACTTACCATGCAGAAGTATTTCCATTGGCGTTTGTCTATGAATGATCACTTGATGTCTTTCTGTTTTTTGTGTTACTTGTCCTTTATGTTTGATACCCCAGCAGTAGTCAGTCGTCATGTTTATTCCCCAGCGACCTTGATAACGATGTTCCATATTTTTAAGTTCCTGCTGTGTCGACAAAATTATCCTGAAAATTGTCTAAGTGCGACATTATAGAATGTAGTTTTAAGCTCACCTTGCATCCTAACTGATTGGATTTCTCTAGCGTATCTTCCACTACTTCAGGCTGCTTGTTCTGTCCAAGTAAACGATACACAACTTTTTAAAACATCTCCATGCTTGCTGCTCTAGTGTTCATCAGATATCAACTGGTTCCAACAAATATCCTTTTTTTTTTAATTTGCAGCTGATGGATTTGGGATTGGTTATACAGGTATTGGAAACAGTTTCCTCTTTTGTCCAATGCACTCACATAAAAATGTTAGAAACAGCAATCGAGTTAACACGGGCAATGTTCAAAATAAATAATTGTAAGAAAATATTTGAGAAATCAATGCATAAACATTGAAAGGCCTCCTGACCTTGTATTCGGCGTTCCAGATGCTCTGAGGTTAGATTTCCGAACTTGGACATCAGGTTTTTTTTTTTTGTCTAAACAGAATTAAGCGCTTTCCTTCAGGGTCTGTGCGTGTGAAAATGTACTCATGTATTAAAAGTAAAAGTATTGGGTATGGATCACATTCATCAGTATCCAATAAACTGGCAAGAGCATGTCGACCGTGTGCCCAGATCCAGGATCCCTAAGACAATTTTGTAAAGTACAGATCAAATGGTAAAATATCTTTGAGATGGCCCAGGTAGAGATGGTTGGAAGAAAAAAATTGCTCATCGTAACTATAGCCTACTTTCAGAACTATGACACGAAAAGAAAAAGAGGAAGACAAAGTTATTAAGAAAACGTTACAATAACGCTATGTCAGGAGAGAATACCAGGATGCCGAAAATGGCAACGTGGTGGCATTGAATTAAATAAAAAACTTTGTTTTATCTTTTAGATGGAACTAACTTACCTTGTATTTAATTCACAGCCCGTTTTAACGAGTTTACGCTGTAAAGCAAACTATTTTGATCGTGTTGTTTTCGTCAAATTAAAAGAACGCTTCTGATATCAAAACAAACTTTGAAATATAATTTATGCCGTAACCACGTGACCGTAACGGTATTGTTGAGTCGCGACATTCAAATGTCTTACTTTATTTTATTGTCTGATTTTTCGCATTATTACTTTAAAAAAAATGTAACAAGAATTCCATATGTAATGCAACAGGTCTGTAGTAATGTAGGTAGCAAAATTGTGTTCATCTGTTATGAATTTTACAAGCAATTTTTCAATTATTTTTCGATTTACGGGAAATAATAAAAACATATTAACCATTTTAGTCCACCGCTGTGGTCTCGGGGTAGAGTGCTGCTTTGTCACGCAGCGGGCCCGGGTTCGATTCCCGATCGGGACAGTTTTCCTGGGTGAGTAATAACGTTTTTTCTGGCTGGTAAAAGAACCTCAGTCTCAATAAAAGACTTCATAGGAAAATTTACCGATTTTCTACCATTCGAGTAATACTTTTGTTTTCTGCTAGATGTGAAGTCACCCGCTGACATATGTAGGGAAATAAACGTAGCTAAAATTGGAGTGGTTAAGAAACTTGCGATCCATCATTTGAATGCTAACGATAATGAATGTCCTACAAAAAACCTCTAACCGTAAACTTGTCTTGACCACAGCTACAGTATATAGAAAACATTAATTTTGCTTAAATAATTTATAAACGCTTTAACCGATTAGTTTAGGGCATCATACCTTGTTGCTGATCTGTGGGACTTGGGGCTGGAACGAGTCCCCAAGTGGCAACAAATGTTCTCTTGGAGTTTCGGTCAGTATGGGACCAGTGCCTTCCAGAATCATTTGGAATCTGTGGACCCGATATGCTGACCACATCTCATTCCTATGACGACCAGATTATCGTCCATGTATGTGATCTCTAACAGGCTCTCGAGACCTATCTATTCATGGGGGGATGATTAATTGGTGAACATGATTAAATGAAACAACCCAACATTTGTCTTGACCAATTAAAAAAAAGGGGAGGCGATTTTATTAGCACCGGGACATGAAACAGAAGCACAACTCATTATAAAGTTCGTAAAGTGAAATAATGTGCTTGTAGCCAGGTTTATAAAGAAACAACTGTCCACAGTAACAAGTAGCACAAATTACTGCAGCCGTAGCGATCTGAAGTGTGTATTTATTTGTGTTTGGATGAATGTTTGGAAAACGCCTGCAAATTGAATGAGAATTTGACATAGAGATAAGCTAATAGAAGTCATATTAACAATGTGTATCGGTGGAACATAGCTATGAATCATGGGTACAACAGGATACCCAACGTGAACTCCACTAGCCGCCAATGTTTGTTTTCTCGCAACTAAACTGGAAACTTACTTACTTACTCACTGGCACTGTCGAACCCGTAGGTTCATGGCCGAGCGGACATAAGCTCTCCATGCATCCCTATCCTGAGCTAATGCTTTCCAATCAATCCCTGTATAATCTACTTCCCTCAAATCGTAGTTAATGTTATTTTCCCAGCTCATTCTTGGTCTACCAACTGGGTGTTTTCCCTCTGGCTTTCCTACAAGAAGCTTTCATGCAAGTCTTTCATTCCCCATACTGCAACATGTCCTGTCTATCGCAGTCTACGAGCCTTAACTGTTATTATATCTGGCTTCCTATAAAGACCTTGTAGTTCATTGTTATGTTGTCTTCTCCATTCACCTGTCTGTTCATCTCTCTTAGGTCCAAAAAATTTCCTAACTACTTTATTCTCGAATACTTGTAACCTCCTTTCCTCCCTTAAAGTAAGAGTCCATGTTTCGCATCCATATAATATAACTGGTACAATAATAGTTTTATATATTTTCAGTTTAACGTTTTTTGAAAGGAGTTGGGACATCAAGAGTCTCTGTAATGTATAATAGCACGCATTTCCAGAATTGAGCCTATGTTTAATTTCTTTGTGCATCTCATTCATTTGTGATTATTGTTCCTAGGTATTTGAATGCAGCCACTTCCTCAAAATGTCCCTCATTTGTCATTAGTTGTCCATTTCCATTATATAATGTACTTCTACGTGTTACCATATATCTAGTTTTATTGATATTTACTTCCAGTCCCAATTTCTTAGTGTTACAGTAGTGGATACACGCGATTTAATTAAAAAGATTAAGACGTATTTTGAAAATGAGCAAAATCGGACTATGTATTGAACGCAATTATTGCATGACAGACTGGCCGATGTAGCGTAGGACATTCCCATAAGTTAGAATCTATAGTCATGTGTGAATGTTACATAAAAACTATAAAGTGCATGGCGAGACAGTCTCATGGGGACTTGAACCATGGCAACGCTAAAACCCTAGCAATGATTCCTGACGAATGGAATTTGTAATGGGAGCTTAGATGCGAGTCCTGTACTAACCAGATGTAGGTCTCAGCCAATAGGAAGTATGACCACACGTCATTGCTATCTCTCTCGCTAGCAAATATCAAATACAGTCACTGCTAAACATTTTTAAAATCTCGCTACAAAAATTAATATGGGTAATCTTTATCGTAGACTGCGATGGGCAGGACATGTGGCGTGAATGGGCAATGAAAGACGTGCGTGGAAGCTTCTTGTAGAAAAACCAGAGGGAAAATGCCCAGAAGGTAGACCAAGAATGAGGTGGGAGAACAACATTAACTCTGATTTGTGGGAAGTAGATTATACAGGGAATGATTGGAAAACATTAGCTCAGGATAGGGATGTATGGAGAGCTTATGTCCGCGCGGCCATGAATCTACGGGTTCGATTGTGCCAGTGAGTTAGGACATCTTTACACGTAGAGGAAGTATATTCACTATATATATATATATATCCATCCATAGTAATTCTGCCCGAGGGCACGTCCTTCACTGCAATCATAGCATTTTCATGCTATGCTTGCAGCTTTACTAGGGAATTTCAGGTGTGGTAGCTTCCCGTTGCTTTCCACAATATATATATATATATATATATATATATATATATATATATATACACACACACTGTATTTGGTTTATATCACTCTGTTAATGTTTTAAATAACCACTAAATGTCAATTTAATTTAAA
This sequence comes from Diploptera punctata, assembly GCA_030220185.1. NCBI lineage: Eukaryota > Metazoa > Arthropoda > Insecta > Blattodea > Blaberidae > Diploptera > Diploptera punctata. The sequence continues at coordinate 8,860 of JASPKZ010008882.1, forward strand.
CCATTTATAGTCTTCCCCGCGCCATAGCCATGTGATTAAGGCAAGATGTCTTGGCGCAGAGCTACAGGACTTGCGCTGGTTCGAGTCCCCATGGGGGATGAAATGTTCTCAAGGAATTTCTGCTAGTTTGGGATCGGTGCTCATCCAGCATCGTGAGGCATTATGGGTAGCTACAGTAAGTAGTGACTCCAGGTTGAGAAGACCAGCTATAATGGCTGGGGGACCCGACATTCACATTGCACTATAATTTTGAGACTTCAGGCAGCAAATGTACACAATATTATAATTAAAGTCTACGGTTTAAAATCTAAAATCAACACATCCTCGTCTTACTATAATTCTCTATGGACTGTACATGTTTTTGTAAGAGGAACTGTTTTGTTTGTACACGTGGCAGGCAGGAAATTCACAGCTGAGCAGTCTGGATAGGCTCTCCCATTGGATTAGCGGTCAAGGACATTCTTCAAAATCCCTTGCGCGACCTATAATGCATGATGCATTTAACCGCTTGGTTACGGGCAGTCCAAAATCAAACTCGGGACCTCCAGATTGGGAGTTTTACGAGGGGTGGGTAATCCTTCCATGTAAAACATAACTCAAAACTATAACAACCGGACGATGGATCGAAATTTAAAATATATATATATATATATATATATATATATATATATATATAAAGTAATAATATTAGCCGCCACTATTCATGGCCCATGTGTAAATACTATTATAACTACGTGAAAAAAATACTTACAGTTTTCTTCCTACAATAAAAGACGTTATCTTTTGCATAGGCGAATGTTACCACTTTCAGGCCATGTAAAGTTTTATTGTTTCTTGGTTACGGCCGAACAAACGGTTGAAAGAAAATAAAGATAATCACGTCACCGGTTACGTCATGAATTAACATTAAAAGGAGAAGGGAGATAAAAAATTACCAAACAAGAAAGTAAAATCCAAGCAGCCGAGATGAATTTTTTAAGAAGAATAAAAGGGTGTTCCAGATAAGAAACGATGATATCCGTGAAGAACTGTTGATCTACTCCATAAAACAATATATATATATATATATATATATATATATATATACATATAATAACAAGAAACAGTGGAAAGAACATGTAGAAAGAATGGAAGAGAGTAGATTACCAGAGATAATCTTACATTATTTTCCGAGAGGAAGAAAGAGATATCGACGTCTTCGGAAGAGTAGGTCTCAAATCTATTATTGAAGACGGAACAGGCAATCAATGCTTAAACCAGGATAATAATAATAATAATAATAATAATAATAATAATAATAATAATAATAATAATAATAGTATAAATATGATAAAATATACGAGAAACACCAATTAATATATATATATATCTTATACTGGGTAATGATGAAGTCGATGTTAGAGCAACTATAAATTTAGATTTCTTTTAAGAGATGTCAATGTCCGGCAGCCCCATATTTCTTGTGGTAGGGAATTCCAGTTGCGAGAAGTGAAGATAGTATATGACATGGAGTGATGTGATGTCCTATGTTGCGGTATATTAAGCAAGAGACTATGTTGTGATCTTGTGTTTAAGTTATGGTTTGAGAATAGATACTGGAAACGAGATGATAAGGATGAGAAGGAGAAGAAGATATACAAATTAACTCAATACCAAAATGTATTTTAATTACTAGACGTGATTGAGTTAATGAAGTTACGTCCAATTTCAGGAGAGAAGAAAAGTTTATATTTAATGCCTGGCAGTTAATCATCTCTATATTCGTTCTATTTAAGCCTATGTTTAAGGGGGCTCATACACCCAGCACGAGGTACATATGCACACACATCATTACTTTACAATATAAAAAAACTATAAAACTTACAATTATGAAAATTTGCTCACAGGTAGTATACAGTATTGGCTTTCATTTGATATTAAAATTGTTATTATTGAAGCAAAATGTTTGTAATTGCAGGAAAATAAAATTCCAGTTTCTTATATATCATATGTCCACCGCTGTGGTCTCGAGGTAGCGTGCTGCCTTGTCACGCAGCGGGCCCGGGTTCGATCCCCGGTCGGGGCAGTTTTTCTCGGTGAGGTTCTTATCGGGGTTTTTCCTCACCTGTAAAACAAATGTCAGGAAAACTTTAAGGCCCAAACGGTCCCCGAAATCATATGGCCATCATCTTCATCATCATCATTATCATCATCACCATCACCCTTCACCGGTGTGGAAAGCAACGGGAAGCTACCACACCTACACAATTCCCTAGTAAAGCTGCTAGCATAGCATGAAATGCTATGATTGCAGTGAAGGACCTGCCTTCGGGCAGAATTACTATGGATGGATGGATATATCATATCATACATTATTACTTAAAAACCAATAACCTGACTAGTATAAACAATTTTTTAAAATAAATATAACACCCTAATAAAGCTTGTGAACTATTATGATGTATCCCAGATTAATTGGTTTAGAGCAAAAAAAAATTTTATTAATATTTTTTTAAATTAATTTTTACACTATATATTCCCCATTACCTAACCTTAATATTCAAAAGATTGCAATGATTTTAGTATGCCAGGTACAGACTAAGTAGAGGAGTGTGTGGCAAACTTTCATGAAAATTGAACCATTAGTTTTTGAGTTATTGCGTTTTACGTTCTTAAAATTTTAACTTTTGAGAAAACGATGTTAAAGTTTACGCATGTTTCTACTTACAGTCTGTATTAGAAAGCTCCTGCAGCATATGTTGTGCCCTCGTCCTGCCATGTTCCTCAAGTCTCAGTCGTCTTCTAGTACTCCTGGACTCCTCCGAGGATTCTCGTAGGCGTTTATCAGCAGATTTTATGCGCAGAGCATAACGATGCCTAAAAGCAGCGTTGGTATATTTTCCTAGATTCACTCCAAACTCTTCTAAACTTTTAATCTGCTTGTATCCCCATCATTGAATGTTGCTGCAGCATCAGCCCCTGATATTTTGACAACTGTTTTCCTAGCATTACTTGTTTTAGGCAAATTGTCCACACTTTATTATTATAGGACTCGTTTGAATTTTGAGTGCGGCCCTTCAAGCACCTTCTTAGAAGTTCTGTTTTTGAAAGGTCTTTGAAGGTAGGTCTTATGGCATTCATAACAGCCAATATTATCGGATGTGGATGTTTATATACTGCTTCTCTACCCTCTACCTGGGCTTGTCGATATCCACACCACAACGTTGCACCCAGTGGACACGTATAGTGCTGGGGATTGGAGTGCACATTGGCATTCAACATTATATATCCCGACAAAAACAGAAGATATCATCACAAAATTTCAGAAATATGTACTTAAAAGTATGCTCTTTCAAATGAGACCAAAAACAAAAAAAATGAAAATATTGACCTGTAATGGTGTATGAGCCTATGTTTAATTTCTTTGTGCATCTCATTCCTATTTGTGATTATTATTCCTAGGTATTTGAATTCAGCCACTTCCTCAACATTTCCCTCATTTGTCATGAGCTGTATATTTCCATTATATAATGCATTTCTACGTCTGACCATTAATTTAGTTTTATTGATATTTACTTCCACTCCTAATTCCTTAGTGTTACTCAATAGTGTGTGCGTTTCGGCCTTTAGTATCTCCTCGCTATCGGCTAATAGTACTACATCATTATAAGTAATGCCACGAGTGATTTCCAAATTATCGATAAATGCACGACTCACGAAATGAGGAGTGAATTTATCTAGAGAATTTGGAAATCAAGAGTGGCATTTGTTACGACTATTTAACGAATAAAATTAAGCTATTTACTCACAAATCATTATTTAAATATATTTACTTTAAAATATTTATTTATTTAATGTAAACGGCAATGTTTGAAAACAAATGATAAACGTTATGTTTCGTTTCTCCATCCACTGCAACAAGATCATATAATGTTTGTTATATATTGCCATCTGGCGTAGGAAACTTGAAATATCATCGCAATATTATGAGAATGCATCCTAGTGGAGAAAAAATTAAACACATCAAACTGTATATTACAACCAAAATTATAGGTTAATTTATTTTTTAGTAAACAACTCGGTAAAATCATTATTTAAAAACACAATATTGAACACACAATTGTCAAATTTGTATTTCGTCTATAACTTCATTTGAAGCACAGCCAAATCTTGTTTCTGCCATTTTGAACATTCAAATATGGCGGCTTTGCTGTTGACTCAGTCACTGCAAAATAATGGTCAGACCTGTTCAGAATATTAATAAATAATAGTTTTAAAAAACTAAAAGAACACGCTTTATTAGAAAACTAAAAAATGGAAAATCATTTTAATTTCCAATACGCTTGGGATTAAATAAAGTGGTCAACAAAAAAATCATCTCCAACACATATAGAATAAAATTAGAGTTATCAACAAAAAGAAAATAATTTTACCATCAAAAGCATGGGGTGCTTTATATCAATTAATATATTTGATAATAAACAGATATTGGTAAAAGTAAGCTCTCTAAGAAGAAATTGTAAAAGTCATAAAAAGCACCCCACGCTTTTGATGGTAAAATTATTTTCTTTTTGTTGATAACTCTAATTTTTTTGTTGACCACTTCATTCTATCTCAAGCGTATTGGAAATTAAAATTATTTTCCATTTTTTAGTTTTCTAATAAAGCGTGTTCTTTTAGTTTTTTAAAACTATTATTTATTTTTTATTTTTTAGTTTTAATATTTTACAGAATAAGATAAAAATGTAAATATCTTTTAATTCAATATTATTGTAGTATGAGCTAAAAGTAATACTCTTCTATAAAAAAAAACCCTCCCAGCCGGATTTGAACCAGCGACGTATGGATTACTTAAATTATATACCACTGAGAGTTCACTGCTCTACCAACTGACCTCTTACAACGCTTGACTAAAAACTCGACAAGTCCGCAACCTATTATACCAGTTTTCATTTTTTTGATTTTGGGATGATTCTGGCCAGGATTTTAGAAACAAAATATGAAATTATTGTATTGTCACGGGTCCTCTATACGTATACAAAGTTTCAAGTCGATCCAGTGTTTCTAAGTGGGTGAAAATCGCGTTGAAAGATTCCGTTACATTGATACAAAAACACTTTTTTTGATTTTCTGATGATTATGGCCAGGATTTTAGAAAATAAATATGAAATTATTGTATTGTCACGAGTCCTCTACAAGTATACAAAGTTTCAAGTCGATCCAATGTTTCTAAGTGGGTGAAAATCGCGTTGAAAGATACCGTTACATAGATAGATAGATAGATAGATAGATAGATAGATAGATAGATAGATAGATAGATAGATAGATAGATAGATAGATAGATAGATAGATAGATAGATAGATAGATAGATAGATAGATAGATAGATAGATAGATAGATAGATAGGTAGATAGATACAGGTCAAGCTAATATAAAGCGTGTAAAAATGAATGTTTGTTTGTTGGTATGTTTGTTTGTTAGTTCGTACTTTATGCGCGGTCATACCGTTCATCCGATTGTGATAGGGCTTTTTGCAGAATGTTCAGGAGATTCCCGGGATGAACATAGGCTATAAGAGAGTTGTAATACTCAACTCCTACACCCTTAAAATTGCCCTTTGTAGCGAAACATGTGAAAAAATAGCTCTTTGGATGCTTAAATGGCTTACGCTGTCTAAACCATAACAAATACACAAAATTAACGTACACAGGATTGAATATCTCAAAAAGCTCTATAAAAAAGTCCGGGACAGCATATGTTTATCTTTTACGGATAACTCACAATAACCATTTTTATTTTTCATTGATGCCAAGAAGATCGAGACAAGTACGTAGATTCCTGTGCAAGCATAGCAGCACTTAATGGATAACTCACAATAACGAATTTTGTCTATTAGCTCATTTATGCCAAGAAGATCGAGATAAGTAGATTCCCGGGCAACATCGTGTAATCAGCACGGGGAATCTTAAAATAATTATGATATACATTTATAATTATTTTTCATTTCACTTATTCAACTAATCATAAGAAGTACATTAATTTTTGTCTTTCAGCTCATTTATGCCAAGAAGATCGGGATAAGTAGATTCCCGGGCAACACCGGGTAATCAGCACGGGGAATCTTAAAATAATTATGATATACATTTATAATTATTTTTCATTTCACTTATTCAACTAATCATAAGAAGTACATTAATTTTTGTCTTTCAGCTCATTTATGCCAAGAATATCGGGATAAGTAGATTCCCGGGCAACACCGAGTAATCAGCACGGGGTATCTAAAAATCAAAAAATATATTATTTTTCCATCTACTTATTCAACTAAAGTCCACCGCTGTGGTCTCGAGGTAGCGTGCTGCCTTGTCACGCAGCGGGCCCGGGTTCGACCCGGTCGGGGCAGTTTTTCTGGGTGAGGTTTTTATCGGGGTTTTTCCTCACCCGTAAGACAAATGTCAGGAAAACTTTAAGGCCCAAACGGTCCCCGAAATCATATGGCCATCATCACCATCATCATCCTGATCATTATCATCGGCATCTTCATCCTTCACCGGTGTGGAAAGCAACGCGAAGCTACCACACCTACAATTCCCTATAAAGCTGCAAGCATAGCATGAAAGTGCTATGATTGCAGTGAAGGACCTTCCTTCCGACAGAATTACTATGGAATGGATTCAACTAAACATCAAATCACATTATTTTTGATTTATGTGGGCGTATCAGACCACGGCCGGGTATTAACTGGTACAATATAATTATAAACGAGGTAATCATTTTATACGAGTATATTGTAATTTAGAATGTAAAGATTAGTTTTTTTATTTTTTCTAACCTGGTGGAATGGAAGTCAAGGCCTTAAGGCCTTAATTTCTGCCAGGTAAAATAAAACTATCAACATTATTGCTAATTATTTTTGACGATTTTTTGTAGTATTATCAAACATGTCCATCTTCACCATTTTAGAAGATGGTTCGCTCTTTGGCAATATCTTTTTTTTTATTTTTTATTGTTCAGGGTGTGTAATGTGGGATACATTGAATCTCGGATAGCAATTGAGCAGTTAATTAAAATATTGATAGAATACCTATTTACGAAAATATAATTCATATCCATAAATTTCATCGCGCTAATTCGTGATTATCCCTGGAACCTGATGGTGGGGTCTTGGTGACCCGACTGATATTTCTGTTCATCTGAACATTCGTAATTTCGGATTCATTTTTTCAGAGCTTTGTGAGAATTCAGTTCTAACCTTGTTCTTTAAGTGGTGAGAGTTTTGTGAGTTTTCATTAAATAGTTTACAAGAGGGAGAAAGAAATATTTGTTGTGGTAGTAGTTGGGGTCATACAAACCCCACCGTCAGGTAATAATGTGTGTTTTTTCTTTCTTCAAACTGAATTTCGTGATTTGGCCTAGAGGCTGTCAAGTCTTTCAATTATACAGTAGTTATTTATGTTAGTGAAACAGAAATGTCTTACTTTTTATTTTATATTTTTATAATGGCATTTTCAAGTAAATGGCTCCACAAGTGATGAAATAAGTGAACTCGTAAACAGAAGTGATAGTAAAGTGATCCCACTACAGGCCTCAAGAGGCCCTTGGGGTAGTGGGAGGTTAAGGCTCCCAATTTTTCTGGACAATCGGCACTTGATATCAGCCCTGCATGACGGCCGCCTTTGCACCCAGAAAAAGCGTCTGGTTCTAATTTTCGTTAGAGATGTTTTGGTGATGTATTTTTCTATAAGTTTATTTTTATATTTATTTGATACGTTTATTTTGATTGGCTGAAAGGAACCTGAAGTATAAATTGGGTTGGGGACAACTATTGCTACCTTTCTTGGCTAGAAAATCAGCTGCTTCATTGCCTGCCACTCCACAATGGACTGGAATTGCTAGTTAGTTATTATTTATGTTAATAGTAGTTCCTAAACGGAATCTTTCTAAATGGCATTACGTAGGAACTGAGATGCATATTCCATCAACAGTACATAACAAGTTCATCTCTGTGATTTTTGCATGATGAAAATTAGTTGTCTTGTTCTTCCAAATTATTTCAACCTGAAAATAATTAAATATTATAATAATATAGTAACATGTTACACTGAACTGTTAATTTATCTATAAGAATACATAAGTTAACAACAGTAATACAATTAGAAGTGCTCCAGTAAGACACAATGATTCCGATATTTATCCCCCTCGAGAATCACTCGGATCAATTTAGTCGACAAAGCAAACAGCATGATTTAGTGTTCTGACCACAAATATCAGGAGTTCATTTGCTGCCTTGTTTCCACACCTAATTTCAGCCAACTTCATAGTGTCGGATAAATTAACCTTTTATGTACATTTTTAACAAAATAATCATCTTCTGTAAAGCAAAGAATAAAAATTAATCCTTTCAAAGAAATTCCATAGAAAGGTATTATGAATTAGTAATACGGAAAACAGAGAACCACGTTATAAAATAAACTTCCAAAATATGTCAACTGAATGTAAACTTAATATTTAAACAAGAGTTACACTCACAGTGCAGATTATGTATGTATTTAACCATTGCTCAACAAAACACAACTTGAAACAAAATGAGATACTTTTTTCATATTCAATTGAAAATATCTTAAAGGGAAAAAATACACATAGGAACTAATTTGTGATTACAGCTGTCATTTTATATTTTTGTCACTAGACATCAATTTACACTGATTCATAGGTTCTTCATATAAACGTAGTGCACCACATTCATCTTCACGCTGGTAATTAACATAATACATGGCAAGTCTGCTGTAATTGTGATACTTCAAAATGGAGGTTTTCTAGAAATGTGATATAGAGGTTTAAATAAAAATAAAACATCACCCCACATAAGTAGATATTGTTTGACGTAAATAGTTCAATATGAGAAGTTCTGTAGAAATGCAATTTAGAAATGTAAATAAAAAATCACCACCCACATAAGTACGTATTTTTTAGCGTAAAATCACCACCCACATAAGTATTGTTTAGCGTAAAATTTGACGAAGTTGTAGTTAACGTACATCCCCATCCTTGTATTAACAAAAGTTTCACAGTGGTTCGTCCAAGAGAGTCTTGTGGCTCAGGTAAAAAATGTGCAGGATTATTGTTTGCACATAATGTTAAATTTAAAAAATGCACCTAATCAATTCCAAATTCTTGGAAATGATATTAAGTTACATCTGATAAACAAAGCCATTAGAAATTACAATGTAAGTTTCCATTTATACGTAAAATTATTAAGTGAAATAGTACCTGGATGTTGCCTGGAACCGCAAGTATATCCACTCGTCACAAAGACCACGACATTTCACCCCTGAAATATTATTACATGTTATAATAATACAGCCTCCCATGCCATTGAAATTATAATAATAATAACTCTAAAACAATAAAAGTATCCTTAAACCGATGAATCAACCCCTAAAACGATCGAATTACCCGTAAACCTGCCAATTTACCTATCAACCGCTAAATTGTTAATTACGATATAAATTTATAATTATTTTTTTCTTTTTAGTTATTTAAATAAATATAAAAACACATTTAATTAATTTACGTGTGACCGCGCACGCCGGGTATTGACTAGTACTTTATATATGTTTTTAATTTAACATAGTTTGAAAAATAAATCTCGTTTATTAAAAATAAACTTTTTGGAGAATTTGGAATGTACGATTTTTCCCGCATAGAATGAATTCAACGAACCCGCAATGGAAATCCTGCAGAAAGAAATTGAAATTTGAATTGGTATAATTAGAAGCTTATTTGCCCCACCTACACTAGAATTATAAAAATTGAATTTCGAAATAAGAGAAATTAAAACTTACCTCAGTTGTCATTACAGTTTATTAAAACAGTCATCTCATTGTGGCAACTTCTTAGAGCGGTAAGTAGACTGATTAAAAATAACGAAATATTTTGTTGAGGGTTCAATGGGTTCTTGTGGAACAAAAGTTAAACATCTTTGGAAATTAACACTAATATTGTTTTTAAAATGAGGTGAATTAAGGCGCATTGTTGAATTATACATATGGTGCAAATATAGTTAAAATAAGGTAAAAAAAAAGACTTGAGACCTACAAAGGACTAAAAAAGGACAAATAAGCCAAAAAAGTCGAAAAAGGACAAAAAGGAATGACAAAATCCATCTTTTCTTACCTACAATGACCAAAAAAAGTATATATATTATGTTGGACATCGTTTTTAGACATAAAATAAAAAAAAAGGTTTACCTCAACTTCCGAGCCCTAATTATTATTATAATAACAATGGAACACTCCTGCCATACGCCCAGTCATATACCCCTGGAGCACCCGGGTTTTTTTTTTCATTTTTTTGTGTCCCTATACTTATACCCCCCTAAGGACAAGGGTTTGCAGTCGGCTTCACTACCATGGACCTGCCCTAGTAGCAGTCTTCAACCCATTTTTGATCCTCGTTTCAACATGCTGGTTCACTTCAATTTCCTGTGAAACAAGAAAGGCACCACGTCAGCACAACACTCTGACATCCACAAAACACAAACTATTATAAAAAGCACTACCCTGATACACAAGACTCTATTGTACAAAATTTGGAACTCTTGTAAGCCAATAATTGTCATATATCTTCATTCAGTCTTACGCCAAACAATATCTACTTATGTGGAGTGATGTTCCATTTTTTATTTACATCTCTATATAGCATTTCTAGAAAACCTCTCATTTTTTAAGCATTTTGTTATGACGTGAAGAAGTAAGGATGAAGGTGTTGTACTATTGGTAGCTGCAGACAGAATTAATAACCATGTAATATGTTTTTTCTTTATTTAGGAAATTTTCAAATAAATATACAAAAAACCTGAATGTGTTTTTGTTTGAAGTTGTGTTTTCTTGAGCAATGGTTCTGCATGTAAATAAATATAAGTATATTAATTTTTTTATATTTCAATAAGTACTACAAGAATAGACTAATAGCTCTAGAAATGGATTATTTACGGAGAAGTGCCAGAAAGTCTAGATTAGAACATGTCACAAATAAGGAAATTAGAAACGTAATGGAAGCAGAAGAAAGCATAATTGAAAGAATTGAGGAGAAGGAATTAAAGTGGTTAGGACATGTCTTAAGAATGGAAGATGAGCGATGGCCAAAGCAACTATATGAATGGCATCCGAACAGAAAGAAGAAAAGAGGGAGACCAAGGTTAACATGGAAGGAAAACATGAAGACAGTAATGCAAGCTAGAGGGCTAAGCATCAAAGATGCCCAAGACCGTAGGCTTTGGAGATTTGGCACGGGAAGACGGCAGCAGCTGTAAAAACCCGAAGATAGATAGAGATATTTAAATATATATAAAATGACCCGTTTTCACCATAAATTCCATGCAATGAACTTGTGTATTGCGTAACGAAATTATTAATTTTGCATCCATCCAGGCTACAATATTCTTACCAAACAGTTCCTCTATAATTTAGCCTCCTCATATTTCACACTCATAGCGCTGGGATTATTTGAATGACTTCCATGTACTATTGTTTTCAATCTCACCACCTTGTATTTATTTCTTCACTGCTTCAGTTTTATTTTCAAAGTTAGTTTCCTAGAAAGATAAAAGTTATGACTGTTTAGTACATTTTCACAGTCGTTGTGGTAATTGTATAGTTTTTTCTTCCTATATATGTAAAATAGAATAAGAAATTTTGGACATTGTGATGAAGTGTCAGAATTCAAATAACTTGCAACAGTAAAAAGCAGAAATTAATTTTGCATAGGATCAAGTATGGAAACGCATGATACAGGCTGTGTTATACATGACGGACACTTGTCTCAAAATATCTAAAAAATGTTAAATTGATTGTATATAAAATGGCGATTCTACAAGTTATATATTAAATGGATACGAAACAGTTATCTTACTTTAAGACATAAGAAAATGTGGGTATTTGAGAATAAAATGCACATTGACCAGAGACATATGAACAGGTGAATGGAGGAAAGGCCAAATGGAGTCAGAATATTTATTTCTCATTATACAATATTTTAGACTTAATTTAACACTAAAAATAATAACCCAGCAATAATATTACCAAGAAAAAAATAATAATAGTAATAATAATAATAATATTAATAATAATAAATTACGACATTATAACACTGTAATTAAACCAGAGTGCCTCTATGGAGCAGAAACATTAATTTTGAACAGAAAAAAAGATATCGAAAATATAGTGAAAAAAAGAATGCAAAATTATAAGAAAAGTTTTAGGTCCACAAGTCATAGGTGAAGCATTTAGACTCAGAAGTAAAAAGGAAATAAAAATATATACAGACATTCATAGTGATATTAGAAAACGAAGGTTAAAATTTGATGGCCATATTAAAGGAATGAACTCAAATAGGCTTACAAAACAGATAATGGAATTCTACGAAAACAGAAGTAAAGCTCCAGTGGATACTATGAAGTGGATTGATGAAGTCAAAAAGAACTTAAAATTGGCAGGAATTACTAAAGAAGATATCCCAAACAGAGATATATTTAGAATTAAGGTGAATAAGTGGCAAGTTGACCAAGAGGACAAACCGAAGAAAAAAACTGGAACAACTTGGACAGATGACAGAAAACAAGCTCATAGCAAAATAATGAAAGAAATTTGGGCTCAAAGGAAACGCCTCTAAGTACTTTGCGTAGTCCTACATGGGCTCATCCGCAATCAAAAAAAAAATTAATATACACATTTTACCTGGCATACTTAATCCCTTAATCTCTTGTGTTTCTCTTAAAAGGGGTTACATACATTTTAATACAGTATTAGTTTGTTACTAGGCCTAAGTTACGTATTTAAGTACAATAAATTGTACACAGATAGACAATTTTTTACTTTTTATCTGAAGTTTGCATGAAAATGAGATTTTCTGACTAAATCGTTTGCCCTGATCAGGAAACAGAAGCCTGTTTCTCTGCAGCACGTCAGGTTTTTGGACATTCGTCATAATCATCCTAATCGGACAGCAATTATAGAAAGCTGGAGGCAAAATGGAACAAATAAAATGGTAAGAAAGTAATATGAGAGACATATTTTGATATTACAAAAGCAAATATATTGGTGTGAACACTTACCATGCAGAAGTATTTCCATTGGCGTTTGTCTATGAATGATCACTTGATGTCTTTCTGTTTTTTGTGTTACTTGTCCTTTATGTTTGATACCCCAGCAGTAGTCAGTCGTCATGTTTATTCCCCAGCGACCTTGATAACGATGTTCCATATTTTTAAGTTCCTGCTGTGTCGACAAAATTATCCTGAAAATTGTCTAAGTGCGACATTATAGAATGTAGTTTTAAGCTCACCTTGCATCCTAACTGATTGGATTTCTCTAGCGTATCTTCCACTACTTCAGGCTGCTTGTTCTGTCCAAGTAAACGATACACAACTTTTTAAAACATCTCCATGCTTGCTGCTCTAGTGTTCATCAGATATCAACTGGTTCAACAAATATCCTTTTTTTTTTAAATTTGCAGCTGATGGATTTGGGATTGGTTATAAAGGTATTGAAAACAGTTTCCTTTTTTGTCCAATGCACTCACATAAAATGTTAGAAACAGCAATCGAGTTAACATGGGCAATGTTCAAAATAAATAATTGTAAGAAAATATTTGAGAAATCAATGCATAAACATTGAAAGGCCTCCTGACCTTGTAGTCGGCGTTCCAGATGCTCTGAGGTTAGATTTCCGAACTTGGACATCAGGTTTTTTTTTGTCTAAACAGAATTAAGCGCTTTCCTTCAGGGTCTGTGCGTGTGAATATGTACTCATGTATTAAAAGAAAAAGTATTGGGTATGGATTACATTCATCAGTATCAAATCAACTGGCAAGAGCATGTGGACCGTGTGCCCAGATCCAGGATCCCTAAGACAATTTTGTAAAGTACAGATCAAATGGTAAAATATCTTTGAGATGGCCTAGGTAGAGATGGTTGGAAGAAAAAAATTGTTCATCGTAACTATAGCCTACTTTCAGAACTATGACACGAAAAGAAAAAGAGGAAGATAAAGATATTAAGAAAACGTTACAATAACGCTATGTCAGGAGAGAATACCAGGATGCCGAGACTGGCAACGTGGTGGCATTGAATTAAAAAAAAAACTTTGTTTTATCTTTTAGATGGAACTAACTTACCTTGTATTTAATTCACAGCCCCGTTTTAACGAGTTTACGCTGTAAAGCAAACTATTTTGATCCTGTTGTTTTCGTCAAATTAAAAGAACGCTTCTGATATCAAAACAAATTTTGAAATATAATTTATGCCGTAACCACGTGACCGTAAAGGTATTGTTGAACCGCGACGTTCAAATGTCTTAGTTTATTTTATTGTCTGATTTTTCGCATTATTACTTTAAAAAAAAAGGTAACAAGAATTCCATATGTAATGCAACAGGTCTGTAGTAATGTAGGTAGCAAAAACGTATTCATCTGTTATGAATTTTACAAGCAATTTTTCAAGTATTTTACGATTTACGGGAAATAATAAAAACATATTAACCATTTTAGTCCACCGCTGTGGTCTCGGGGTAGCGTGCTGCCTTGTCACGCAGCGGGCCCGGGTTCGGTTCCCGGTCGGGACAGTTTTCCTGGGTGAGTATGAACGTTTTCTGGCTGGTAAAAGAACCTCAGTCTCAATAAAAGACTTCATAGGAAAATTTACCGATTTTCTACCATTCGAGTAATGCTTTTGTTTCCTACTAGATGTGAAGTCACTCGCTGACATATGTAGGGAAATAAACGTAGCTAAAATTGGAGTGGTTAAGAAACTTGCGATCCATCATTTGAATGTTAACGATAATGAATGTCCTACAAAAAACCTCTAACCGTAAACTTGTCTTGACCACAGCTACAGTATATAGAAAACATTAATTTTATTTAAATAATTTATAAACGCTTTAACCGATTAGTTTAGGGCATCATACCTTGTTGCTGAGCTGCGGGACTTGGTGCTGGAACGAGTCCCCAAGTGGCAACAAATGTTCTCTTGGAGTTTCGGTCAGTATGGGACCAGTGCCTTCCAGAATCATTTGGAATCTGTGGACCCGATATGCTGACCACATCTCATTCCTATGACGACCAGATTATCGTCCATGTATGTGATCTCTAACAGACCTATCTATTCATGGGGGGGGGTGACGAATTGGTGAACATGGTTAAATGAAACAACCCAACATTTGTCTTGACCAATTAAAAAAAGGGGGGGGCGAAATTATTAGCACCGGGACATGAAACAGAAGCACAACTCGTTATAAAGTTTGTAAAGTGAAATAATGTGCTTGTAGCCAGGTTTATAAAGAAACAACTGTCCACAGTAACAAGTAGCACAAATTACTGCAGCCGTAGCGATCTGAGGTGTGTATTTACTTGTGTTTGGATGAATGTTTAGGAAACGCCTGCAAATTGAATGAGAATCTGATATAGAGATAAGCTAATAGAAGTCATATTAACAGCGTGTATTGGTGGAACATAGCTATGAATCATGGGTACAACAGGATACCCAACGTGAACTCTAATAGCCGCCAATGTTTTTTTCTCGCAACTAAACTGGATACTTACTTACTTACTCACTGGCACTATCGAACCCGTAGGTTCATGGCCCAGCGGACATAAGCTCTCCATGCATCCCTATCCTGAGCTAATGCTTTCCAATCAATCCTGTATAATCTACTTCCCTCAAATCGTAGTTAATGTTATTTTCCCAGCTCATTCTTGGTCTACCAACTGGGTGTTTTCCCTCTGGCTTTCCTACAAGAAGCTTCCATGCAAGTCTTTCATTCCCCATACGTGCAACATGTCCTGCCCATCGCAGTATACGAGCCTTAACTGTTCTTATTATATCTGGCTTGCTATAAAGACCATGTAGTTCATTGTTATGAAGTATTCTCCATTCGCCTGGCTGTTCATCTCTCTTAGGTCCAAAAATTTTCCTAACTACTTTATTCTCGAATACTTGTAATCTCCTTTCTTCCCTTAAAGTAAGAGTCCATGTTTCGCATCCATATAATATAACTGGTAGAATAATAGTTTTATATATTTTCAGTTTAACGTTTTTTGAAAGGAGTTGGGACATCAAGAGTCTCTGTAATGCATAATAGCACGCATTTCCAGAATTGAGCCTATGTTTAATTTCTTTGTGCATCTCATTCCTATTTGTGATTATTGTTCCTAGGTATTTGAATTCAGCCACTTCCTCAAAATTTCCCTCATTTGTTATTAGCTGTCCATTTCCATTATATAATGTACTTCTACGTGCGACCATATATTTAGTTTTATTGATATTTACTTCCAGTCCCAATTTCTTAGTGTTACAGTAGTGGATACACGCGATTTAATTAAAAAGATTAAGACGTATTTTGAAAATGAGAAAAATCGGACTATGTATTGAACGCAATTATTGCATGACAGACTGGCCGATGTAGCGTAGGATGTTCCCATAAGTTACAATCTATAGTCATGTGTGAATGTTACATAAAAACTATAAAGTGCATGGCGAGACAGTCTCATGGGGACTTGAACCAACGCTAATGCATGATGCATTTAACCGCTTGGTTACGGGCAGTCCAAAATCAAACTCTGCACCTCCAGATTGGGAGTTTTACGAGGGGTGGGTAATCCTTCCATGTAAAACATAACTCAGAAGTATAACAACCAGACGATGGATCGAAATTAAAAAAAATATATATATACAGGATGATTCAAAATTGACTTTACAACTTTACAAGCTTACAGAAATGTATTTAGAAGACCTAGAGAATTGGTTCAAATGTCATATGATAGCTCAACTCATCAAGTTTTGAAGACATACAGAATTGCTTTAAATGTCGTATCATAGCACAACTCATCAAGTTTTGAAGACCTACAGAATTGGTTTAAATGTCATATCATAGCACAACTCATCAAGTTTTCACCTATTCAGTCAACGTGATTCAATGTGGCAGATTGTCGCAGATTTAGTTTCTTTAGTTTGTTAGAACAAAAACACACAACGAGCACGCTCGGCACCTGTGAAAGCAAGCATTTTGATATGTACTACGTTAGCGCACGCGGTGAGAGAACTAGGTACTATAAAACTATTCGGTGAAAACTTGATGAGTTGTGCTATCATATGACATTAAAACCAATTCTATAGGTCTTCTAAATAAATTTCTATAAGCTTGTAAATTTGTAAAGTCAATTTTGAATCACGGTATATATATATATATATATATAAAGTAATAATATTAGCCGCCACTATTCATGGCCCATGTGTAAATACTATTATAACTATGTGAAAAAAATACTTACAGTTTTCTTCCCACAATAAAAACCGTAATCTTTTGCATAGGCGAATGTTGCCACTTTCAGGCCATGTAAAGTTTTGTTGTTTCTTGGTTACGGCCGAACAAACGGTTGAAATAAAATAAAGATAATCACGTCACCGGTTACGTCATGAATTAACAATAAAAGGAGAAGAGAGATAAAAATTTACCAAACAAGAAAGTAAAATCCAAGCAGCCGAGATGACATTTTTAAGAAGAGTAAAATCGTGTACCAGATAAGAATGGACCAGAAAAGAAACGATGATATTCGTGGAAAACTGCAGATCTACTACTCCATAAAGCAATATATATAACAAGAAACAGTGGAAAGAACATGTAGAAAATAATGGAAGAGAGTAGATTACCAAAGATAATCCTACATTATTTTCCGAGAGGAAGAAAGAGATATCGACGTCCTCGCAAGAGTAGGTCTTAGATCTATTAGTGAAGTCGGAACAGGTAATCAATGCCTAAACCAGGAAGTGAAGAAGAAGAAGATATACAAATTAACTCAATACGAAAATGCATTTTAATTACTAGACGTGATTGAGTTAATGAAGTTACGTCCAATATCAGGAGAGAAGAAAAGTTTATATTTAATGCCTGGCAGTTAATCATCTCTATATTCGTTCTACTTAAGCCTATGTTTAAGGGGGCTCATACACCCAGCACGAGGTACATATGCACACACATCATTACTTTACAATATAAAAAAACTATAAAACTTACAATTATGAAAATTTGCACACAGGTAGTACACAGTATTGGCTTTCATTTGATATTAAAATTGTTATTATCGAAGCAAAATGTTTGTAATTGCAGGAAAATAAAATTTGCATAATTTCAGTTTCTTATATATCATATGTCCACCGCTGTGGTCTCGAGGTAGCGTGCTGCCTTGTCACGCAGCGGGCCCGGGTTCGATCCCCGGTCGGGACAGTTTTTCTCCGTGAGGTTTTTATCGGGGTTTTTCCTCACCTGTAAAACAAATGTCAGGAAAACTTTAAGGCCCAAACGGTCCCCGAAATCATATGGCCATCATCTTCATCATCATCATTATCATCATCACCATCACCCTTCACCGGTGTGGAAAGCAACGGGAAGCTACCACACCTATACAATTCCCTAGTAAAGCTGCTAGCATAGCATGAAATGCTATGATTGCAGTGAAGGACCTGCCTTCGGGCAGAATTACTATGGATGGATGGATATATCATATCATACATTATTACTTAAAAACTAATAACCTGACTAGTATAAACAATTTTTTAAAATAAATATAACACCCTAATAAAGCTTGTGAACTATTATGATGTATCCCAGATTAATTGGTTTAGAGCAAAAAAAAAATTTATTAATATTTTTTTAAATTAATTTTTACACTATATATTCCCCATTACCTAACCTTAATATTCAAAAGATTGGCAATGATTTTAGTGCGCGCCAGGTACAGACTAAGTAGAGGAGTGTGTGGCAAACTTTCATGAAAATTGAACCATTAGTTTTTGAGTTATTGCGTTTTACGTTCTTAAAATTTTAACTTTTGGGAAGACGATGTTAAAGTTTACGCATGTTTCTACTTACAGTCTGTATTAGAAAGCTCCTGCAGCATATGTTGTGCCCTCGTCCTGCCATGTTCCTCAAGTCTCAGTCGTCTTCTAGTTCTCCTGGACTCCTTCGAGGATTCTCGTAGGCGTTTATCAGCAGATTGTATGCGCAGAGCATCACGATGCCTAAAAGCAGCCTTGGTATATTTTCCTAGATTCACTCCAAACTCTTCTAAAACTTTTAATCTGCTTGTATCCCCATCATTGAATGTTGCTGCAGCATCAGCCCCTGATATTTTGACAACTGTTTTCCTAGCATTACTTGTTTTAGGGCAAATTGTCCACACTTTATTATTATAGGACTCGTTTGAATTTTGAGTGCGGCCCTTCAAGCACCTTCTTAGAAGTTCTGTTTTTGAAAGGTCTCTGAAGGTAAGTCTTATGGCATTTATAACAGCCATTAGTATTGGATGTGGATGTTTATATGCTGCTTCTCTACCCTCTGCTTGGACTTGTCGATATCCACACCACGACGTTGCACCCAGTGGACACGTATAGTGCTGGGGATTGGAGCGCACATTGGCATTCAACATTATATATCCCGACTAAAACAGAAGATATCATCACAAAATTTCAGAAATATGTACTTTAAAGTATGCTCTTTCAAATGAGACCAAAAACAAAAAATTGAAAATATTGACCTGTAATGGTGTATGAGCCTATGTTTAATTTCTTTGTGCATCTCATTCCTATTTGTGATTATTATTCCTAGGTATTTGAATTCAGTCACTTCCTCAAAATTTCCCTCATTTGTCATCAGCTGCCCATTTCCATTGTATAATGCATTTCTACGTCTGACCATTAATTTAGTTTTATTGATATTTACTTCTAGTCCTAATTCCTTAGTGTTACTCAGTACTGTGTGCGTTTCGGCCTTTAGTATCTCCTCGCTATCGGCTAATAGTACTACATCATCATAAGTAATGCCACGAGTGATTTCCAAATTATCGATAAATGCACGACTCACGAAGTGAGGAGTGAATTTATCTAGAGAATTTGGAAATCAAGAGTGGCATTTGTTAGGACTATTTAACGAATAAAATTAAGCTATTTACTCACCAAATCATTATTTAAATATATTTACTTTAAAATATTTATTTATTTAATGTAAACGGCGATGTTTGAAAACAAAATGAGAAACGTTATGTTTCGTTTCTCCATCCACTGCAACAAGTGATCATAAAATTTTTGTTATATATTGCCATCTGGCGTAGGAAACTTGAAATATCATCGCAATATTATAAGAATGCATCCTAGTGGAGAAAAAATTAAACACATCAAACTGTATATTACAACCAAAATTATAGGTTAATTTATTTTTTAGTAAACAACTCGGTAAAATCATTATTTAAAAACACAATATTGAACACACAATTGTCAAATTTGTATTTCGTCTATAACTTCATTTGAAGCACAGCCAAATCTTGTTTCTACCATTTTGAACATTCAAATATGGCGGCTTTGCTGTTGACTCAGTCACTGCAAAATAATGGTCACACGTGTTCAGAATATTAATAAATAATAGTTTTAAAAAACAAAAAGAACACGCTTTATTAGAAAACTAAAAAATGGAAAATCATTTTAATTTCCAATACGCTTGGGATAAAATAAAGTGGTCAACAAAAAAATCATCTCCAACACATATAGAATAAAATTAGAGTTATCAACAAAAAGAAAATAATTTTACCATCAAAAGCATGGGGTGCTTTATATCAATTAATATATTTGATAATAAACAGATATTGGTAAAAGTAAGCTCTCTAAGAAGAAAATGTAAAAGTCATAAAAAGCACCCCACGCTTTTGATGGTAAAATTATTTTCTTTTTGTTGATAACTCTAATTTTATTCTATATGTGTTGGAGATGATTTTTTTGTTGACTACTTTATTTTATCCCAAGCGTATTGGAAATTAAAATGATTTTCCATTTTTTTAGTTTTCTAATAAAGCGTGTTCTTTTAGTTTTTTTAAAACTATTATTTATTTTTTATTTTTAGTTTTAATATTTTACAGAATAAGATAAAAATGTAAATATCTTTTAATTCAATACTATTGTAGTATGAGCTGAAAGTAATACTCTTCTATAAAAAAAACCCTCCCAGCCGGATTTGAACCAGCGACGTATAGATTAATTAAATTATATACCACTAAGAGTTCACTGCTCTACCAACTGACCTCTTACAACGCTTGACTAAAAACTCGACAAGTCCGCAACCTATTATACCAGTTTTCATTTTTTTGATTTTGGGATGATTCTGGCCAGGATTTTAGAAACAAAATATGAAATTATTGTATTGTCACGGGTCCTCTACACGTATACAAAGTTTCAAGCCGATCCAATGTTTCTAAGTGGGTGAAAATCGCGTTGAAAGATTCCGTTACATTGATAAAAAAACACTTTTTTTGATTTTCTGATGATTATGGCCAGGATTTTAGAAAATAAATATGAAATTATTGTATTGTCACGGGTCCTCTACAAGTATACAAAGTTTCAAGTCGATCCAATGTTTCTAAGTGGGTGAAAATCGCGTTGAAAGATTCCGTTACATAGATAGATAGATAGATACAGGTCAAGCTAATATAAAGCGTGTAAAAACAAAAAGGCCGCTTTTACTGAGATGTGAGCAGGCCTAATCATATTTATCGGGAGATGTAAACATAATATTAATAAAAATATTTAAATGTTATATAGAATCAAATTAATTATGTACGAATTCAAGTACACCGGTATGGAGAACCGCGAAATTGAATGTTGACGACGGTTGAATATTGTGGTGTCCAAAATAAAGTAATTCTTGTTCGCGTCGAGTACTGTTTTACACTATTAAGAGATAAATACTCTTAATTGAATATTGGATAAGATACTGACCTAGCAGTGAACATATTTAGTGGCCATATTTAAGTAGCTATTTAATATAAACTGAAGTTAAAAGACGAATCTAACCTCTAATATGTGCTTTCAAAACACAGTACTTTTCAAATACTTATTTTTCTACTTTTACTTAATTAAATTATCTCGTATTTTGATTACTAGGGGATTAATAATGTTGTATGAGAATATAACACTGTTAACATCTGTTCTGTAATAATGTATGGATCTTCCACAGGTCGCGCCCGGATTCATATTAATAGAATTACTGTATTAATTCAGAATATACTTTGAATTGTAGTAACTTCGAGTAATCATAGGCC
Source organism: Diploptera punctata (assembly GCA_030220185.1). NCBI lineage: Eukaryota > Metazoa > Arthropoda > Insecta > Blattodea > Blaberidae > Diploptera > Diploptera punctata. The sequence goes on from JASPKZ010008882.1 coordinate 30,973, forward strand.
TATGTTAATATTCTTAATTTTATTATGATCACAATTGAGGTTGATCCTTGGGACTGCGAGCAATGTATAAGATACATCTTGAAGTGGGTTGCTAGCCCGTTTTCATGGCGGGTTTATTATTCGGGGTTTCCTCCCTAGGCTGATCGCCTTCACCCAGCTCCAGAGCTCAGCCTGCCCCGTTTTATTTCGGAGTTGTCTCTCCTAGATGGGTTGTCTTGCAGGACTAACGAACCCCATCCGCCCGTTTGTCAATCTACAAGGCAGTAGATGTAGAGTTGCCTCTTCCGTCAGGTACACCGTACCGGACTCCTTCTCCGCTGTATCTGCCGTTGAGGTCTTCACCGTAACCCTGGCAACTTGGCCCTCACAAGACAACTATACCAGCAAAGATTAAAGGAAAAACTTGCACAAGTCCAAACGGATACACAAAATAGTTTAGTTCAACAATGGCAACAAATAAAAGACAGTATATTAAATGCAGCTAAGGAAGTAATAGGACTAAGAAGTAAATGTAAACAGCAATAAGAACAATACTCCATGGTTTGTACCTGAAATTAAGGAAATAGCCAAAAAGAAAAAAGGAATCATATTTACAATTTTTGAAAAATAAAACCCCTGAATCTTGGAAAACATACACAACAGAACGCAATATAGCAAATGCTGAAATTAGAAAAATTGAGCAAGATTATTGGGAAAATATTCCAAAGATATGGAATGTGATCTATATGGAGGCCAACGAAAAATATAGGGAACATTAAGAAGAAATAAAATGGAAATTAGGGATAGTATACAAACAAACAAATTGACAATGCAAGAATGGAATAATTATTTCCAGGAACTATATAAACAAGAAGAAAATAATCAGGAAAACAATCAGGATGTTTATGAATACCAAAATTAAGATGAAATAATTAAAATAACAATAGATGAAGTAACTGACACAGTACAGATATTGAAAAATCGAAATGCTGCAGGTCCTGATACGATAACAAATGAAATGTTGAAATATGGAGGAATAAAACTGATAAATGAACTACAAAAGCTATTCCAAAATATCATAATAAGCTGTACCACCCCACTAGAATAGAAATCTAGTATAACTATCCCAATATTTAAAAAGGGTGATAAAACTAAACCAGAAAAGTATCGTGGAATTACAGTACTCGATAATTCTCTAAAAGTATTCACAAAAATATTAAACCATGCGAAATCAAAATCTTAAGAACTATTCAGGGGAAACATTATTTGATAAAATAAAGCATTAAAGACTGAAAGTGTATAAAACACTGGCTCTTCCAACTCTTTTGTATGGTAGCGAAGTATGGACGTTGAAACAGAAGGATATACAGAGACTTAGATCTGCTGAAATGAGATATCTTCGGAGGACTGCAGGATACACACTACTAGATCACAAAAAAAAATGAAGACATCTTAGAAGAATTACACATGGAATCTTTAGAAAACAAAATTTCTGATTATAAGTCAAGATGGATGCAACATGTTCATCGAATGGAAGATCACAGAATACCCAAACGAATGTTAAGATATCAACCTGCAGGAAGAAGAAGACCAGGACGTCCACTCAAAATTCTTTTGGATGGTGTTTCTCTTGAGGCTGAAACAGGTCAACAAATGGCCTAAATTCGTGAATGTACTATGATAATGATGATGATGATGATGATGATAAAATACACAACACAGAAATTAGGGACAAATGCCATATTCAAGACGTAACCAAATTTATATAGATAGACGAAAATATTGGAAGGGTCATATAGAAAGAATGGAAGAAAACCGGCTTGCAATAAGAGCTAAAGAAGACAGACCAATGGACGGGAGAAGAACAAGAGGAAGACCAGCAAAGAGATGGATAGACACTGAATGCACACCCAGTACGTCTTCCTCCGAGGAATGATTTTGGAAATAAACAGGATGAAAATCCTATAAATTAAGTTTAAGAATAAGAAGACAATTGAGGTTATGTAATAAAATTTTATAAATTATAATATAGTACCTTTCATTCTATCCGTCTTGCTCAATTAGAATTGATTTTTAATAATAAAATCGTGTTAAATTACACTGAGCAACAAAAAATATCAGAAAGAAAAATATGTGATTCTGACAGTAGTTTGTCTCCTGAATTCAAATATGATATCGGCTTTTCCCTATCACGCAAGGGTTTCGAGAGACGGGAATTTATAATTTCAAACACTTTAATATTTTCTACATTCGTAACTACACAATATTTTAACATAAAAAGTAAGAAATGACTATTTTCTGCTATATTTCGCCTGTGGAGCATCCCTCTTGATGGTCCAACAATAATCGGCCAGCATACTAGGATTCTATTTGCCTTGATATCTCTTTTCCATAGCTGAAATCTCCTGAGTTAGGTCATTTTGTTTTACTTTACAATGGACAAATGGACGAAAAAACGTTTATTAAAAAAATAATTATTTAAATCCATTAATTGAAATTGAAATATAAAAACCGTGGGTGATGGAGAAATTCCGAATACATGAAAACACGATAAAAAACTGCATTAAGTACAACTATTGGTACTCCTGATACATAAATCATGTTGACCGGTGTTATTAATCATGAAGGCCTTTCAAACGCATGTTTCATACTCGGCATGCTAATTGGTACCTTGTTAAATTATTAATATGAAGGCCTTTCAAAATCATGTTTCATACTCGGCATGTTAATTGGTACCAATTAACATGCCGAATATGAAACATATTTTAGAAAGGCCTTCATGATTAATAATTTAACAAGGTTTTTTTGATTACAAATCAGTTCTAATTAAGGAAGACGGATAGAATAAAATGTATTATATCATTATTTATGTGTGTAAAGACTAGCTTGACAAACAAGGTGAACTTGGTGAAATATATTTATTTATTTATTTATTTATTTATTTATTTATTTATTTATTTATTTATTTATTGGAGAGTGAAAATAATGCGTTTACTTCATACGGCTTCTACATCCTATTCTTTCTATCTTATTTCGTAATAAAAATATAATTCCGTTTTATAGCGAATGTTAGCAATGCATTTTATCACCAATGCTATTTAATCTATTCGTTGATATTGCAGACGTAATGCTACAAGGAGAAATTGAGGCTCCGGAGATAAGAAATGTTAAAGTCCCAGTCCTGTTGTATGCAGATGATTTAATTATCTGTTCCAAGACAATCAAGGGATTGCAGAGAGGTCTTGACCTACTGGAAATATACTGTAGGAATTGGGGATTGACTGTAAATGTTAGTAAGACAAAAACAATAACCTTTAAAAATGGGACGGTTTATGGTAGAGCAGAGGAATGGAAATACAGAGATCAAGTACTTCAAAACGTGAAACATTTTGAATATCTTGGTACGACGTTGAAAATGAACGGGAAGTGGAAAAAAACATATTGATATAGCATTATTTAAAGGGAGGGGACAACTTAACAGTGTACTCGGTATTCTGGGTCGAGTGCCTGATATTCCAGTCAGCACATTAGAAAAAATGTATGGAGCGATGGTCAGGCCAGTAATGTACTATGGTAGTGAGATTTGGGGTTTCCAAAGAACGGAAGTAGTAAATAAGGTATATATGCATTTTCTAAAATATATTACAGGACTTAGTAAGGTCGTTTCTAACTGTGGAATTTTATATGAATTCGGGTCATTCCAGGACGACATAAACTGTAAAATTCGTGTACTCAAATACTGGTTGCGAGTAATCCAAGGCGAACAAACAATGCTTAGACCAATTTGTTATGACCACCAAATTAAAAACATAGATGTTAAATTTTGGGCAGACGAGGTTAGGAGAGAACTCCAAAAGATTGGGATGGGCTGGATATGGGAAAAAGGGACTGAAAATCGCAAGAACGTGTGGAGAAAAATAAGGAGGAGGTACTTAGATATAAACCAACAAGATACTTTTGCCGAATGTACAGGAAAACGCTCACTGTGTTTACAAAGAGACCTAAAACACGTCTGGGGAAAAGAATCGTATATACTCAACCTAGGATTTAAGGAGAGATCAGGGCTTGCTTGCTTTAGGCTAGGGGCATGGAAATTTCTAAAAATTAGCGACGATCATGATATGCGAATATGTCCAATGTGCGGGAACTTTGAAGATGAGATACATATATTAGGAAAATGTAATGATTTAGAATATTGGAGACGTCAGTTATTACCGGAAAGATTTCTAAATTCAAATCGCGAATGATTGGCATGCTACGAGTTATTGGTAAATCCAGAAAATTGGATAAACCTCGGTAAATTTCTGGACAAAACGCGGAAAATAAGGACAACGCTCATTCATACGGTGGACAGTCAACTAAAAATTTTAATTCCGGTAGGTACTGCAATAATTATTGTAGCTGATGTAAAATATGCTCGAATAAATATATGTTATCAAAATGCAATACCATTAATTCTCAACAATTATATATAATTAATTAGTGTATAATGCTATTGTGTTATTATTTAATTGTAATATTATTGTGTTTTCTTTATGTAATTGTAATGTTAATGTTTTTAGTGTATAATGCTATTGTGTTATTATTTAATTGTAATATTATTGTGTTTTCTTTATGTAATTGTAATGTTAATGTTTTTTTAGTGTATAATGCTATTGTGTCATTATTTAATTGTAATATTATTGTGTTTTCTTTATGTAATTGTAATGTTATTGCTGTTTTTGTTGGTTATTTTTCTTTACACTAGTACCAATTATTACTTTATTGTAACGGACTGTCAACAGCACGTACGGCGTACTGCCCGTGCGACCCACATTTGTAAACAATATTGTAAATATCTTACTTTTTGTCTAATAAAGTCCTACTACTACTACTAACAACCGATTCATCGAACCCAGGACCCAACGAGCAGCTGAAGTATTCCATCAACTGAACAATGTTCGCCCAACATTGGGCTGCTGCAAAAATGGCATTGGTACTAATTGTGAATTAAATCTTGTAAAATATTGTATGTTTCACCGTAATCGGTATATTGATAATTGGTGCTGATTGAGGAAAATAAAATAAATAATGGCCTTAACTTTATCAGAATAAAATGAGTCTTGAAATCATGTCCGGCCTAATACCAAGTCGAGAGATGACATGTAGCCTTTAATTTCTTGAAGTTTTTGATTACAATAATGTTGATTGTAAAGTATGTCGTATTACTTAAGGAGCAAATGAAATTAAACAAAATGGATGACATGAGTATGTAAAAGTTGTGGAATTATGTTTTTGGCAGGGAAAAAGCAGAAATCTATAGAAAAATATGCCCTGGCTCCGATTTGACCACCATGCGAACATGGGGCCCAGATCAGAAAGAGAGTGACTAACCAATTTACGTTACAGATGCGACAGACAGAGTAAATAAAACATTATTATTATTACTTTTTTAGGAATTCACACATCGAGGTATTATTTATTCCTATTTAGGTAAACTTTTATAAAACCTCATATTCTTCATTTTGGTATTTTCCTTTTTAGACTTGAGTTGTCTTTAAATTGCTTTTTTTTAGGAATTCACACTATCAGGTATTATTTATTATTATTATTATTATTATTATTATTATTATTATTATTACTATTTTATGCAATGTTATTTAGAGCTGAAAATGGACATTTATCAGGATGCAAGTTAGTTATTGACAGTAGAAATGGGAAGCTTCTTGTAGGAAAGCCAGAGGGAAAACGCCCAGTTGGTAGACCAAGAATGAGGTGGGAGAACAACATTAACTATGATTTGAGGGAAGTAGATTATACAGGGAATGATTGGAAAGCATTAGCTCAGGATAGGGATGTATGGAGAGCTTATGTCCGCGCGGCCATGAACCTTCGGGTTCGATAGTGCCAGTTAGTTAGAAATGGGAAATGAATTAGAACAGCAAAAAAATCAAGAATGTTTAAAATTAGAAACCAAAGGATAAGAGAGATGACGAAAGTAGATAAGAATATTATTGAAGTAATTGAAGAAAGAAATTTGAGATAGTTTGGATATGTTTAAATAATGGGAGAAGACAGCATTATTAGAATTATTTGCAATAGAGTGCTGAAGGCAGAACGAGACGAGGAAAACCCACATGAACGATGGATGGATGGGATCAGAGAAATATGAACAGAGTAGATTTGACAGAAGAAAATTCACAAGACAGAGATTTTTGGATGAAAAAATTACTTTAGATTGAAGGGAAAATATTAATGTAGCGTAAAAAACTCCTAATAATAATAATAATAATAATAATAATAATAACAATATAATAATAACAATAATAATAATAACAATAATAATAATAACAATAATAATAATAATAATAATAACAATAATAATAATAACAATAATAATAATAATAATAATAATAATAACAATAATAACAATAATAATAATAATAATAACAATAACAATAATAATATAATAACAATAATAACAATACAATAATAACAATAATAATAAAACAATAACAATAATAACAATAACAATAATAACAATAATAATAACAATAATAACAATAATAATAATAACAATAATAAAACAATAATAATAACAATAATAACAATAACAATAATAATAATAACAACAATATTAATAACAATAATAATAACAATAATAATAATAACAATAATAATAACAACAATAATAATAACAACAATAATAATAACAACAATAATAATAACAACAATAATAATAACAATAATAATAACAACAATAATAATAACAACAATAATAATAACAACAATAATAATAACAACAATAATAATAACAACAATAATAATAACAATAATAATAACAAAAACAATGACAGTAATAATGACAGTAGTAATGACAGTAGTAATGACAGTAGCAATGACAGTAGCAATGACAGTAGCAATGACAGTAGCAATGACAGTAGCAATGACAGTAGCGATGACAGTAGCGATGACAGTAGCGATGACAGTAGCGATGACAGTAGCGATGACAGTAGCGATGACAGTAGCGATGACAGTAGCGATGACAGTAGCGATGACAGTAGCGATGACAGTAGCGATGACAGTAGCGATGACAGTAGCGATGACAGTAGCGATGACAGTAGCGATGACAGTAGCAATGACAGTAGCAATGACAGTAGCAATGACAGTAGCAATGACAGTAGCAATGACAGTAGCAATGACAGTAGCAATGACAGTAGCAATGACAGTAGCAATGACAGTAGCAATGACAGTAGCAATGACAGTAGCAATGGCAGTAGCAATGGCAGTAGCAATGGCAGTAGCAATGGCAGTAGCAATGGCAGTAGCAATGGCAGTAGCAATGGCAGTAGCAATGGCAGTAGCAATGGCAGTAGCAATGACAGTAGCAATGACAGTAGCAATGACAGTAGCAATGACAGTAGCAATGACAGTAGCAATGACAGTAGCAATGACAGTAGCAATGACAGTAGCAATGACAGTAGCAATGACAGTAGCAATGACAGTAGCAATGACAGTAGCAATGACAGTAGCAATGACAGTAGCAATGACAGTAGCAATGACAGTAGCAATGACAGTAGCAATGACAGTAGCAATGACAGTAGCAATGACAGTAGCAATGACAGTAGCAATGACAGTAGCAATGACAGTAGCAATGACAGTAGCAATGACAGTAGCAATGACAGTAGCAATGACAGTAGCAATGACAGTAGCAATGACAGTAGCAATGACAGTAGCAATGACAGTAGCAATGACAGTAGCAATGACAGTAGCAATGACAGTAGCAATGACAGTAGCAATGACAGTAGCAATGACAGTAGCAATGACAGTAGCAATGACAGTAGCAATGACAGTAGCAATGACAGTAGCAATGACAGTAGCAATGACAGTAGCAATGACAGTAGCAATGACAGTAGCAATGACAGTAGCAATGACAGTAGTAATGACAGTAATTACTAAGAACAGTTAAGTCTCGTAGACTGCGATGGGCAGGACATGTTGCGCGTATGGGGAATGAAAGACGTGCATGGAAGCTTCTTGTAGGAAAGCCAGAGGGAAAGCGCCCAGTTGGTAGACCAAGAATAAGGTGGGAGAACAACATTAACTATGATTTGAGGGAAGTAGATTATACAGGGAATGATTGGAAAGCATTAGCTCAGGATAGGGATGTATGGAGAACTTATGTCCGCGCGGCCATGAACCTTCGGGTTCGATAGTGCCAGTGAGTAAGTAAGTAAGTATAATGACAGTAATAATGACAGTAAAATGATAGTAGTAATGATAGTAGTAATGATAATAGTAATGATAGTAGTAATGATAGTAGTAGTGATAGTAGTAGTGATAGTAGTAATGATAGTAGTAATGATAGTAGTAATGATAGTAGTAATGATAGTAGTAATGATAGTAGTAATGATAGTAATAATGATGGTAATAATGATAGTAGTAATGATAGTAGTAGTGATAGTAGTAGTGATAGTAGTAGTGATAGTAGTAGTGATAGTAGTAATGATAGTAGTAATGATAGTAATAATGATAGTAATAATAGTAATAATGATAGTAATAATAGTAATAATTGATAATAATAATAATAATATGACAATAATAATAATAATAATAATAATAATAATAATATGACAATAATAATAACGACAATAATGACAATAATAATAACGACAATAATGACAATAATAATAATAACGACAATAATGACAATAATAATAATAACGACAATAATGACAATAATAATAATAACGACAATAATGACAATAATAATAATAACGACAATAATGACAATAATAATAATAACGACAATAATGACAATAATAATAATGACAATAATGACAATAATAATAATAACGACAATAATGACAATAATAATAATAACGACAATAATAACAATAATAATAATAACGACAATAATAACAACAATAATAATAACGGCAATAATGACAACAATAATAACAACAATAATAATAGTAACAATAATAATAACAACAATAATAATATTGTTGTTATTATTATTATTTTTGTTGTTATTATTATTATTTATTATTATTTATTATTATTATTATTACTACTACTTTAGAGTAATTTCATATGTGACTAACATTTACAATACATTTTATGCGGCAAAATGCTTGCATTGGTATTACAATTGGTTGAAATTGAGTGTGTTATCTACGTCATATGATAGAGGAAAAGTGTGTGATTAAGATTGTACATAAATTACAACTTCTGAAGAAAAACAGTGTAATTCATTATCTATCAAAGTATGTGTGACCGACTGACATAAATGTCAACTCATCATGCAACTTAACATGTTCATGTAAATTATTCTCTGAAATGTGATTCCTAGTTAAATTTTCCAAAATAGCTTTTGGAGGGCACATTTCAAATTACATTTTAAATAAAAAACGAAACCTAAATCACAATTAATACCTAAGTTAGGACCCGATATGTTATGTGTGACTGACTGACCTTATTCTGTGACTGACTGACATATCTGAATTTTATTTAGAATTTCAAAATGCAAATATTACAAAATTGTAACAAAATACTATAAAACTAGATAAACAGTTTCGGTAACAGAGATTAATAAAGAACTGCAAACACTTTATCAATTCCACGAAAATTGTTATATTTAATTTTGCTGAAAATAAATATTAATTAAAATCAATAATATAATTTAATTAACTCGTTTACCATGTACCATTTTAAATTATTTATAATAAGAAAACTATTAAATATTTAATAACGAAGTGTCTTCTCTATTGTTAAATATACCTACTATAATTGCATGTATATATATATATATATATATATATATATATATACTTACTCACTGGCACTATCGAACCCGTAGGTTCATGGCCGCGCGGACATAAGCTCGTCATACATCCCTATCCTGAGCCAATGCTTTCCAATCATTCCCTGTATAATCTACTTCCCTCAAATCATAGTTAATGTTACTCTCCCACCTCATTCTTGGTCTACCAACTGGGCATTTTCCCTCTGGCTTTCCTACAAGAAGCCTCCATGCAAGTCTTTCATTCCCCATACGTGCAATATGTCCCGCCCATCGCAGTCTACGAGACTTAACTGTTCTTATATATACTTTCAAAACAAATTATTATAAACCGCATGCTGTCCAATTGTTGACGTAGTGAATTCTGTTTTTAAACAGCGATAAAAAGAAAATTCTAATTAGCCCGACACTGGTGATTCACTTCATAGCATCGATGTATAAGATTTGCTTATGCAACTATTCACTCTCTACTATTCGCAAGCTGAAATTTGGAAATTCAACAAAAACGTATGCCGATGGAAACTGATTTCTTGAGAAGAGCAGTAAGATGTTCAAAATTAGAAAAAAAATTATGTCATACGAGTAAAAATGTATATTAGATATTCAATAGTAAACTATATAAGATATAAGCACTTAAATTGGTATGGGCACGTACGACGAATGCAACAAGAAAGGTACCCAGGAAAGCATTGAAATGGTGTCCACCTGGAAAAAGAAGGAAAGGAAGACCTCGAAGCTCTTGGAATGCAAGAAATAAGAACTGGAGGACATGGAGTGGATGGATATAGACGAGTGGAGAAGGTAAATACAACTTTAGGCACAGAAAGATGTGTATGCTTTAAAAATCTGTATACAAGTAATTTATTATTATTATTATTATTATTATTATTATTATTATTATTATTATTATTATTATTATTATTATTATTATTAATATAATTATTTTATATTTTGCAGTTTCTTTACCAAGTTAATTATTTAATCGAATTATAGGTTATTAATATTGTTATTATTATTATTATTTATTTTATGTTTTAAATAATATTTTTCTTTCCTTGTCAAGTGTATATTGTGTAGCCTATGTCTATTATGTATTATTGATCAAGTTGTAGATAATTTATAATTGTTTTTACATGTATAATTTTTAACTCTGGTGAAATGGAAGAGAAGACCTTGCTGTCTTAACTCCATCAGGTAATATAAATGGACAACTGGAAAAATAACTGTTATCTGTTATATATGTATATATACTAGAAGTCCCGACCACGCGTTACTGTGGCTAAGGTATTCGTTAAAAATATAAATTAAGTTGCTGCCTTTCAGCCAGATTACTTAAAACTAATACTTCCACACGAAATTAATAATATTGAAAATAAAATAAACACTGAACACAAATTATGAAATAATCAATATTTGTAACTAAATTGAAATTCGCGGTTGCAACAAAAAACACAGCCATCTGGATCTCTCTTCGTTAAATAATAAACCAATTTCCTTACCAAATTACCTTACACCGCCATCTGTTAGAATCGTATGGAACTCACAGATAATTACACCGTCATCTGTTAGAATCGTATGGAAGTCAATAATAAACTAATAATTTGCAATAAAAATAATGCGACTCTAAATTCAGTTATAAACTTCGCTAAGTCTCAAGTTGGATCAAACTGCATACAGTGTGCCAAGTTTTATCAAAATCGGTACAGTAGTTAGGATTCCATCGCGGACAAACAACGTGAGACGTAATGTTTATATATTAAGATATAAATCTTATAACTACATTTTTGACATTTTAGCAATGAAGGCAAAAATAACATGAAAAGAAACATAAATGCCTGAGTCGGGATTTGAACCCGAGTTTCTAAACTCTGTACGTTTAGCGCTCTAACCATCTTAGCTACTCAGGAATCCTGAAGCAAAATCCCGCTAACTCTTGTGTAAATTGAATATTCTGTATATATAAGACAAATAAATGTTTGTCTTAGGATTCCTGAATAGCTCAGATGGTTAGAGCGCTAAACTTACCCGAGTTTAGAAACTCGGGTTCAAATCCCGACGCAGGCATTTAATTTTTTTTCATGTCATATATATATATATAAAATTTAACCTTTTTTGAAATACGTTAGGTAAGCTGCAGTCCCCATAATGGATAATATAATGCATATCCAGAATTAAAAATATTTTTGAAGAAATTGAACAGAATATATAATTAGAGTTCTTGTAGTATTTGAATAAAGTAATGATGTGGTCTTATATACCTCTTTAAACTGTATATTCGTTACATTATCTAATATAGATCACAATTTTGTAAGAGTGGGCTGCAATTTCCATTCCGTTCTCTTTATAGATACATCCCTCTCTTGTTTCAAATACATTTCGAACATTGCATCTGAATGAAGCATATTTGGAAGTATTTTTACAGAGTAGCCAGTAAATTTCTGTTCGTTTTTTTTTTGTAACTCTTTTTCATGGAATTCTTTTGAAAACATGTCCAGCGTGTTACCCACTCTTGCGTTAATAATGTGTTCCTATGTTTGTACGGTAAAAAAACAGCAGAATTGGCAGTAGGAGTTAAAACGAAGTAAGTGAAAATAAACAGTTTTTAATGAGTTTAATGTTGAAGTAGCAATTGTTTCTTTCTAGCAGTCTCTAGAGGTCATACATTATTTCCAATATCGGAGACGCATTGAACAGGCGAATGAAAACCTTTAATGTACAATGACAACGGTCAATAATATAGGCCTATAAGAGTTTACTTCTAGGGAAAACGTTGTTACTTCAGACGCTGCAAGAACGAATTCGATCCCAGGTCCAAGCAAGATCCTGGATGAGGTTTTTGAAGATTTTTCCTCGCTTGTAAAAACAAATCAACAAATTTTAAGGCCCAAATAGTCCCCGACAGCTTCTGGTAACCATATCACTGGTCTACAGTAATTTTGCTACTGAAAACAAATGTGTATCTAACCTAATTTGAGTGTGCCGATTACAGATCTGAAGTCCGTTTTTCTCTAGCACGTCACAATTTTATTATAATTACTTGTTTTGTATTTAGATACGTTTCCTTAATTTCATTATTGGTTAATTCCTTAATTTCATTATTTATATATATATATATCAATATATATATATATATATCAATATATACAAATTTCGTGTCACGTTGTTTGTCCGCGATGGAATCCTAAACTACTGAACCGATTTTAATAAAATTTTGCACAGTGTGTGCAGTTTGATCCAACTTGAGACATAGGGTAGTTTATAACAAAATTTATAGTCACATTATTTTTTATTGCAAATTATTTGATTATTATTTAACAAAGAGTTATGTGAGTTCCATACGATTCTAACAGATGGCGGTGTAAGGTAATTTGGTAAGGTAATTGGTTTATTATTTAACAAAGAGAGATCCAGGTGGCTGTGCTTTTTGTTGCAACCGCGAATCTCAATTTAATTACAAATGTTGATTATTTCATAATTTAAGTGTGTACAGTGTTTATTTTATTTTCAATATATTGATAATAATATTAATATCGTCTGTAAGTATTAGTTTTAAGTAATCTGGCTGATAGACAGCAACTTAATTTAAATTTAACTGGACCGTGAAGGGACATTGAACAATATAGCGAATCAGTTCTAGAGACCATGAATGATAAGATATCAAGTGAATTTCCGGATTAGTTACACTATTTATAACCACACTCTGCTACCATTTGAGGGGTTTATAACCACGCTAACTGCTACCATTTGAGGGGTTTATAACCACGCTAATAGTTTAACCTCACTAAAAAACCACGCTTCTGCGCAACCATTTGTGGCCTTAAAAAACCCACGCTACTACTACCATTTATCCGGGATCGGGTTTTGTTACTGCTGTTTCTATTAACGTGGATCTGATTTCCTGCAAGGTTATCAATCAGAAAGTTGCTTGCCTTGGGCCCATAGAAGGCAGCAATCGATTCATCTTTCTCTCTCAGATATGTTGACATAAATAATAATTCTCAAATACATAGAGTGAGTGAAAATGACTATAATTATCAATCGGGGAAGCTAAACACCAAAATAGCAAGGGGGCTGGAAATAATTTCCTACATGAGTGAATTTCCGTATAGGATTGTAAATAACTACGTATACATTAATAAAGTAGCAGACAAGTTGCATAAAAGATGACATTTAATAGAAACAAGTTGTCTGATGTAAAAACAAATTAACAAAAATATTCCGATCATTCAAAAAATAGAAACAAATAAATAACGATACTCTTACAATAGAAAAAACCACACCATACCTCACACCACACTCATGCTAGCGTCCGAACCAGGGGCAACTTCTTCCCTGGTCTGCCGGACCAACTAAACCACGCCGCTTCTCGGCTTCAGACGAGCTTGTCCATTAAAGCTCCAACCGCATCGCGGACTGGATGCTGATTCAAACCTTGAATCTGCTTAAACAACTGAACGAAGAAAGAATGAATGCTTGAATGAATGACCACGTTCTGCCTGTGCACCACCTATATGAAGGTTCCGAAGTAGAGGGGAGATGCGCCGTAGACATTGCGCAGCAGGAAGGGGAAAGAGTAGAGAGAGGGGGTAAATAGAAGGAGAAAGGGATATTGGCATATTTCATAAATATTCCAGTCTAGGGAGGAGAACGACGTTACAATAATGAGCCGAAAAACACACTTTCGGTTCAATCATACCATATGAAGCTTGCATTGCTCAATGTTAAACATTTAATTATAACATATATATATATATATATATATCGAGGCTTGGGATTAATTTGTACTTGCGGCAACAAGATTTCTAGGAAATGATCGAGCTTAAAACTGTCATGAGCTATTGTATAACATACTTAGAGCATTTCAGAATCTGGGTTGTTGCATGTGTTTAAAAATGCACATTGTTGACTTTTTTTTTTCCTACAAATCTCGGTAAGTGATGAACATGGTGAGAGGTTACATGTGGACATATCGATAGTGGGATCCAGGTACCAGGGTCAATATGACCCGAGTATGATGGGTGATTTCTGCTGGTTTCTACAGCGATCAACTACATTCCAACATAAGCAAAAAAGCAAAGGTCATAAGCACTTTTATTAGATGTATTAGTACTTACTAATGATTGTAAGTTTATATATTCTTACACATTTATTTCATGTAATATAATTTAACAACATATATAAGATAAACTCAATTTATACCACTGACTTCACGATAAATGACTACAACTAAATAACTATTTAATAGCAAGATTTCCGATTATTTTTAGAGTCCTATACCTCAAAAAACCTGACGTGCTAGGATAAATCTGATTACAGATCTGGAATTAGCGCATCGCGTTAAGTATAAAGTCCCGCGCCGTAGCCGAGTGGTTAAGGCAGGAAGCCTTGGCGCAGAGCTACGGGACTTGCGCTGGTTCGAGTCTCCTTGGGGGAAGAGATTTTCTCATGGTATTTCGGCCAGTATGGGACCGGTGCCCACCCAGCATCGTGAGACATTTGGGTAGCTAAAATAAGTAGCGGCTCCAGGTTGAGAAAACCAGCTATAACGGCTGGGGGACTCGGCATGCTTACCACATGTCACCCCTACACTGGCTGATGATCGCCTATCTCTGTGATTGACACATGTGGATGTGAGGCCAGCAGCCGGCTGGTAGGCTAAGGGCCTTCTAGGCCTGTCGCGCCAGGAGATAGTTAAGTATAAAACAGGCAGAATTTTCTGAGTAGCAGACAAAAAGTATTTTTTTGTAGACCAGTGATAATCTTCCATATCATGTTTGTCTTGTTTAAGAACACATTACGAGTACACATAGGTCCGTCATGGAGGGTCTGTGTAAACTAAGTCAATTCCTCGTCAAGTGGAATTTAAGGTCCGATTTTTCTGGTTTACGGAATACATCTCGCTTTTGTTAATTAAATTGTATGAAATTAAATGAAATATGTTATAATTATACGATCTAAAGATTTATGTAAGGAAAACGAAGACCATGGCTTTTAGAGGAAGAGATCCAGTGAGATCCAAAATTATTTTAGAAAATCAAAGTATAGAACAGGTGTCTAGTTTCAAATATTTGGGCTGTGATGTTGGCTACAATGTGGAAAGAGATATTGACTCCAAAATAAATAAATTTCAGACGGTGTGTGGAACAATACAGAGAACATTCAAAAATAAAATTAGAAAAGAAACAAAGATAAAAATGTATAATGTTATGGTGGTTCCCACAATATTGTATGGATGTGAAACTTGGGTTCCAGTGAAAAAACAGAAGGATATAATACAGACGGCGGAGATGAGGTTCCTAAGACAAGTAAAAGGATGTACAAGACTTGATAGAATAAGAAATGAGGATATAAGAGAAGAATTGAAAGTACAGCCTTTATTGGATAAAGTCACGAATTACAGACAGAAATGGATTGATCACATGGATGAAATGAGTAAGGAGAGATATCCATTGTTAGCAAGAAATTATCAAGCAAGAGGAAGACGTGATGTTGGAAGACCTAGAAGACGTTGGGCTGATGCATTATGAAGTCGGAACGGGCAATTGCCTAATCCCTGGAGTGATGATGATGATGATGATAAAATGCAGTTACACCACGACAAGCACACATGGTAATTATAGAGCGATCTTTTAAATTTCGTGTTTTAGGTAAACCCCACTCCTAATGGTCGAATTCGCTGATTTTTTAACCTTTTTCGTTTAATTTTAATAACATACATTCACTGCAAATTTATGGTCTTCCATTTTTCTAATAATATTAATTTAATTAACTTATGAAGGAACAAGAATAATTGGTATATTGAACTCAGTGCTTCGGAATAGAAATATAATATACAGAACGAAAAAAAAAACTGTATTTAAAGTTCTGTTACAAAGCATTTAATTACATGGCTCCGAAGCCTGGACAGTTAGTAAGAAACAAGCCAACAAGCTGTTAGCAGTAGAAATGGATTTTTGGAGGCGATCGACAAGAATTTAAAGGAGGGATAAGGTCAGAAACAGCACAACAAGGGAAATTATGCAAGTTAAAAAAACGTACTAGGAAAAATAGAAGATAAACATTTAAATTGGTATGAACACCTCATAAGAATGGAAGAAAAGAGAAGAAGATGCTTTAGACAGGAACCTCTGGCGACAAATCACTTTGGGTTGAAGGAGAAACACTGTATTGTGGAATATTCCTAAATAAAAAAAATAATTTTAATTTGTCAAATTAGATAAAGTAAAAGTCAGGCAAATTAAAAATAAATTAAATATAACTTATTTGCAATAAATAAAAAATATGGAATAAAGACATAAATGGAAGGAACATTTGAAAATAATGGAGATAGAGAATATCGAAAATGATTCTGTCATATAAACCAAGAGGACGACGAGATTCTTGATGACCAAGATAGATATGGAATGAGGCCAGAACAGGCCATTACCGCCTAAACCATGAAAGAAAGAAGAAGAAAAAAGTTTTAATCTTTATTTCATTTCAAAATTACTATCTTACGCAATTTTGCTTTACCTAATATTTTTATCAGTCATTGACTGGAAGAAAAATGCCTTATGACACTATCTCTGTCAATGTAAACAAATCCGTATTTCTCTAGTATTAGTATGGTTATTATTATTTTTTCCATATTTTAATAAGAGTGACGATGAGAAAGAGAAATTGGAGACATCAGAAATTGCGCACGCACCTCTATATAATACTCAGTTGTTAGAGGACGACAGTATTTTATACCTTTGCCGCAAGAGGCTGGATGAAAAGTTAATTCAAAATACATTTGATACTCCTGTAAAACAATATCAGTATATTGTCGAAAATATACATATGGCTGCTAGGGAGGCTTTGGGAGAAAGACAGGACACAATAAAATCAGTATTCAGGGAATTACTTTAAATGAATAGAAATTATATTTTAGCAAGCTATTGACCGAAGATCGTTTGGAATTTTTAAGTGGAATTGCAGAGAAAACTGATGATCAAAACAGAACGAGTATACATTTAGATATTGAGACAGTAGAGATAGCAATTGGAAGTTTAAAAAATGGAACGGCTTGTGGCGAAGAAGGCGAATAGCCAGAATTAATTAAATATGGTACAAGGAAATTATTTGAATTGTTTAGGAGCCTTTTTGAGAGATGCCTAAACGGAGAAGATGTACCAGTAAAATGGAAAATTGGGTTGATATCAGTCATTCATAAAAAAGGAAGAAAGGATGAGTGCAATAATTATAGAGGAATCACCGTAATGAATTTTTTTATCCGTATATATATGGAAAAATAATCAAATACTATTTGGAAGAAATTTATAAACATAAGGAGAATGAAGTACAAGCAGGCTTTAGGTCTGAGAGATCTACAATTGATCACATATTTGTGGTAAAACAATTGATTGAAAAGACGAATGATAACCAACAAGTTCATTTCACATTTGTGGATTTAGAAAAGGCATACGACACTGTACCTTTACAAAAGTTGTGGGAAGCATTAGACGATATGGCCACAAACGATACAATTATTAATGCAATAAAATATGTGTATAAATGCAGTATCTAAAATTAAAATTGGAAAATATATATCAGAAGAAATTAAAGTAGCAATAGGCCTTCGTCAAGGTTGTAGCATATCACCAACATTATTTAAGATATTTATACATAAAGCACTATCAAACTGGAGCAAAAAATGTTCAGGAATGGGAGTACCAATTGGAGGTGGATCAACAGATACAATATATACATTGTTATTTGCGGATGACCAGATAATAATTGCTCAAGAATATGAAGACATGGAGTTTATTCACAAAATGATTGGACGAATACGATAACTGGGATTTGAAAATAAATTTGGAAAAAAACATTTTATATGGGATGTGGAGCCGAAACCCAAGATTTGATATTAGAAGATGAAAAGGGATATATTAGAGGATGTGAAGAATTTTAGTATCTGGGAGTAAAATTAGATAAAGAGGACAAACAACAAAGTGATATTAAGAACAGAATAAATAAAAGTAGAGCAATAACAGCAATGATGAAAGGAGTCTTATGGAACAGACATATAACCAGGAAAAATAAGTTACAAATATATAATTCAATAGTGAGAAGTACTGTCACATATGGGGCTGAAGTTTGGAAATTCAACAAAAATTTAGAACAAAAACTTATGTCGATGGAAATGGATTTCTTGAGGAGAGCAGCAAGATGTTCAAAGTTGACAAAATAAGAAATACTGTCATAAGAGAAAAAATAAATATTGGTTATTCAATAGTAGATTATATACGGTATAAGCAATTAAATTGGTATGGGCACGTACGACGAATGCAAGAAGAAAGATTACCCAGATAAACATTGCAATGGTGTCCACCTGGAAGAAGTAGGAGAGGAAGACCTCGAAATTCGTGGATTCAGGAAATAAGAACTGGAATGAGAGCAAGAGGACTGGAGGTCATGGATTGAATGGAGAGAGACGAGTGGAGAAGAAAAATAAAACTTTAGGCACAGAAAGAAGTGTAAACATTAAAATTCTGTATATAAATAACTTATTAGTATTATTGTTATTATTATTATTACTATTATTATTATTATTATTATTATCATTAATTGAACAATTGGTGTGCTGGATTCAGTTCGCTGGAATAGAAGTATTTTATTCAGAAACAAGAAACTAATTTTTAGTCTTTATTACAAAGCATTTTATTATATGAATCAGATATATGGACAGTTAATCATTTTATTTTATGAATCCGAAACATGGACAATCACCAGACAAACAGTTTAACAAACTGTCAGCGGTATGATTAAGTTTTGAAAGTGATCGGACACGAATTTCAAGACGGAATAAAATCAGGAATAGTACAATAAGAAAAATTATGCAGGTCAAAAGGAGCATTTAAAAAATATTGTAGAAAGGCGTTTGAGATAGAATATAGATCTCATACGAATGGAATAGGATTGAATACCAAAGAAGAGGAAGGAAAGAGGTTGGCCAAGAGAATGTTGGATAGATGGAATAGAAAGAAGTGTGCAAGCAAGGGTTCTAGGGAAAAATATGCATTAGACAGATATATCTGACACTTTGGATTGAAAGAGAACCTTCGTATCGTAGAATATCCCTAATAAAACTGTTATTATTATTATTATTATTATTATTATTATTATTATTATTATTATTATTATTATCATTTATAAAAGGCCTGTGTGTTATACTATCGCTTTGGATTAAAATATCATAAGACAAAATTCATATGATAGCCTATAATGAAATACTTGTCAAACACGCATTCTAATTCTTCTAATTCTTATCCTTAATTTTGTCATTCTTATCTTTTGTGGAACCATGTACAATTACGATTACAAAATAATGTTGTTTATCCTTTAGAATTATGTAAAAATAGCCTTTATTTATAAAGTTCTTAACAAAAATTTTGAATCAAATAGAGTCGAACAAACAGGTGAATGGAGAAGACTACTAACACTGACCTTCATTATCTTTATGTGAAATCAGAAGTAATAAGAACAGTTGGTCTCATAGACTGCGATGGAAAGGACATGTACCACAAATGGGGAATGGAAGAGGGGGCATGGAAACTCTTAGGAAGACCAGAGGAAAAGCGTCCAGTAGGTATGCCTAGAACGAGATAGGAGAATAACATTAACCATGACTTGAGGTAGGTAAATTATATAGGAGATGATTGGAAAACATTAGTTCAGGATAAAGATGTATGGAGAGCTTATGTCCACGTGGCCATGAAACTACGGGTTCTACAGTGCCAGTAAGACTTGGTTATTACTATTCATAAACACGCAATTTTTTCCTTCTATTTAATTAATTTACACTCTGTATAATTTATAAATGAGCTCTTCATATTGTAGTTGCTTTACTTAGCAGAAATGGGCATGGAAGTTAATATGCCAGAGGATATTTTTCGTTAGAACTACAGAGGGTTTCATTATACTGTCATTATTTAAAGGCGTTGTTATATGGAAACATGAATTGCCTTACGCAATATTTTAACAACATATTTCCAGTTTGAAAAAGAATCTTGGTTAGCACAATGAATGTTACACATACTAGTTGCGTGTGCATGCATGGTATCATTAGCAAGATGAACATATGGTTGTGGCAGAGCGCAGACAGCTACTATTGTCATTATCGTGCTGGAAGCTGGACACAGAGGGATGGAAGGGCGATGACTATGATGGCGATTATGTTTAAAAGGGTGGATGTGCTCGTATGTCACAATGCTCTACCAACCGCATGACTCAAAACACTTCCTTTGACTGTTTTCTTCTCTATTCATATTTTATAATTTTTCACAAAAACATAAAAATGTATTCTGCATTGTAGCTAATTAAAATAAGACAAGAAACAAAAAAAATGTAGGCCTATATTTATTTTGTCCCTCCATGGTATATTTATCTTGTCGTGGTGGAGTGGCTTACGTGCTTAAATGATCTAGAGACCTATGCCGTATCATTACTGCCGAAAGAGTTGCCCATGTCGAAGGTGATAAGCAGGACTAAAAGAGTACCTTGGCCGAAACAGTGACGGACTTTCACCGTAAAAATACAACTGTCAAGAAACGCGTACATGGGTTCCGTTGGACTAAACATTTCCGGAGGTATAATAGTCCCCCATTCGGTTCTCCGGGCGGGAACTACTTCAGGGAATCTATGTCAAAGATCCAAACACAAGGAAAGGTTCCTAGGAACATGGAATGTTAGGATGTTATTAGTAGTGGGGCACTATAAATTTTAACTCAGCAAAAAACAGTTAAGCCTCGTAGACTGTGATGGGCAGGACATGTGGCATGAATGGGGGAGGAAAGAGCGACATGGAAGTTTGTAGGAAAAGCAGAAGGAAAACGCCCAATTGGTAAACTAAGAATGAGGTGACAGAATAACATTAACCATGATTTGACGGAAGTAGATTATACAGTGGATGATTGGAAAACAGCTGAGGATGGAAATGTGTGGAGAGGTTATGTCCTCGCGGCCATGAACCTACGGGTTAGTGAGTTATACTTATTTTGTATCTCTTTGTAGCTCTACAGTACTAAGTAAACCTTGGCTTCCCACACAACTGCCTTCCATTGAAATTATGGTATCCTTAGTTTCTATTTTCCAGTTCTTCAATCCCAAACTTAAAATGTCTTTCTCAACTTAGTCCATCAATACTTTCAATGGACAGGACAATTTATAAATATTCCCTTGGTAGAGTGCACTAGTTTATAAAATGTATAGATCATGCATGACTTTGAATTGCAATCGCAATTTTTTATTTTACCAATATTAATAAAATCCATGCTAAACTCCGTTCAGGTGAAAATACTAAAACAAATAAATACCTTAGCTGGTGCCGTCTTCCTTAACTAAGTTAATTTTTTTCAAGTTATTATATATAACTTTCCTCATTAGAGGATTGCCTCAAGGACAAAGTGATACAGATAATTTATTTTTGGAATTGAAATTTATTTTGTAAATACTTTAAAAAAACAAATTGTAGGCCTAATTGAAGTTTACATACTATAAAGTAGAAATTTTGTAAAAATGGTTTCTTAAAATTTAAATTGATCCTCTAATGGCAGCGATGGCAATTTTAGAAAGAAACACCCTGTCCAAATCTAAGGAATTCCAAAATTTGGCTAAGAATCCTGGTATAGTACCTCTTGTCCCGATCATCAATCCTGTGACAGTTATACTATCTGGTTGGTATTTATTTTGTAATAGTCAACTGTTGGCTCATATATGGCTTTCTTTTCAGAGTCAACTTCCTCAGGTTGGCCACTACGAGTCTCAAAACTAATTGTGGTAGCGAACAACCTCCTCATGAAGATGGAAGCTGGTATCTCAAAGGACAGTTTTTTTTTTTTAATTTGAACCTAGTTAGGACGACTGCACTTGACAGTGTACTTTTATTTTATGTACTATATAATTGATCTTATGAATATAAAAAATACGGATTAATTATTATTGAATTTGTTAATAATTCATATATATATATATATATATATATCTTAATATATAAAAATTGCGTGTCACGTTGTTTGTCCGCGATGGAATCCTAAACTACTGAACCGATTTTAATATAATATTACACACTGTGTGCTGTTTGATCCAACTTGAGACTTAGAGAAGATTATAACTAAATTTATAGTCGCATTATTTTAATTGAAAATTATTTGTTTATAATTATCTGTGAGTTCCATACGATTCTAACAGATGGCCGTGTAAGGTAATTGGTTTATTATTTAACCAGGTGGCTCTGCTTTTTGTTGCAACCGTGAATTTCAATTGAATTACAAATATTGATTATTTCATAATTTAAGTGTGTTTATGTTTATTTTATTTTCAACATATTGATAATAATATTAATTTCGTGTGTATTAGTTTTAAGTAATCTGGCTCAAAGACAGCAACTTAATTTAAATTTAACTGGACCGAGAAGGTACATTGAACAATATAGCCAATCACTTCTAGAGACCATAAATGATAAGATATCAAGTGAATTTCCGCAAATTGGTATAGGCCTATGTGACATAAATCTTACATTTAAGAAGAATGTCAATTTAAAAACATATGAAGGTCCTAAGGAACGGAATAACAGAATTGCAAGTAAGTCTGTTGGTTATAATAATATGCCTAATATTACAGAAACAATCTCCATGCCTCAATTAAATGAAAAACAAGATGACTATAATATATCACAAGATGATATTACCATACAGAGACTTCTTGATGATGATGAGAATCCAAACTGCCAACAAGTTCGTAGAAAAAAACGAAAGTATAAACCTCCTCAAAATATTCCATCAATAAAATAATGAATATAATCCTTATGATACACTTATGGATGATACTGAGAATGCAGACAACATAAATTCATCTCAATCAACAAAACCACTTCCACATAAACCACCACCCATATTTATACCGGGTGTAGTTAACGTACCAGAACTAAAAAATTGTGTAAAAAAAACTTTCTGATTTAGATTTCTCACTTAGTTTACTACAACATAATTTAACGTATACCTCAGCCACAGCAACGCGTGGCCGGGACTTTTATATATATATATATATATATATATATAGAACAAAGTCGGATTAGTTACATATTTATAAATGAAGAACGGCTGGACCGATTTTTATGATCTTTGATTTGTTGGATTTGTTTCCGCCCCGAATAGCAGATAACTATTAAAACATCTGAAAAATTAATGTAAAAATATTTAAAGGCGATACGACGTTCGCCGGGCCAGCTGGTATATATATATATATATATATAGAACAGTACTACTATTGATTAATTATTATTATAACACTAGACAATACCCGGTGTGCCGTGCTACACATAAACGAATTAAATATGTTTTTATGTTTATTTAAATGTGTAAAAAGAAAAGTAATTATAAATTGATATCGTAATTATCAGTTTAGCGGTTGTTTGGACGGGTTAGAGCTAAATTGCAGGTTTACTTGTAAGTCGATCGTTTTAGGGGTAGATTCATGGGTTTAAGGATAATTTTATAGTTTTAGAGGTGGCTTGATCGGTTTACTGGTAGTTTTTGTCATTATAGAGGTAGTTTGAATAGCCATTCGTAATTTGGACGTTGTAGAGGAAATTTCATCGATTTATAGGGCTAGTTTGGTGGGATCGATTAGACTTTTTAGATTATGTTTCTGAGTTAGGTTACGTATCGGTTAGGTCAGGCCAGGCCAGGTTAGGTTAGGTTCGGCTAGGTTAGGACAGGATAGGTTTGGATATATTAGGTTATGTTTATTTAGGTTCGATTCGGTATGGTTCGGTTCGGTTGTTAGGTCAGGGTTAGGTCCGGGTTAGGATAGTGTTATGTCCAGGTTAGGTCAGGTTTAGTTCAAGTTTAGGTCATATTTAGTCCCGGGTTAGGTCCGGGTTTGGGTTCTAGTTCGGATTCGGGTTCAATTCAGTTTGGGTTCGAATTTAGGTTCAGTTTATGTTTCAGTTTTAAGTTCAGTTTTTCTTTCAGTATTTGTTTCGGGTATTTGGTTCGGATTTTGATTTCGGGGTTTGGGTTCAGGTTAAGTTGAGTTTAGACTCGGGTTAGTTTCGTGTTTGGTTGAGTTTAGGGCCAGTGTAGTCTCAGTGTAGGTTCAGTTTAGGTTCGATTTTGATTCAGTTAGGAACAATTTTGGTTGAGGTTAGGTTAAGGTTAGGTTCAATTTAGGTTAGGTTTAGGTTCGGATTGAATTTGTTAGGTTAGGTTTAGGTTCGGGTAAAATTTGTATTAGGTTCAGTTTAGGGTTAGTGTAGGTTCAGTTTATTTTCAGTTTAGGTTCGTTTAAGGTTCTGTTTAGGTTCGGTTTAGATTCGGTTAGGATCAGTTTAGGTTGAGGTTAGATTAAGGTTAAGTTCATGTTAGGTTTAGGTTATGTTCAAATTATGTTAGGTTAGGTTCGTTTATGTTCGGTTATGTTCGGTTAGGTTAGGTTAGGTTAGGTTACGTTAGGTTCGGTCAGGTTTGTTCAGTATAGGTGAGGTCATTTAACATTTAAATTGGCAAGACACGAATATATTTTTGTCAATTATTTAAATGCGGCGGACCGCAGTAAGAACGAAATCAACCATGACGAATATTATTAGGTTTAGCCTATGTTCATCCTGGGAATCTCCTGAACATTTTGCATAAGAGCCCCATCACAATCGTATCAACGGTATGGCAGCGCATAAAATACAAACAAACAAACATTCATTTTTATATATTAGATAAAACAATAGAAAAAAATTAATAGAAATTACTTACATTTGCATCAAATTACACAGAAATGTACAATAACTTAGAGTGTTATACGTTTTTGTTTTCTTTGCGGTCCGGAATATATAAATAACTGGCAGGATGAATTGTTGTTTCGCTAATTTAATGTTACGGTATTTGATTACACAAATAACATTAATTGAATAAGACTGTGATTGTTTTGTTAGAATTAACACTTACCATCAGCAAGTCCCAAACAGTAAAATTGATATTACTTCAATAACTGAAAAAAATATGGACTCCTGTTTAAATGGACTATATAAACATAATAATATCCAGGAAGACATAAATGAAAGAATACAAAATACTAAGAAATGTTATTTTTCAATAAATAAAATATTTAAATTCAAAATATCCGATACGCGAAACAAAAATCAGATTGTATTGAACCCTAACTAACACCCGAAAAAAGAAAAGAAAATTACTGTGTTCTTATATTTAATTGAATACGTGAAAGAAAAAAATAATTATAAATTTATATCGTAATTATTTTTAGATACCCATTATCAACCGATTACACATGCAATGACCAAGTTTGATCACCTTGCGTGACGAATTATGGAAGAACGCCCCTCTGACCAGCGACCTAATGATTTAGTATAAAACCTGGTCACCGCAAATCACGAAAAAAGAATAAGACATAAGAGTCAGATGAGAGAGATCAGAGACGACATGAGCCAGTAGTTAT
The DNA here is from genome assembly GCA_030220185.1 of Diploptera punctata. Taxonomy (NCBI): domain Eukaryota; kingdom Metazoa; phylum Arthropoda; class Insecta; order Blattodea; family Blaberidae; genus Diploptera; species Diploptera punctata. Next base: position 57,203 of record JASPKZ010008882.1, read on the forward strand.
GAGGGCCAGCTTCACACTTAGACGACAACAGTTCAACCCCGAGAGGAGGAAATCAGGAGGAAGCCAGTATCCAGCCAACAGAAGATCAATAGAAATTCAGGAAGAACGAAGTATCAAGCCAACAGAAGAATAAGATAAACACCCGAGAAAACCAGGAGGAGGCCCGTATGAAATCATGGAGTCTACCATCGCCGTTATTACCACCATAATTGTAATACAATGTAAGTATAAAGATCGCTTATCTGTCTAGTTACGAATAGCTCTCTTTCTCCCTTAATTTGCATAGATAATATTGTTTTTAATTGGTTATTTATACAGCCAGTAAGTAAGTAACATACAGAGTTTGCGCCATTCTAACAGCCTCATGCTCTGTCCTAACTTGTATAACGTTAATTAAGAATTTCACATAGTTTGATGTTATACGAGTATTTTCTCATGATATACTCTTAGTTTTAATAAAAGCTAGTTTATTTGATATTTGAAGAGAAAAATTATACGCTCAGACCGGGACTTGAACCCGGGACCCTTGGTTCTCTAGACCAAGTGCTCTACCAACTGAGCTACCTGAGCAAGTACCGATCTAAAAATGGGAATTAAAATGTATATAGAGAGAGATTTGCGTTTAGATCGGTATTTGCTCAGGTAGCTCAGTTGGTAGAGCACTTGGTCTAGAGAACCAAGGGTCCCGGGTTCAAGTCCCGGTCTGAGCGTATAATTTTTCTCTTCAAATATGATTTATCCATCATTGAGTTGTACGAAATCAATAATAAAAACTTGGAAAAAGCCGTACTGGCTGTAATGTATAATTCCCAAATATGTCTTCTTAATAAAGGAGCCGCCATTTTCAAGATAGAAGCATGGCTTCACAGCATTGGTGGATGGGAATTACAATGTATATAGAGAGAGATTTGCGTTTAGATCGGTACTTGCTCAGGTAGCTCAGTTGGTAGAGCACTTGGTCTAGAGAACCAAGGGTCCCGGGTTCAAGTCCCGGTCTGAGCGTATAATTTTTCTCTTCAAATATGATTTATCCATCATTGAGTTGTACGAAATCAATAATAAAAAAATAGTTTATTTGACTATGTCTGTTTTATTTTGTGAATCTTCTGATTCATACCTTAAGCCAGGAGAGACGCAGTCTGCATCTCAGCAGGGAAACAATCCTTTCCGTTGACCCCAAGGTAGAATTGCACAATGCTCCAATCATGGCAAGACACTAGCATGAAACGAGGTGAAAGGTGACACGAAATGGAGATAAAATGGTAAGATGAGGGAGGGAAGAGGAGTGAAGAGTGTTCGAGGGTTGAAATTCGAGAAATAGAACCTCGAAAAATCTCGGTGTGTCCACCATCAATAGCCTTCCGGAACCGACAGGATTCTAATCTGAGATCACAGTAGGGGCAGTCGCGCGTACTAGCCACGAGTTCACCAAGACGGCTAGACTTAGCCGTTATATGGTGTTTATTCGAGAACTGCACAGCATTAGTATAAAATAGAAGTAGCAGTCTAATGCCCATTAGCTTGGATGTGTTCCATTTGCTTTCTTGCTTCGCAATAAAGTCCTGCCAGTGTTCTTATAGGTGACATCTTCAGAGCCTCACAGCTAGCAAGATGATCTTTGTTCATGGTAGTGTTATTGTCTTGACACAGGATACAATTTGTAGAGTTGAAGATTCCAATTTTATGGAGGTGTGCTGCCAGGTAGTCATGGTCTGTTAACAGTCTAAATGTTGCTACTGCTTCGTGTCTTGGTTGTTCAGGTATTAAGTTTTTATTCTCCGAGATAGCTGTCCATGGTTTCTCATTACTTTGTGATTTGAAGTGCTCCATCAGTTCTTTCTGGAAGTTTCTTTTAATTATTATTTTTGCAGAATGGTAGGGCAGGGATTGATTTCTTTTCTGTAAAATTTTGGTGACCTTTCTTGCTAAATTATCCGCCATTTCATTTCCATGTACCCTTCAATAAGAGGGGATCCATTGGAGCTGGATAATTTTATTTAGTATAAAATGGAATGTGGAATTTTTCACATTGTTATATCTAGTGTAGAGACAGAGAGATAGTGGAATTGTTCGTCTCATCTCGTTCCCACATCACATAGCTAGAGGATTGAACTGAATGTCAGATAATCATTAACCACTTTCTTCAGACATCCGGATACTGATAGCAGTAGGCGCCTAACAAACACAAAGTTGTATGATTACATTCCTTTATATACACTTAAATATTATGGGTTATGAATAATTTATCTGGGAAAATTGCAGAAATTGTGTCGAGTATATAACTAATTTGCAAAAAGTATTACAAGGATAACAACTAAACTAAATGATCAAGAACTTGTTAAAAACGTTACCTAATTAGGAAATGTCTGACAAAGAGGGATTGCGGACAACTCTCCAACTTCCTGCACTGAAAAAATTATATCTGTTACAGATATTATACCTTTTTTTTCAGCTTATAAGGCTATAGAAACATTAGCGTCGTATGAACTTCAGTAATAACTCTAATAGTTTTAAAGCATGAACACAACAATAGTTTCCTACAGTGTTATTAATTATTAACAACATTTTTACAAATCCTACCATATCAAAAGCACTGCTCTCAGAAGGTTGTGTAAACTATTAATTTCTCATGAACGTTTATCAATAGCGTTTTAAATCTTATTTTATTAAAATTTTCAACATATAGTCTTTAATAAGAGGATTAAAATATAATAATAATAATAATAATAATAATTTATATTTAGCTAATATCCGGCGTACGCTGCTATGCCTGAATAAATGCAAATTAATGTGTTTTTATGTTTAGTTGAATAAGTAAATTGAAAAATAATTATAAATTTACATTTTTTAGATACCCCGTGCTGATTACCCGGCGTTGCCCGGGAATCTACTTATCCCGATCTTCTTGACATAAATGAGCTGAAATAAGAAAGTTAATATATTTTATGTTTAGTTAAATAAATAAGAGGAAACATTTATATGGTAATTATTTTTAGATACCCCGTGCTGTTTACCCGGCGATGTCCGGGAATCTACTCGTCCCGATCTTCTTGGCATAAAAGAGCTGAAAGACAAAAATTCATGTACTTCTTATGATTAGTTGAAAAAGTAAAATTAAAAACAATCATAAATATATCGTAATTACTTTAAGATTCCTCGTGCTGATTACCTGGTATTTCCCGGGAATCTACTTATCTCGGTCTTCTTGGCATAAATGAGCTAACAGCCAGAATTCGTTATTGTGAGTTATCCGCTATGCTTGCACAGGAATCTACGTACTTGTCTCGATCTTCTTGGGCATCAATGAAAGACAAAAATTGTTATTGTGAGTTATCCGTAAGAGATAAACTTATGCTATCACGGACTTTTTGTAGAGCTTTTTGATATATTCAATTCTGTGTACATTAATTTTGGGGATTTTTTATGGTTTAGGCAGTGTAAGTCATTTAAGCGTCCAAAGAGCTACTTTTTTCACGTTTTCCACTACAAAGGGGGATTTTTAAGAGTGTAGGAATATAGTATCACAACTCTCTTGTAGTCTATCTTCATCCCGGGAATCTCCTGAACATTATGCAAAATGCCCCATCACAATCGGATCAACGGTATGGCCCGGCATAAAGTACGAACAAACAAACAAACATTCATTTATATATGTATTAGATTTTAAATGTTTACACGTCTTTCTGTGCCTAAAGTTTTATTTTCCTTCTCCACTTGTCTCTATCCATCCATTCCATACCCTCCAGTCCTCTTGTTCTCATTACAGTTCTTATATATTGCATCCATGAGTTTCGAGATCTTGCTTTCTTTCTTGTTCCAAGTAGACCCCAATCCAATGTTTTATGGGTAACCTATCTTCTTGCATTCTCCGTACGTGCCCATACCAATTTAACTGCCTATGTCTTGTGTAATCTACTACTGAATATCTGACATCCATTTTTATCGTATGACTTTTATTTCATTTTTTTTACAATTTTGAACAACTTGCTACTCTTCTCAAGAAACCCTCTGCATGCCACTGGTAAAATCTCTTGTGTCATAGATTTAAATCGCATCTGCCGATGTGATCGGCTTTGCAAGTAGTTGAAGTATATTGTTTGGCAGGTAATGGACAGGATCATCAGAGCCAATCTAATCGGCTCACCTTTAGGTGCCGGGAGCCGACATAAGTTCCAAGTTTTTATTGAATCCACGTTTCAGCTCCACATGTGACAGAACTTCTCACTATTTAATTATACGTATATTTGTAATTTATTTTTACTGGTTATTTGCCTCTTTCACAGGACACCTTTTAACAATGCCGTTATTGCTCTACCATAATAATAATACTATTTATTTTTATTATTATTATTATTATTATTATTATTATTTATTAGTTAAGAATAAAGTTAAATATTTGAAACATTAATTTTGCACCTGTGATGGCGGTCGTCCTCAACAAATTAAAAACTGTTTAAAATAATCAGATAGGCATTTCGGAACTAGTTTCATTTTTGGACAATACCTACCTCCATTAATTTTAATATGATATACTGAGTTTCGTTATGAAACATCGAAAATTGTGGCCGCTAGAGCGATTTCTAAATTTTCACTTCAGGTGAACTCCTACACCTAATGGTTTTAGAGGGTCAAATTGTTAATCTAAACCATCCAGGGACCCACTCAAACGCACATACAATTTTTGTCAAATTGGTCCAATCATTTAGGCCGTTTTTAATATCGGGTTTCAAATATACCTTCACTTCTAATTGTCAGATTTCACTCATTTTTAGATACGTACCTCGGTTTATTTTAATAGGATATACGGACTGCTAGAGCTATTTTTTTATTTTCATTTCAGGTGAACTCCTACACGTAATGGTGTTAGATGATCCAATTGTAATTCTAAATAATCGAGAGGCCCAATCAGACACAAAAAAAATCATCAAAATCAGTCCAATCGTTTTGGAGGAGTTCGGTGACAAACATACGTACAGAAGAATTATATAAAGATAATTTGAGTTCATCTTCAATGTGCTTTATATAGGGTGATATCTTCAATGTGCTTTATATAGGGTAAGTCAGGAGGAAAGGTGCATGCTATGAGGGGTGATAGAATTGGTGATTCTGAACAAAAAAAACTTGTAATATACATATGACCTTTTCTTAACTGTTTCAGGGTAATTGAATGAAAACAACGAGGAACTGGAAAAGTGCAGGTGACATTAAATAAAGACACTGTTACCTTAAGTTTTGTTTAATTGTGTACGTTTCCTCACAAAAATGTTCAAACACTCCACCGCCAAATTCAATGCATTTTGCTGCTCTTGCAGACAGCTGTTGTGTTGCTGCTCTTGTGTTGCTGATCTGAGCTCATGCTATACTTGAGCACAAGCATGAGTGAGAAGTCCCTCTCTTGTGTCCACTCTCTGCTTGTAGACTTCGCTCTTAATCATACCCCATAATCAGTAATCTAATGGGGTAAGATCAGGTGACCTCGGTGTCCAAGCAATGATTCCACCGCGACTTATTCCTTGAAAATGTGTTACTAGAATACTTGGAGGATATCCCTTTGGCAACACGAGGTTGTATGTAGTTTCTGCATGACGGAGCTCTTGAACATTCCGTACGGCCAGTGAAACGCACCTCAACAAAACGTATCCTGCGCGTTGGATTGGTCGCGATGGAATCATTGCTTGGTCACTGAGGTCACCCGATCTTACCCCATTAGATTACTGTTTGTGGGGTTGGCTTAAGAACGAAGTCTACAAGCACAGAGTGGACACAAAAGAGGGACTTCTCATTCGTGCTTGTGCTCAAGTAAAGGAATGTATAAATGAGCTCAGATCAGCAACACAACAGCTGTCTACAAGATCAGCATAATGCATTAAGTTGGATGTGGAGTGTTTGAACATATTTTGTGAGTAAATGTACACAATTAAACAAAACTTAAGATAACAGTATCTTGATGTACTGTCACCTGCACTTTTTCGGTTCCACGTTGTCTCCATTAAATTACCCTGAAACGGTTAAGAAAAGGTAATATGTATATTAGAAGTTTTTTGTTCAGAATCACCAGTACCATCTTTTTTGTTCAGAATCACCAGTACCATCTTCCCTCAAAGCATGTACCTTTCCTCCTGACTCACCCTGTATACTTGTATTAATTCGGTGTGTGAAATAGTTAAAAGTACCACCAGATCGTAAATCTTCTGTTAAATTACGACTGTATATAAGTGAACCACTATCAACAAATGGTAAAGTGATTTTTTTAATGCTTGTAAAAAGTTCGCGCTATTTCTATAAAAAAATTAGACCACAATTCACTCCAAATTTTCACGTATGATATACTCATTACACTAGAGAAGAAATATTACGTACAGAGAAACATGTTTGAACATAAAAGAAATGAGTGATAAGATTTGGTATTAAGAACTCAGCGTCTAAAACTAAAATCATGGCTTTTAAGAGCAATTACCCAACTTGATAGAAAATTATACCTACAATCCGCATTGCCTCGTGGGCTAGTGGTTAGCGTTTCTGAATATTGTTCATGAAGTCCCGGGTTTGATTCCCGAACAAACCATAGGAATTTTCCTTAGAGGGAATTATATCTGTGGCTGCCCATGGTCTGGAATTTAGGTCAAGTTTAGGATTAAGGACTTCCCTGGAGCGCCAATATCATCATCATCATCATCATCACCCATCTTATCATCGTGGTAGCGTAGCCTTGTAGGCGCCCCAACTTCAGAAGTGGGTTACAATCACGCCAATACCAGGGGAGAAAGCAGAAATTGTCGAGATTACAACCTGGGGCATTGGATTTAAAAACAATCCGCCTTCCAAGATAAGCTTATGACTACAAAGCAACAGAAAGACGGAATTTGGGACGAACAAGGAATCGTTGGAAAGGTCCAATTGACGATAATGTAGGCCAGAACCAGAAGAGGAGATTCTCCTAAACCTTGAAGTGATGATGATGATGAAGATTTTGAGAATCTGTAGTTAATATATAACTAAATATTTATCTATTATTATCATAAGTAATGCCACGAGTGATTTCCAAATGATCGATAAATTCATGACTCACGAAGTGAGGCGTGGATTTATATAGAGAATTTGGAAATCAAGCGTTGCATTTGTTAGGACTATTTAACGAATAAAATTAAGCTGTTTACTCACAAATCATTGTTTAACTATAGTTATTTTAAAATATTTATATATTTAATGTAAACGGCGATGTTTGAAAACAAATCAGAAACGTTATGTTTCATTTATTCAATCACTCCAGCCAGATTACATTTATAGCCAAATAGAACCGCAATATTGTAAGAATGCACCCTAGTGGAGAAAAAATGACACATCATTACAGGTTATTAATTAATTTCTGATGTCCTATGATGTAAATAGGTCAATTATAATTTTCTGTAGCGTTAATTCCTGGGAAATAATACTTTTTAGAAAGTGCAAACAGTGTTTTTTTACGGTGTAATCAATTGCTACGAATGTTTTTCATAAGTAATGCCACGAGTGATTTCCAAATTATCGATAAATTCACGACTCCCGAAGTGAGTCGTGAATTTATCTAGAGAATTTGGAAATCAAGAGTGGCATTTGTTAGGACTATTTAACGATTAAAATTAAACTGTTTACTCACAAATCATTGTTTAACTATAGTTATTTTAAAATATTTAGATATTTAATGTAAACGGCGATGTTTGAAAACAAATCATAAATGTGAGGTTATGTTCATTCACTGCTGCTTGATCGTATTATTTATTGCCAAATAAGATCGCAATATTGTAAGATTGCACCCAAGTGGAGAAATAATGAAACACATCAAACTATGTATCATAATCAACATTACGGGTTAATCATTTATTTTTTTAGTAAACAACTCAGTAAAATCAAGAAATCTTTTCATTATTTGGTATATTTAATGTATTTGTTGGAGAAAATAATGCTTTGACCTGTTCAGAATATTAAAAAGGAGGAGCTTTCTTTATCACAAAAGCAGGAGCTGATAAAGAGAAATCGATAAAGAGCGATGTGAAACACGACTGTCATTGGTTGTAAAACAACATTCATTGAAACGTGATTGGTCATTGACTAGCACTTGTGGCATGAGTTAAATAGTCTATTATATTTCGCAAGTAGAATCTGGATACGTTCGTGCACTATATATATATATATATATATATATATATATATAGCAATTGATTATACCATAAAAACTGTTTGAACTTTCTTAAACGTATTTTTTTCCATATATATCACTTTCATTCTATCAAGTAGCTCCCATATTGTATATATATCCTAGCCCCAGAAATAGGGAATGTTCACAGATGTGAATGAGATCTCAAAATGAATAATCCTTAGTGGTGATTAATTTGTTTACATTGAATTACAGTAGTCTGGGATGTACTGTAATTACCTGGCTTACGGGAATTTCCTATGGGAAGAGAAAATCAAGGAAGTTCATAGTTGGTACGAAATAGGGACGTAATAGTGGAATGAGGTTTTCCAAGAAACAGTTCTTAACAGAGTCTGCTGAATCTCCAATTACATAATTTTTGCGTCGCAATCTCCCCCTCATAAGAAACTGAGAACTTTGCTAGATCTGAACTTTACCCTCAATTTGCTCATTTACTTATATCGAACACTTTACTATAAGACGATTTTAAACTCGTTCTTGTGGTTCCCTCGAGATACTTAACGAGTGGGAAGAGTTTTACTGCTCCAAATTGTAGGAGAGAGTCTTGAGTAAAAAAAACCTTACTGATCAAAAATTCCCATTATCAGCAAAGTTTCTACTCAGATGATTTCAAACTTCCATAGCGAAATGCGCCCCTTGGGCCAATTTATATATTGGAATTCATGCTCTTTAATTTACTTTCAATGTTTATTGCATAATCTAGACTCCTTAATAAGATTCTATATAAAGTCAATGAACTACAGCAATTTTCTATAAAATACAATATTTTTTAATAAATGGGAATGGACTCTTAACAATAAATTATATAAATTTTAAAAACTGTCAGAATTCAAATACTTCAGGAACGATAATGACAGGAATAAGATAAACTAATAGAATATATAAAATGAAAGGAAATGAATGAAATAATAGAACAGATAGCTCACTTTAACTGTCTGGTTCAAATATAACATACAGCTACGATTGGGATATACATAATAAATTAAACCGAATTAAATGATGTGTGGCACCATCAGAAGAACCCTCCGAAAGACTCGAAGAGAAACTCAGCTCAGGTTTTATAAAATTATGGCTGTTCCTGTTCTTTTATATGGATCTGAATTTAGGGTACTTACAAAAAAAGATATCTCACACTTTCAAGCCACTGAAATGAAATGTTTAAGATCCGTAAAAGGATGTACACGCACGGATAGATTACACAATGAATCAATAAGAAATGAACTGGAGATATTTTCAATACTCGATAAACTAGACGAAGACAAATACCAATGGAAAGAACATTTAGACAGAATGGATAATACAAGATTACCCAAAAGGATCAACGCCTACAAACCACATGGAAAAAGATCTTTGGGACGGCCAAGGAAACGATGGACTTGAGACCGGTACAGGTCGCATTGATCTAATCCTGGAAAGGAAAGAAGAAGAAGAAAAATATATAAAATATAAGTTATAAGTATATATATAATATATATTCTTCAAGTTATATCAATCCATCCATAGTAATTCTGCCCGAAGGCAGGTCCTTCACTGCAATCATAGCATTTTCATGCTATCGTTGCTGCTTTATACTAGGGAATTGTGGTGTGGTAGCTTCCCGTTGCTTTCCACACCAGTGAAGGATGATGATGATACATGATGATGATTATGGCCATATGATTTCGGGGACCGTTTGGACCTTAAAATTTTCCTGACATTCGTCTTTCAGGTGAGGAAAACCCCGATAAAACCTCATCCAGAAAAACTGCCCGACCGGGGATCGAACCCGGACCCGCTGCGTGACAAGGCAATACGCTACCTCGAGACCACAGCGGTGGACAATAATTATATTATATGGATCCAAAATACAGCCTTTAACTTTAAAAGAGGTGGGAATATTACTATCCTATATTCGAACATAGGAAAATTTGTTTAGGATTTTTTTTCTTGTTCTTTACTTCACGGGCTAGGCAAATTGCCTGTTCCGCCTCACAGTTGTTCTGTCCATGTTTTCACTGGTCTTCCTACATTTCTTGTACTTTGCGCCAAATAGAGAATGAAGAAAACTACATAACAATGATCTATATAACCTAATCTTTATGTGAAGGTAGATGTAATAAGAACAGATTAGGATGGCTGGGACAAGTAACACAAATGAGAAATGTAAGGGGGGCAAGGAAACTTATTGTAGGGAAACCAGAGGGAAAGTGCCGAGCAGGTAGGCCAGAAATTAGGTGGCATAATAATATTAACTTCGATTTGAGGGAGAGAATTATACAGGGATTAATTAGCTGATGATAGTGATGTATGGAGAGCTCGTGTTTGAACGGCCATGAATCTATGTGTACGATAGTGCTATTGAGCTATTATCAGACACAACGGAAAGTTGATCTGTTTCGTTTGTGGATGATTTGCAAACTAATATCGTGCCATCCCGCGTACACTCGCTTCACGTCAGTCTGTGAATTTCAGCTAATGTTTGTATGCAATGATGAACAATGTAAGTGCTTTATTTACAATTTGTTCCTGACTATACATGGTTATTATCTATGTCCGCGCAACGCATCAATAGTGCTGCTATGAGTGGAGGTAAACGTTCCGCTGTGTCGTATAATTGTTTACTTAATAATAACTAGGGAGGGGATTTTTATGTTCTAAAAATTAAGATTGCAACATAGTATAGTGACACAAATTAATTTAACAAGTATTTATATCCAATCAAGATTTTTTTATAATATAACTCACAGAAAAGTTTAATAATTTGTGTATGGGATCTAGCAATATTACATTTATATTACATAACTTAAGTCCCGCGTCGTAGCCGAGTGGTTAAGGCAGGAAGCATTGGTGCAGAGCTACGGGACTTGCGCTGGTTCGAGTCTCCATGGGGGAGGATATTTTCTCGTGGCATTTCGGCCAATATGGATTATACTATGTTGCAATCTTGGTTTTTAGAACATAAAAATTCGCTCCCTAATAATAACATATCTAACTTACTTACTTACTCACTGGCACTATTGAACCCGTAGGTTCATGGCCGCGCGGACATAAGGTCTCCATACATCCCTATCCTGAGATAATGCTTTCTAATCATTCCCTGTACAATCTACTTCCCTCAAATCATAGTTAATGTTATTCTCCCACCTCATTCTTGGTCTACCAACTGGGCGTTTTCCCTCTGGCTATCTTACAAGAAGCTTTCATACACGTCTTTCATTCCCCGTACGTGCAACATGTCCTGTCCATCGCAATCTACGAGACTTAACTGTTCTTATTATATCTGGCTTCCTATAAAGACCATGTAGTTCATTGTCATGAAGTCTTCTCCATTCACCTGTCTGTTCATCTCTCATTGGTCCAAAAATTTTCCTAAGTACTTTATTCTCAAATACTCATAATCTTCTTTCCTCCCTTAAAGTAAGAGTCCATGTTTCGCATCCATATAATATAACTGGTAGAATAATAGTTTTATATATTTTCAGTTTAACGTTTTTTGAAAGGAGTTGGGAAGCCAAGAGTCTCTGCAATGCATAATAGCACGCATTTCCAGAATTGAGCCTATGTTTAATTTCTTTGTGCATCTCATTCCTATTTGTGATTATTGTTCCTAGGTATTTGAATTCAGCCACTTCCTCAAAATTTGCTTAATTTGTCATTAGCAGTCCATATCCATTATATAATGTATTTCTATGTGTGACCATATATTTAGTTTTATAGATATTTACTTCCAGTCCTAATTTCTTAGTGTTACTCAGTAGTGTGTGCGTGTTGTCCTTTAGTATCTCCTCGCTATCGGCCAATAGTACTACATCATCAGCACTAACAGTAAACAAAATTTAAAGCTGTAACATAACACTTACTGATTTTATTTATCAGTGTATTGTAATATAACTTGAAAGTAGCGATTGATATGTGCGACTATGAACAAAAGTTCGAAATGCAAACATAACAAAACAGTCAGTTACTAAAAAGTCCGTCACGCAGGTAAAGCGTAAACTGTGCGAATTCCTCAGCAAATCGAATATTTTGTGCCATTCTGCTTGTTTACAGATACATATTTATTTTGTTAAATTGGAGAAAGTCGATTTCTGAAGCCATATTATTTGAAAAAGAAATCGTGCATAACTATAAGTTATTACTAGGGCAAGGCATTTATTAAGCTATAAATTGGTAAAAAATGCAAAATCAAAATGCATTTATGACCCAAAAAATGCAAAAAATGACCAATAAAATAAGAAAATGAATAAAAAGTTAAGAAATACTAATAATAAATAATAGTTTTAAAAAACTAAAAGAACACGCTTTATCAGAAAACTAAAAAATGAAAAATAATTTTAATTTCCAATACGCTTGGGATAAAATAAAGTGGTCAACAAAAAAAATCATCTCCAACACATATAGAATAAAATTAGAGGTATCAACAAAAAGAAAATAATTTTACCATCAAAAGCGTGGGGTGCTCTATATCAATTAATATATTTGATAATAAACAGATATTGGTAAAAGTAAGCTTTCTAAGAAGAAAATGTAAAAATCATAAAAAGCACCCCACGCTTTTGATGGTAAAATTATTTTCTTTTTGTTGATAACTCTAATTTTATTCTATATGTGTTGGAGATGATTTTTTTGTTGAACACTTTATTTTATCCCAAGCGTATTGGAAATTAAAATTATTTTTCATTTTTTAGTTTTCTGATAAAGCGTGTTCTTTTAGTTTTTTAAAACTATTATTTATTTTTTATTTTTTAGTTTTAATATTTTACAGAATAAGATAAAAATGTAAATATCTTTAAATTCGATACTATTGTAGTATGAGCTAAAAGTAATACTCTTCTATAAAAAAAAACCCTCCCAGCCGGATTTGAACCAGCGACGTATGGATTACTGAAATTATATTCCACTAAGAGTTCACTGCTCTACCAACTGAGCTCTTACAACGATTCACTAAAAACTCGATAAGTCCGCAACCTATTATACCAGTTTTCATTTTTTTTTATTTTCGGATGATTCTGGCCAGGATTTTAGAAACAAAATATGAAATTATTGTATTGTCACGGGTTCCCTACACGTATACAAAGTTTCAAGTCGATCCAATGTTTCTAAGTGGGTGAAAATCGCGTTGGAAGATTCCGTTACATTGATACAAAAACAGGTTTTTTGATTTTCTGATGATTATGACCAGGAGTTTAGAAAATAAATATGAAACTATTATATTGTCACGGGTCCTGTACAAGTATACAAAGTTTCAAGTCGATCCAATGTTTCTAAGTGGGTGAAAATCACGTTGAAAGATTCCGTTACATTGATACAAAAACACTTTTTTTGATTTTCTGATGATTATGGCCAGGATTTTAGAAAACAAATTTGAAATTATTGTATTATCACGGGTCCTCTACAAGTATACAAAGTTTCAAGTCAATCCAATGTTTCTAAGTGGGTGAAAATCGCGTTGAAAGATTCCGTTACATAGATAGATAGACAGATAGTTACAGGTCAAGCTAATATAAAGCGTGTAAAAATACTATTTATTAGAATAAATACTCCCTTGATTACTGAATTACATAAAATTTAACTTATCAAAGTATTAATAAAAAAGTATTAAAAATACATATTACAGTACCTTTTATTACAGAAAATGCATTTCAATTACACAGTGCAGGTTTATAACAATTTTGAATTGCAGTTAACATACAGAATAAGGATAGAAGCTAGCGTAAACCGTAAGAAATTGAATACAATTCCTAGAAGTGGGCAAGTTCATTACGCACATACTTTGAAAAATAGAGGTAGTAATTAGCAAAACAACTACTTAATTCCAAGAAATTGTATTGACAGGGAAAAATACTGAATTATAATATAAATCTTAAATGAAATACAAATAATGTCACAGCCTTCCGGAAAACTGTAAAAAAATGCTCAAAATGACCTAAAAGTTGCCAAAAAAATGACCTAACCCTAAAAAAGTTAAGACAATTTAAAAAAATGCCCTAACGATTTGCTTTTATTTAATCTGTTTTTTAATGCCATACATTTTCTTATATGCAAGCAATGTTTTAACCTAAATAAGAAAAAGACGAAAAATCATTAATTGCGTTGCCCTAGTTATTACCTATTCGTATATCGTATACTTTGACACCATTTAAGTAATATATAGCTTCCGATTCATTTCCCATCATTGTATTTTAATTAATTAATTAATTAAAGTAATATATCTTATGGGATGCATAAGGGTTGTTAAACTGTCTCGTAAACATTGCGACGAAGCCAACATGGCGATTGTCAGTCGATGTTTAATTTCTGGTTTCGGGTATCCTCCACTTCTAATGGTCGGATTTCGCTGATTTTCGGAGAAAACCTTCCTCGGTTTATTTTAATAACATATGCAGAGTCCGTTGTGAATCGTCGAAAAATGCAACCAGCAGAGTGATTTTTAAAATTTGTTTTAGGTAAACTCCTATATGTAATGGTAAGAATTTGCTAGTTAACGAACTTAACCTTACTTTGTTTTATTAATTCCCATATTGGTTTCGATGTAACAAAAATTGCGGCCGCTGGACCGATAATGGAAACACACGCACTCAATCGCACACACACTCACACGCAATCGCATTTATCCTACATACATTTTGGTCATAGTCACGTTCGGTGTTTACTAGATGGGATCGGTGAGGATCTGTAATTTTTATGTAAACAACATAAATACGTTATTTATTTATTTTATGTTCTTACGCTAGAACTATGCAACTAAAGATAATTGTTCCCCCTTAAACCATGATTTGAACATAAGATATCAACTCCTCTCGTTGGTGATCTTACCACTTAAACTAGTAAGGCGATCAGGAACAGACATTAATTTTTCCACCTTTGAAATGCCATGTAGGTACCTATTGCAGTGAAGTCCTATTTGCAACGGATTGAATTAATTAAGAAGATATTGTTTTGGGATTTATTCCATGATATATCCTGTCTGCTCCAAGATTGCCTAAGTAGTTCAAGTGATAAGAACACCAGGGCTTAAAACTGGTGACCTTAGGTTTAAATCCCGATTAGGACAAACGTTTTTCTTTACACTTGCAGTAACTTGTGCATGAAAATGGTTTGCCTGAGTATATTAATTTCAACATTTTCTAGGCACTCAATATTGGCCAACCTAATTCACAGCCCATGACAGTTTGAATCATTCACAGTCGAACATCACTGAAATATTTCAAAAGGAAAGTGTCCCTCCTTATGAGCAATTATTAAAATTTGCATTCATTATATAAGCTACAATTTGCATATCTATCATGCAATATCTCATATGAAGAAGCAAAGGATATAAATGCAAAATACATCAATTTTTTAAAGGATTTTAGGATTAATAAAATATATCTTCAAGCCACAGTTATACAAAAAAATTCACGATAGTCGTATATAATACTGGCTCTTCCAACTCCTTTGTATGTTAGCGAAGTATGGACATTGAAACAGAGGGATATACAGAGACTTAGATCTGCTGAAATGAAATACTTTCGGAGGACTGCAGGATATAAACTACTAGAATATAAGAAAATGAAGACATCTTAGAAAAATTACACATGGAACCTTTAGAAAACAAAATGTCTGATTATAAGTCAAGATGAAGGCAACATGTTCATCGAATGGAAGATCACAGGATACCCAATCAAATGTTAAGCTATCAACCAGCAGGAAGAAGAGCAGAACGTCCACTCAAAAGAATTTTGGATGGTGTTTCTATTGAGGCCAAAATAGGTCAACAAATGGCCTGAATTCGTGAATAGACTATGGTAACGATGATACGCCTTTGTTGGTCCTAGTAGTTACGTTCCATGCTGGAGTCGATGGATTTTTAGGATGGAAAAATCCAAGGGGCAAGACTTCAGGAAGGACTTTAAGTCGTGGGTCTCGAGTCTGAAGATTTTTTGGATACATATAAGAAGCTACCTAGTGCCTCTGATGAAAATTCATTCGGCTTCACAATCCAAGTATTACCTTAGTTTCCTTCTAGATGTCTCCTTGACGCGATGTGCTAAATACATGTCCCACACTGATTAAGAATGAAATTAATCTGGTTAAGAAAGCTCGCTAGGGAAGCAGTCACGTCCCGATCGGGACGTAGGGGATCAATCAATTAATATAATATTGTAAATTAATTAAACTCTTGTTACCAGATTGAACTGTAAAAGGTTCGTTCCGGTCTCGTGTAGAAAACTGATCTCCCCGTCGTACTCTTGGCCGTCCCACTCATCTATACCCATGTGGCTTATATGTGAATAACTGCTTTTTCATTCGTTCTTGGTCCATTTGGTCGTGCCGATTTTCTTTGTAGTATTCTTTGATTGTATCTTTTAAGATGATTATGTTGGCATTAATTTACTTACTTACTTACTCACTCACTGGCACTATCGAACCCGTAGGTTCATGGCCGTGCGGACATAAGCTCTCCATACATCCCTATCCTGCTAAGCTAATGCTTTCCAATCATTCCCTGTATAACCTACTTCCCTCAAATCATAGTTAATGTTGTTCTCCCACCTCATTCTTGGTCTACCAACAGAGCGTTTTCCCTCTGACTTTCCTACAAGAAGCTTCCATGCACGTCTTTCATTTCCCATACGCGCAACATGTCCTGCCCATCGCAGTCTACGAGACTTAACTGTTCTTATTATATCTGGCTTCCTATAAAGACCATTTAGTTCATTGTTATGTAGTCTTCTCCATTCACCTGTCTGTTCATCTCTCTTTGGTCCAAAAATTTTCCTAAGAACTTTATTCTCAAATACTCGTAATCTCCTTTCCTCCCTTAAAGTAAGAGTCCATGTTTCGCACCCATATAATATAACTGGTAGAATAATAGTTTTATATATTTTCAGCTTAACGTTTTTTGAAAGGAGTTGGGACATCAAAAGTCTCTGCAATGCATAATAGCATGCATTTCCAGAATTGAACCTATGTTTAATTTCTTTTTGCATCTCATTCCTATTTGTGATTATTGTTCTTAGGTATTTGAATTCAGCCACTTCCTCAAAATTTCCCTCACTTGTCATTAGCTGTCCACTTCCATTATATACTGAATTTCTACGTGTGACCATATATTTAGTTTTATTGATATTTACTTCCAGTCCTAAGTTATTAGTGTTACTCAATAGTGTGTGCGTATTGTCCTTTAGTATCTCCTCACTATCGGCCAACAATACTACATCATCAGCATAAACTAACAGTTTATTAATACCATTCAGTTGTAAGCCTTCCTCATTCTCTAAAGATTTAATGGCATGCTCTAGAACAAAATTAAAAAGTAGAGGAGATAGTGCATCTCCTTGCTTCAACCCATTCTGGATTTCAAAAGTGTCTGAAAACTGTTTGCCTACACGCACCCTACTCTTTGAGCCATTTAGACACATTCGTATAAGTCTAACTAACTTTTTAGGAATTCCGAACTCCAGCAGGATACTATATAACTTCTCCCTCTTAATTGAATCATATGCTTTTTTTAAAGTCTACATATAGTTGATGTACAGTACCATTATATTCCCATTTCTTCTCTAAAATCTGTCTTATACTAATAATCTGATCTGTTGTAGACTGTTTCTTCTAAATGCACATTGATGATCTCCTAGAATGTCATCAATATAGGGAAAATTGTATTTTAAAATCGGCCGCGGTGGACCATTATATTCCCATTTCTTTTCTAAAATCTGTCTTATACTAATAATCTGATCTGTTTGTAGACCTGTTTCTTCTAAATGCACATTGATGATCTCCTAGAATGTCATCAATATAGGGAAAATTGTATTTTAAAATCGGCCGCGGTGGACTAGTGATTATGCTCCTTGCCTCTGGTCCCGAGGGTCGAGGGTTCAAAGCAGGTTTAGGATGGAAAAATCCAAGGAGCAAGTCCTCCGAGAGGGACTTTAAGCCGTGGGTCCCGAGTCTGAAGATATTCAGGCTCGTAAAAGATCCTTAAGCCTGAATGAAAAGGCTTCTAAGCAAAATTTACCGAATTTTCCCGTCCTAGTACTACCTTGGTTTCCTAGATGTCAGTATGAGGCGGAACGCTGACCACGGATCACTCAAAGGACATCTATACGAAAACAAGTGTAACTAAATTAGTATGGTTCAAATTCTTCTCTATAGGGGGAGAGCGCCTAAATCTCTGTTAAGGGAAACATGGGCTTACAAGATGAAGAAGTATTTTAAAATTCGATTATTTTTAATGGTTCGTCATACAATGGGTGAAAATTAAGATTGATGGGAAAATTATAGAACAAGTATCTGATTTCTCATACTTAGGAAGAGTATTAGCAGAACATAAGAGTGACATTAATTCAAAATTAAAATAATATAATAAACTTAATTGGGTAATGAGAAGATATTTCGGTAAACAGATGAGGACAGATACATAACTAAGATTACATAACATTACATCAAAAGCTGCTCTAAAATACGGAAGTGAAATCTGGATTTTAAATAAAATAAATTCTCATAAACTTAGAGTAAGCCAAATGCGCTTCTTACATTCACTGTTAGGAATTGTTAGACTGAATCTCCAAAGGAACACTATTATCAGACAAAAAAAAAACTTGGAGTACCAAGTTCAGATGAAGATATAGAAATATACTAACAAGAATGGAAAAAATCATCTGAGAAGAACGGAAATAAACATACTTCCAAAATTGGTGTTCCAATATAGTCCAACTGGATATAGGAGACCAGTACATCGGTCGAAAGATCAAGATCATCTTCGTTAGATTTGCTGTCACATGGCGTAAATCGGATTAGATAATTATTTCTTTTGTACAATTTGCTCCCGTCTCTACTCTCCTGTCGTAAATTATAGACAAGATAAAAACTTATGGCATTGATCTTGAATATATTTGAGTTCTATTAATACTGTATTAATATCCATTGCAATGTATGTTCATCATACAAAATGCGATTTGTGTGCAGCTCTTTTAATATAAAATATTGAATGTATGTAAAGGCACTGAGTTCTCAGTCGTCCTCAACTATAACAATTTTAATTTTTTTATATTTATTTTATTGAATCTCCAATAATGTGAATCCTACTTCACCATCCAGAATGTTAGGGTTTTAGTTAAAATACAATTATTTATTTAAATCAATTTAGATTATGCTTAATCTATAACGTTACATATCAATGATAATGTAATGTAATATGAATAAATAAATCAATTAATTAATTAATTAACAAACCAAAACTAACTCAAAGTCTCTTAAAAATATGATAGATAAAGTCACACAGCTTCCTATAGCAGCACTTTTTACATAAAATATTTGTCAAAGGCAGTTGAAATCTATTTTGGCAATAACGTAATCTTTTAATAGATTCATGGCTTTTGGAATCAAATGCGGTACACTCAAATAATAGATGTGCGAGAGTCTGGCTGGAGGTCTTGCAAATACAGGTATCTGCACCTATTTTAAATCGTTCCAAATAATGTCCAAATTTACCGTGTCCAGTCACGAATTGTGTAAATACAAAATGGGCGATGAGCACCTTGGATGCCTACATTGCTCAGTAGGCTGGACTCACAGCAGCTGCACGACTATGCCTAGTCTTGCGAACGGGCTGGTTGGGACAATACCGGGCGTAATGTTGGGAATTACCACCGGGTCAGTAAGCTCGGAAAAGGAGGAAGCGCTGTCTTTTGGGTTGCGGGATTAGCGCCGACTCTGGGAACGAGTGACCCAAGGACAATCTGTGAGGTCGTCAGGAGTTAAGCGACCTGACGTACTAATGCTCAGGCTGGACCCACTTCAGCAACAAAACACGTCCCCAGGTGGTGCACTGGGGGAACGGTCGGTGGATCTGCTAGACAGTCCTCCCGGCAAAGTCCAAGGGACTCGTGAACCATTAGTGGGATCGACAGGAGTTGAGCGCCTTGTCGTACTATTGTTCACCTGTTGGAGCTTGCGAGCTCCGTGCTGGACCACAACTGCAACAGGACACGTCCCTGGGGGCTCGGAGCAGTGCAGAGGGGAGCAACTGTGCTGGTTCCCGGCTAAGCCTACGGGCTCGTGGACAAACTGTGGGGTCACCAGGAGATGAGCACCTGGATGTACTAAAGTCTCACACTGCGGGGCGTTTGAGGATTCAAGCCTAGCCGGTCTCACAACGGCTGCAGGATGCGTCCCTGGAGGTAGAAGAGGGGAACGGTCGGTGGATCTGCGAGAGCAGTCCTCCCGGCTAGGCTCGAGGAGCCCGTGGACCAACTGTGGGGTCGTCAGGAATGAGCGACCTGACGTACTATGTAGCTCAGCAATTTCCCTGAAGTTGCGACTCCAACATCTTCTCCCTGAGGTGTTGGTTTTAAGCCGAGAACCTTGAACGTGGACGCGAACAGATAGGGAGGACAAGATACTGGGACTTGGGAGTATGATCTTTGACCGAGGTATCCCAAGGGGTGGAGGCATGGGCCCAGATGTTAATACAAAATTTTAATAAAACACCTTGTAGGACTTTCGAAAGAAGTTTTATCATCAGCTTTTTAGAAGGTACACTAATTGTAGTTGTTTAAAATTTAGTATAAATGTTTCTGATCGCTGATATATTCTCGTTAAATACCATCTTATTCTAATATAATTTTTAAATATAAGTACCTTTTGAAAAGCTGATAATAGAAAAATGTTTCGAAAAGCCTACTGGGAGTTTTAAACTATGTGTTAAGATTTCGAGTACCACACAAATTTTAATATTTTTATAACTTTTGACATAATAACCTCTACGATATTTTATAAACTACTTTTAAAATTATTAGATGTAATATAATTGTTAGTTTATGCTGATGATGTGGTACTACTGGCCGATAGCGAGGAGATACTAAAGGACTACACGCACACACTACTGAGTAACACTAAGAAATTGGGACTGGAAGTAAATATCTATAAAACTAAAAATATGGTCACACATAAAAATACATTATATAATGGAAATGGACAGCTTATGACAAATGAGAGATATTTTGAGGAAGTAGCTGAATTCAAATACTTTGGAACAATAATCACAAACAGGAATGAGATGCACAAAGAAATTAAACATAGGCTCAATTCTGAAAATGCATGTTATTATGCATTACAGAAACTCTTGACTTCCCAACTCCTTTCAAAAAACGTTAAACTGAAAATATATTAAAATATTATTCTACCAGTTATATTATATGGATGCGAAACATGGACTCTTACTTTAAGGGAGGAAAGGAGATTACGAGTAATTGAGAATAAATTTCTTAGGAAAATTTTTGGACCAAAGAGAGATGAACAGACAGGGGAATGGAGAAGACTGCATAACAGTGAATTACATGGTCTTTATAGGAAGCCAGATATAATGAGAACAGTTAAGTCTCGTAGACTGTGATGGGCAGGACATGTGGCACGAATGGGGAATGAAAGATCTGCATGGAAGCTTCTTGTAGGAAAACCAGAGGGAAAACGCCCAGTTGGTAGACCAAGAATGAGGTGGGAGAATAACATTAACTATGATTTCAGGGAAGTAGATTATGCAGGGGATGATTCGAGAAAATTGGCTCAGGATAGGGATATATGGAGAGCTTGTATCCGCGCGGCCATGAACCTACGCGTTCGATAGTGCCAGTGAGTTAGAGTTAATAAAATTTCTTAATAATTTCATAGTAAATGATATAAGAATCTTTGGATGCATTTAGACAATATACTGTGCTCGTGACATGCTTAATGTACCACCTCCCTTTAACCCATTAGATTAGGTCCTGTGATTGCAGTGCCATTGTGCTGAATGGAAGTGTCTTGCCATTGTTTAGGCCGGTGAGATATTTAAGGGAACACTTCATCCATGCGATGATCGGCTGATGTAGTGCTGCAATGGATACCGGGTAGTTGTCATCAAAAGCTTTGTCTAGTTAGAGGCCTGCGACCAAGATAGATTATTACAATTATTAAAAAGTAAAATTTCAGGCATTAAGAGTAGAGTTATAACAAAAATACATGTTTTAAAAATATCTCCAATTTGGCCACTAAAAATTATATACAGAGTGATTCAGTAAAAGCGTATACAAATTATTAACTTAGGAAATGTTCTACTGAACTTATGGTTTGTGAAGCCTAATTAGGGGGGGTATTTGAGTGAAATTGTATTAGGTTGTCTCATAAGTAATGTCGGATTTAATATAATGTTTTTCTGGTGGAATTTTGAAGGTGTGATTCACAGAGTGGTGTTTTAAACGGGAATGCATGTGTGTGTTCCAAAGTTTAAAATACCTCTCCCGACAATTAGTGCCACTGTAATGCCCATGTGGAGTGGGACACGTAAAAGTACTCATTAGGGAGAGGTCATACTGTGATGGATAACATGTTATTGCCATTTTTATTATTTTTCTTCATCTTCTTCTTCTTCTTATTATTATTATTACTACTATTATTATTATTATTATTACTGTTGTTTATCTCATTACGATAAATACTGGAGAAAAATCAAGAAAATACTTATACATTTATCCATTATTTATAGACATAGAGAAGGCATATGGCAGTTTCCCTAGAAAACTGCTTTCAAATGTTTTACAATTGTCAAATATATATATATATATATATATATATATAAAGGAATGTATGTATATCTGTCTGTCTGTTTGTCCTTTATGCATCAATTCACCATTTATCCGATTGTAATGGGACTTTTTGCAAAAATATTCAGGAGTTTCCCGGGAAGGTTTTAGGTTATAAGAGAGTAGTAATACTCAGCCCCTTCTCTCTTAAAACTCACCTCTTGTAATGAACAGCATGTGTTTCGAAACTTTTTGGACGCTTAAATAGCTTACGCTGCCCAAACCATAACATTAATTCCGAATTATTGTACGCAGAATTGAATATCTAAATAAAAATCTACATATTTAGATCCGCGGCAGCATGTATCTATCTTTTACGGATAACTCATAATAACCATTCTTTTCTTTCAGCTCATTGATGTCAAGAAGATCCTAATGACTAGATTTCCTGGCAAACGTAGCAGCGCACAGCGGATGTTCTTTTAGGGATAACTCACAATAACCATTTCTGTCTTTCAGCTCATTTATGCCAAGAAGATTGGGATAAGAGATTCCTGAGTAACGCCGGGTAATCAGCACGGGGTATCTAAAATAAATATGATATAAATTTATAATTATTTTTCTTTTTATTTATTCAATTAAAACATAAAAACACATTTAATTAATTTAGGCGTAGCAGCGCACGCCGGGTATTAGCTAGGCTACAATAAAATGAAGAGTACTTTATATTAAAAGGAATATACGGTGTTAATTTACGCCAGATTGAAGATGCCCTAACATTTTAAATGACAATTAAAAAAACTCTATTACAAGAATGATTCAGCCTGTACATGTCCCGTAGCACTGCAAGAAGACATAATGCCCCACTCGACTATGGCGTGGAACAAGGAAACTTAATACAACTAACAAAAAAAAATATTGACTCTTAATTTCATCATCAACAACAAGGATTAAGCCCAATGGCCTGTTCCGATCTCATTATAGGTCGAATTGGTCCTTCCATCTCTTCAATGGTCTTCCCAATATTCTTCTCCCTTTTGGTTTATAATTATACATTCTTCGTGGTATGCGCTATTCATTCATTCGTAATATGTGCTGAAGACAAGCATTTGATATATTCTTTCACAGAGATTAAATATATTAAGTTCTGTTCTTATATCTTCGTTTTTATTTTTATCGGTCCTTTGGTATCCTGCTATTGCTCTCAACATCTTCATTTCAGCAGCCTCTATTTGTTTACTATCTGCCTTTGTTAATGCCCAGGTTTCACATCCATAGATAAGAGATGGAACTGCCAATACTTTGTAAATCTTCAAAACAGTTTCTTTTTCTAGTCTTGTTCAATAAAGTGCGTTTAATTGTGCCACATAGATAATTGAATCGTTGTATTTTAGTGTGTTTATCTAAATGTCTGTCATTGCTTAAATGACATCCCAAATAATTAAAATTCTGAACTTGGTCTACAATTACATTGTTTATCATTATTTTTGTTCATATTTCACATTTTCCTTTCAGAGCTAATATTTTTGTTTTAGATGTAGATATTCTTAATTTTAATTGTATATATAGTGATACAATTCCTCGGAATTAGGTGAAGCCATCGATATTGTTCGATATTTTTGGAATTAATTCCGATAAAGTAAGGAGGAAGTATTGATGAGTAGAATGTAAAATATAGGCATAGTGTTGCGTATATGAAGGGGACGTGAGTTGGACGTTTTAATGAAATCACGTTAGATGAGAACAAAGGACGGGCGAAGCGCTGTAACACCTCTCAACAAACACTGCATTGTGACATGGGAATACAATGGAGATTGGAGGAAGTGCTGGCAAGGTGGCCAGCATAAATTTCACACCACCTGAAAGAGCGCGTGTATTTTACCAAATACAGACAATAGTTAATCTTCAACACCACCATGTGGTCCACATTCATCACACTTAACAGACCCAAAACAACAAAGAAAATTTATAGCTACAATAATAAAAATATTTTATTTACTTGAAAAAAAAACAAATATATGAAAAACAATGTTCTCATCTTTGGTGTAACTTCAGCATATTGCACCTTGGGAAGAAGAGAGCCACAAGAGTAAAAATGTCATAAATCCGGTACTATTTTTTAGAAAAAATGGTTACAAATTAATGTATTTATAGTCACAAGTCATGTGCAAGAAAAAATTGTGTCCATACCAAAAATTGGATTTACTATATCTTTTTAAAACTTTAATTACGAATAACTAGGTAATAAACTTTTTACACTTCTGGCCGTTTTATTCACAAGGTGCGATATGTGACCGTAATACCAGGAGTTTGGGCTTGATTTCTGACATAGACATTTTGTTTTAGGAGACAAAATGAGGGAAATCTTGAATAAGTGGCCGAATTCAAATACCTTGGAACAGTAATTACAAATAAGAATGATATGCACAAAGAAATTAAACCTAGGCACAATTCTGGAAATGCATCCTATTATACATTACAAGGGACTCTTCTCGTCTCAAATTTCTTCAAAAAACGTTAAACTGAAGATATCTATCCATAGCAATTCTGCCCGAAGGCAGGTCCTTCACTGCAATTATAGCATTTGCATGCTATGTTTACAGCTTTACTAGGAAATTGTAGGTGTGGTAGCTTCCCGATTGCTTTCCACACCGGTGAAGGATGATGATGATGATGATGATGATGATAATGATGGCCATACGATTTCGGGGACCGTTTGGGCCTTAAAGTTTTCCTGACATTTGTCTTACAGGTAAGGAAAACCCCCGATAAAAACCTCACCCAGAAAAACTGCCCCGACTGGGGATCGAACCCGGGCCCACTGCGTGACAAGGCAGCACGCTACCTCGAGACCACAGCGGTCGACACCGAAGATACATGTAAAACTTCAAAACAGTTTCTTTTCTAGTCTTGTTCAATAAAGTGCGTTTAATTGTGCCACATAGATAATTGAATCGTTGTATTTTAGTGTGTTTATCTAAATGTACGTCATTGCTTAAATGACATCCCAAATAATTAAAATTCTGAACTTGGTCTATAATTACATTGTTTATCATTATTTTTGTTCATATTTCACATTTTCCTTTCAGAGCTAATATTTTTGTTTTAGATGTAGATATTCTTAATTTTAATTGTATATAAAACAGTTATTGTCCTAGTTTATTATATGGTTGCGATTCATGGATGCTTACTTTAAGG
Organism: Diploptera punctata; assembly: GCA_030220185.1. Lineage (NCBI taxonomy): Eukaryota > Metazoa > Arthropoda > Insecta > Blattodea > Blaberidae > Diploptera > Diploptera punctata. Next base: position 83,117 of record JASPKZ010008882.1, read on the forward strand.
CAGGAGAAAATATTACAAGTATTTGAGAATAAAGTTCTTCGGATTTTTATTATTGATACACCTTATTAAATGTATAAAATATGTTAGGGATCCGTAGACTTTTATTGAATAAGAACAGACAGGCGATTGGAAAAGACTTCATAACAGTGAGCTACATATGCTTATAGGAAACAAGATGTAATGAGAACAGTTAAGTCTCGTAGACTACGATGGAGGACATGTGGCACGAATGGGGAATGAAAGAGGGAAATGAAAGCTTCTTGTAGGGAAACCAGAGGGAAAACGCCAAGTTTATAGACGAAGAATAAGATGGGAGAATAACATTAACTATGATTTGAGGGAAGTAGATTAAACAGGTGATGATTGGCAAACATTAGCTCAGGATAGGAAAGCTTATGTTCGCGCGGCCATGAACCTACAGGTTCAATAGAGTCGGTGAGTTAGTTAGTTAGTTAGGCAAACAAATTAGATTAGATTAGTAAAGATAGGTTTATAGATATTCAACTAACAGATGGGGACGTTACCTCTGGTCACCCCCCCCCCCTCCCTTCTGCTATTTTCGATAGAAGTAGGCAAAGTCCTGGCACCGGATTTCACTTTCTCTCCTCTCTTCATTATATTCCCACACACAACAAACTTTACACTACAGAAACACATAAACATACACTCACACTACACTCTTCTCTGTACACAATACAAGAATGTATCTACTATGTAAACTGACTGTCGAGGAAGCGAATAAATTGAAGTAACCCACATTAATGTCATCCATCCTGGCAGCGTGGAACTTAAAACATCGGAAGTGCATTGGATGACCTTAAAATACAAATGCACACACACACACACACACACACATATATATCATCATCATCCGGTATCATGGCAGTTGCCGCCGCGCCGTCTTCCGGAAACCAAACGCCATTCCTCTCTGTCCATCCATTGATCTTCCTCCATTCCTCTGATATTCATAGCTGCTTGTACACCTTCTATCGGTCTTCGGTCTTCCTCTCTTCCTCCTTTCCATTGGGATCCATTCCATAACAATTTTTGGCAATCTTTGCTCTGGCATTCTTTTGACATGGCCATAACACTGTAATCTTTTCTTTTCTATAATGTCTATGATGTCCGGCTCCTCTTGTACACCCATAATTTCCCTTATTTCTTTATTTCGTATTCTATCCATTCTAGATTTTCCAGCTGATCTTCTTAAAACATCCATTTCTGTACTTAAAATTCTTTTCATTTCCCTGGTAGGAATTTGCCAGACTTCAGCACCATATATTAAAATGCTCTGAATTATGGTTTGATATATTTGTAATTTATATATATATCTCCATCCATCAATAGTAATTCTGCCCGAAGGCAGGCCCTTCACTGCAAATATAGCATTTTCATGCTATGCTTGCAGCTTTACTACGGAATTGTAGGTGTGGTAGCTTCCCGTTGCTTTCCACTATATATATATATATATATATATATATATATATAATTAACTAGTCCTAGTGTGAAAAGAATCATTTTATGAACATATCTCAATATGCTACCTCATCTCAGTTGTCGGTGTTTTTGTTTTGCAACATCTTGTGTATATTCAAATTTATTGTTAAGCAATAATGAAATGGAAATAAGCATGAACGGTCAGTCAGGCCCATGCACACCAGTAATGCAAAAATATGATTGGCTTTTTTTAATTTATGTCAAATTCCACTACTATTAGTGTCCTCATATTTCTGTGCTACAACCAATTATACATTTGTAATAAATAATAGTTTAAAAAACTAAAACAACACGCCTTATTAGAAAACCGAATTAAAAAATGAAAAATAATTTCAATTTCCAACACGCTTGGGATAAATTTAAAGTGGTCAATAAAAAAAATCATCTCCAACACATCTAGAATAAAACTTGAGTTATCTACAAAAAATATGACATTAAAAACGTGGGGTGCTCTATATCAATTAATATATTTGATAATAAATAATGGTAAACTGTAGTTTTATTCTAGATGTGTTGGAGATGATTTTTTTGTTGGCCACTTTAATTTTAACCGAAGCGTATTGGAAATTAAAATTATTTTTCATTTTTAGTTCGGTTTTCTAATAAAGCGTGTTGTTTAGTTTTTTAAACTATTGTCTATTATTTATTTTTTAGTTTAGTTTTCAAATAAAGCGTGTTGTTTTAGTTTTTTATACTATTATTTTTTTTTTAGTTTTAATTTAATTGATTGTCGTAAACCGGAATCCCATGAAAATATAATTGCTTACGATATGTTTAGTGTCTAGGCACGAATATAATTATATATTTTTTAAATTGTTATTATCCAACGTTATTATATTTTTGAATATTTTAATATAGATACATAGTTACAGTTAATTGTATCCTTCTCATATTTTTTTTGGATAAATTACAATGTGGCAAGTTTACAAACTACGAGCTACCAGAGGATATAATATTAATATCTTACAATGATGGACTAAAAAGTCGAAAAGTCCGCAACCTATTACACCGGTCTTTATTTATTTTTTGATGTCCTGATGATCCAGGCCAGGATCTTAGAAAAAATTATGAAATTATTTTATTGTCATTGGTGGTTTACAAGTATACAAAGTTTCAAGTCGATCCAATGTTTTTGAGTGGGTGAAAATCGTGTTGAAAAGATTGCGTTACATAGTCAGATACAGGTCAAGCTAATATAAAGCGTGATCATCTCGAAATCGAACACACATAAAAGTAAAGTGAATCCACTGGTTTGGGATAGTAGGAGATTAGGAGTCCCACCTTTGTAGACAATTAGCACGTGACGATAGCCGGCTTGTAAGTTCTGCTTGATGGCTACCTTTACCTCCATAGTAAGCGTCTGGACCCATTTCTGTTAGAGACTGCGTCGAACCCAGGGCCATATTATCGCCAGAGAGCTTAGAACAGTTTAAAAATCGTTACCGCAACCGAGACTAGAACCCCTTAACCAACAATGCTACTGCCCAACTGGGATACACTTTTCTCCACATAGGCCCATTTTCTGATACTAGATATCAATAAAGGTGAATTCAATGAGCAACTGACGAGAACAAATGTAAAAGAAATTCATGCCTTCAGATAATAGGACTTTACTTTTTTTCTTCAAAACATTTTTATACAAATTTCAATTAATTTAACAGAAAATAAGGAGTTTCTATTTATTTAACTTTTATAAGATTCATGATGTGTTCCGTTGAGGTTTATTATTCAAAATTAATATAAAATTATAGAATATTCACCTGAAAGGTCCGTCTCCTCAACTTAATTATCATGTAACTGTAGCGCTTTCGGGACTTGTCCCATCATCGGCAGGATTCAAAACTGGTGTTTCACTGAAGATCTGGTAGAGGGGGTTGCATGTATTGGGTTCGTTTTCGTTTATCAGGCTGTCACAAGCAGCTCACAACGACAGCCTGATAAACGAAAACGAACCCAATACATGCAACCCCCTCTACCAGATCTTCAGTGAAACACCAGTTTTGAATCCTGCCGATGATGGGACAAGTCCCGAAAGCGCTACAGTTAAATGATAATTAAGTTGAGGAGACGGACCTTTCAGGTGAATATTCTATAATTTTATATTAATTTCTATTTATTTGTAATTAAAAATTACTATTTTATACTTAAGTGTTGGATGATATTGAAAACAAAAGCAACTGACATAACAACCAACGTTTCTGCATGGTGTAAGATTATTAATCTTAATATATAAAAATTACGTGTCACGTTGTTTGTCCGCGATGGAATCCTAAACTACTCAACCGATTTTAATAAAATTTTGCACACTGTGTTTTGTTTGATCCAACTTGAGACCTACGGTTGTTTATAACTAAATTTATAGCCGCATTATTTTTATTGCAAATTGATTGTTTATTATTTAACAAAGAGTTATAATTATCTGTGAGTTCCCATACACTTCTAACAGATGGCCCTGTAAGGTAATTGGTTTATTATTTAACCAGGTGGCTGTGCTTTTTGTTGCAACCGCGAATTTCAATTGAATTACAAATATTGATTATTTTATAATTTAAGTGTGTTTGTGTTTATTTTATTTTCAATGTATTGGTAATAATATTAATGGTAATAATGTAAGTATTAGTTTTAAGTAAAATCTGGATGAAAGACAATAACTTAATGTAAATTTAACTGGACCGAGAAGGTACATTGGACAATATGGCGAATCAGTTCTAGAGACCATGAATGATAAGATATCAAGTGAATTTCCGCAAATTGGTATAGGCCTATGTGACATAAATCTTACATTTAAGAAGAATGTCAATTTAAAAACATATAAAGGTCCTAAGGAACGGAATAATAGAATTGTAAGTAAGTCTGTTACTTATAATAATATGCCTAATATTACAGAAACAATCTCCATGCCTCAATTAAATGAAAAACACAGATGACTACAATATATCACAACATGATGTTACTATACAGAGACTTCTTGATGATGATGAGAATCCAAACTGCCAACAAGTTCGTAGAAAAAAAACGAAAGTATAATGAAATCAGCAAGCCTCCTCAAAATATTCCATCAATAAATGTATATAATTATTATGATACACTTATGGATGATACTGGAAATGCAGACAACATAAATTCATCTCAATCAACAAACCCACTTCCACATAAACCACCACCCTTATTTATACCGGGTGTAGTTAACGTACCAGAACTAAAAAATTGTGTAAAACAAAAACTTTTTGATTTAGATTTCTCACTTAGTTTACTACAACATAATTTAACGTATACCTTAGCCACAGCAACGCGTGGCCGGGACTTCTATAATATATATATATATATATATATATATATATATATATATATATAGCCTATATATATATATACATAGCCTATATATATAACAAAAGTCGGATTAGTTACACTATTTATAACTCTACTATTTAATTTTGTACTAGAGCATGCCATTAAATCTTTAGAGAATGAGGAAGGCTTACAACTGAATGGTATTAGTAAGCTGTTAGTTTATGCTGATGATGTAGTACTACTGGCCGATAGCAAGGAGATACTAAAGGCCAACACGCACACACTATTGAATAACACTAAGAAATTGGGACTGAAAGTAAATATCAGTAAAACTAAATATATGGTCACACGTAGAAATTCAGTATATAATGGAAATGGACAGCTAGTGACAAATGAGGGAAATTTTGAGGAAGTAGCTGAATTCAAATACCTAGGAACAATAATCACAAATAGGAATGAGATGCACAAATAAATTAAACATAGGCTCAATTCTGGAAATGCATGCTATTATGCATTGCAGAGACTTTTGATGTACCAACTCCTTTCTAAAAACGTTAAGCTGAAAATATATAAAACTATTATTCTACCAGTTATATTATATATGGATGCGAAACATGGACTCTTACTTTAAGGGAGGAAATGCGATTACGAGTTTTTGAGAATAAAGTTCTTAGGAAAATCTTTGGACCAAAGAGAGATGAACAGACAGGTGAATGGAGAAGACTACATAACAATGAACTACATGGTCTTTATAGGAAGCCAGATATAAAGACCATGTAGTCCATTGTTATGTAGTTTTCTCCATTCACCCGTCTGTTCATCTCTCTTTGGTCCAAAAATTGTCCTAAGTACTTTATTCTCAAATACTTGTAATCTCCTTTCCTCCCTTAAAGTAAGAGTCCATGTTTCGCCTCCATATAATATAACTGGTAGAATAATAGTTTTGTATATTTTCAGTTTAACGTTTTTTTAAAGGAGTTGGGACATCAAGAGTCTCTGCAATGCATAATAACACGCATTTGCAGAATTGAGCCTATGTTTAATTTCTTTGTGCATCTCATTCCTATTTGTGATTATTGTTCCTAGGTATTTGAATTCAGCCACTTCCTCAAAATTTCCCTCATTTGTCATTAGCTGTCCATTTCCATTATATAATATATTTCGACGTGTGGCCATATATATAGTTTTATTGATATTTACTTCCAGTCCTAAGTTCTTAGTGTCTATTATCAAATATATTAATTGGTATAGAGCACACCACGCTTTTGACGGTAAAATGATTTTCTTTTTGTTGATAACTCTAGTTTTATTCTATATGTGTTGGAGATGACTTTTTTGTTGGCCACTTTAATTTTATCCCAAGCGTGTTGGAAATTAAAATTATTTTTCATATTTTAGTTCGGTTTTCTAATAAAGCGTGTTGTTTTAGTTTTGTAAAACTATTAATTATTAATAGTCCACAATGCCAATTTGGAAAGCAGAAAAAAAAAACTTTGTTATATGTTATGTCGATTTTTTCGTGGAATTCATATAAATTATTAAAATATTTTAATTTGTTTTATAAATGCTTGATGGAAACGTACATAAATTCCTGTAAATTATTTTCTAAGTAAAAACTTGAAGTATTGATAGACAATGATTGTGGATGGTATTGGTTATTCAAGACGCATAGGCTTGAAGGAGAGAGTAAATAATACAGTGTCATGATGAAGAGATTTATATCTGCAGAATACTTCATCTGGTCACGTATAAAATGACGAGACTGACAAATGCATGTCGTCCATGAGAGAATGCAGAGCCTTTATCTCGTCTCTGAATTTTATTGAGGGTCGTTTTTATTAACTAATATCATAACATTTAATGCGTGGAAAAAGAAATAAATATGGGCTCAACTCTTGAAATGCACGCCATTATGCTTTACAAGGACTTTTGCCATCCAAGCTTCTCTAAAACAATTACACCTTAAATATATAAACTTGTTATTCTTCCAGTTTTATTATATGGAAGCGAAACATTAACAACAATAATAATAATAATAATAATAATAATAATAATAATAATAACAATAATAATATTTTACTTATTCTGGCAGAGTTAAGGCCATAAGGCCTTCTCTTCAACTCAATCAGCACAAATACAAATAAATACTTGACAAATATAGATATACACTATACTAATTATAAAGAGTCAAAAATGTATTTAATGTTGCAATGTAAATTTTATATGCAAACAACATTTTATTCGATAATAACAATAATAATAATACTTACGATAATAATAATAATAATAATAATAATAATAATAATAATAATAATAATATAATAATTAATAATAATAATTAATAATAATAATAATTAATAATAATAATAATAATAATAATGATAATAGTAATAATAATAATATAAATATAACAATTATACGAGAAACACCAATTAATATATGTACCTTACACTGGGTAATGACAAAGTCGAGGTTAGAGCAAATATAAATTTAGATTTCTTTTAAAATATGTCAATGTCCGGCAGCCCCTTATTTCTTGTGGTGGGGAATTCCAGTTGCAAGAAGTGAAGATTGTATATGACATGGAGTGATGTGATGTCCTATGTTGAGGTATATTAAGCAAGAGGCTATTTTGTGATCTTGTGTTTAAGTTATTATTGGAGGATAGATACTGGAAATGAGAAGAGAAATAATTGACTCTTATAATTAAGGGAAGAGAAAAGATGATGAATATTTGAGAATAAAGTTCTTGGGAAAATTTTTGGACCAAGGGAGAGAGACGAATTGAAAAGTGAATGGAAAAGATAACTAAAAATTAGCTATGGGAAATAAATGTTAATAAGAACAGTTAAGCCTCGTTGACTGCGATGATCAGGGCATATGTCATGCATGGAGAATAAAAAAAAAAGGGCATGCAAACTTCTTGTAGTAAAACAAGTGAGACATCGTCCAATAATAAATGGGAGATTAACATTTCTCATGATTTGGGAGAGGTGAATAATACAAGAGATGATTGGAAAGTATTCATTCAGGACAGTGTTAGGATATCCACGCTTTGGTTAGTTATATGTTAATAATCAGCTGCATGAGAGGAAGTGGAAATGCGCATATTAAAGTATGATTTTTTGTGGTAGATACATTCAAATATATTTCATAAGCTGTGGGCAACTAATGAATGGTTTTCTCAGAAAAAAACTTGTGACCAAGTGTCATATTTATTATATTTGCCACGAAGAATACGTTCTTAAAATATGGAGACTTTTATTAATTCCATCATGTAGATAAAGATTAATAAAAGTCTCCATACTTTAAGAACGTATTCTTCGTGGCAAATATAATAAATATGACACTTGGTCACAAGTTTTTTCTGAGAAAACCATTCATTAGTTTCCCACAGCTTACGAAATATATTTGAATGTATCTACCACAAAAAAAATCCATCATGTAGATAAAGATTAACAATGAACTACATGGTGTTTGTAGGAAGCCAGATATAATAAGAACAGTTAAGTCTCGTAGACTGCGATGGGCAGGACATGTTGCACGTATGGGGAATGATAGACTTGCATGGAAGCTTCTTGTAGGAAAGCCAGAGGGAAAACGCCCAGTTGGTAGACCAAGAATGAGGTGGGAGAATAACATTTACTATGATTTGAGGGAAGTAGATTATACAGGGAATGATTGGAAAGCATTAGCTCAGGATATGAATTTATGGAGAGCTTATGTCCGCGCGGCCATGAACCTACGGGTTTGATAGTGCCAGTGAGTAAGTAAGTAAGTAAGATAAAGATTAATAGTAATGGGGATCATAATACACATTTAAAATTAATCACTTATACAAACCAAAATCCAGTGAAAATATTGCAATGTATATAGAATTAATGGTAATTAGACTAACAAAAGATTTAAGAAAGAAAGACGGAAAGTATAAGAGATTGAAGACGTCCCAAAAAAATGTGTTAAGAAAGATTTGAAAAGATTAAAAATTAAATTTTAAAAGCATGAGGGGACTAAATAAGTTTAGCTATTATTATTTAAGTTCTCAATAGTCAAAAAGAAAGTTATTCTATACCAAATAGGACAAGATAGTACAGGATATCGTAAACAATTAAAGTATTGTACACAAATGAATAAAACTGAAATATTCAACAGTAGAGCCAATAGTAAAATGTTATGAGTCTTAGGAAATATGTTAAACACCACTAAATTGATAATTACCTTAGGATATGTTTCTCGATATATTTTTCCCATCTAATTTCGATCGTCCGTAAACATCTACTCGAATTAGGGACCTCTGAAGAAATTCCATGTGTCCTTTCAGTCCCATATATAATCAAATTTGAATAATAGCGTCGTTAAATAAAGCATTAAGCCTATGATGAAATGAAAATAGTTGGCTGAGATGGGTGCTAATGGAGGACCTTAGTGAATCCAACTTTCTACCAATAAGTCAAAAATCAAGTATGTTAAATGTGTAAGCATTTAAGTAACATGATATACTAAATTAGTATAATGGATAGCTGAGAAGATGATCTACAGAAATCACCCTTTCAATTAAATAACATTATATACAGAATTACAATTTCAAAATATCAATAGTAAAACGAAAATCTTAATTTTTAAAGGATCAGATACCATAAGAGCTAAAAAATTCTGGAGAGGAAACATGTTGAACAGGTGAATCATTTTAAAGACCTGGGTTATGAAATATCCTTTTTTTTTAATGAAGATCTTTTCAACAAACTTAATAAATGTAATTATGTATGTGGCACAATTAAGAGAATATTAAAAATACAAGAAAGGAAAAAAAACTATTTTTTTAAAGCTGTGGCAGTTCCCTTACTGCTGTATGGTAGTGAATTTTGGGTTTTAACTAAAAGAGAAGAGAAGATTATAGAAGCAGCTGAAATGAGATTTCTGATAAGTGTGGCTGGCTGTAAACTTCTAGATAAAAGAAGAAACGAAGATATTAGAAATGAGCTAAATATTTTTAAACTTTTAGATAAAATAAAATACTCTAGAAAAAACTGGAAAGAACATGTTCAAAGAATGAAACATGAACGCATACGAAAAATTATAATTAAAGATCAAAATGAGACAGGAATGTTGGAGAACCGAAAAAGAGATGGATTCAACATTTTGAATGAGAATCTGTGAGACCAGAACAAGCTACATGGGCTTAACCGTTATTGTTGATGATGATGATGTTGAATATAATGGATTATATATAAACTAAAATTACAGTGTGTCCGCTTATAAGTATAATAAAATTAATAGCTGTAACTTCAGAACTAATATGAATCCATAGAATGAAACCACATTCTATAAAGAGTGAAAACTGGGGAATGTTTTTTAACTTAAGCTCCATAAACGTCATCATGGCATCCATTAGTGTCACGATAAATGTCCAACCGGTATTAAACCTCGCCCCATGTGTTATGAAGTAAAATAATTTTGGGAGCAGCATGAATTATTTCTTGTAAGTCTCCCAAATCATGTACTGGAGTCGTGTAAACCTGGTCCTTAACAAACCCCCACAAAAAAATAGGTGATGTTAGATCTGGTGACTTGGCAGGCCATGTGATGTAGGTGAGTGATCCTCTCCCGATTCATCTCATTTCATAGGAGATTATCTTCTTGGTATGGGACATGTGAGTCAGGAATCACACATTGGACATTTGTGATCATTAGGACCCGGATGTTTATGACCTTAAAATGTTTAAAAATGACCTGTAATATTCCCTTAAAATTTTCTGAAAATGACCTGAAAGTGTAAAAAAAATGACCTAATGAAAATTATAAATTCCATAATAATTAACTTATTAATTTATTAATTAGAAATGGTGTAAGAGAAATAATCATTATTATTGATTGGGGTAACTATTCTAAAGCAATTCTTGTTCTTAGTAGTAATATAAAATAATAATTTAAATATAATAATTATCACTAGGTCAGTCTCATTTCTATTAAACCAAAATGAAAAGTTATTAACTAAACAACCTTAGTTGGCATTGCAATACACTACCATGGTCATCCTTAAGTTATCAAAAGTGAACGATCTGCTGTTGTCAGCTAACACGGTTTCACATGGTTATTTTATTAAATAGTTTTGGGCAATGTTGATTCGTCTGGAACAGTATGACCTATGGCGTTCAAGAATATTACGTAGTTTAGAATTGTTTAGTTTTTCTAGTTGAATATTTGCACTGACAAACACTTCACATAATTCTTTAAAAAATAGAGATGACTTGCTATTTGATGTGCAAGCAATTTGTTTTTATAATAATTAAGACACGTTTCTTTTGTTCACATTTTTTAAGAGCCCGCAAATGTTTCTCGCGCCCATTATGTTGATGTACTGTGAAACGTTTATCTGCAGCGACTTAATTTCTCACACCTTGCAAAATAATAACCCTCTTCAGTAGAAAATACTTGTTCACCGAATTCTGTTTCATACTGTCTTAAACGGAGAGCACTAGACACTTTTGTTTTGGCATTTGCACTGCACGAAAATCAACACAACCATACAGAAACGTAAAACAAACGGAAATATTGCAAATCGATAGATTCCTACAATGAAGGGGAATTCCCGAATCAATCCACGTGGAGGCAGAGCACAGCGGTTTCATGTCATGTTGAGGCAACGCACTGCGGTTTCTCACTGACTTGCCTGATCACAAAATACAAGATAGCACAAAATACATAAAAATGAACATTTTACCATATATTATTTGAAAACTGACGTATAAAAGTACGAAAAATAAATAAAATTACCTAAAAAAATAAAGTTTGTGAAATGACTTTATCAAAAAAAGTGGAAAAAATTAATTTTAATTACCTATAAAAACCTCATATATCTAACATATTTATTGCACAATGCACTAATTATATTAATCTGCATCGTCTCTGACAACTCATAAAAAAAATATGACATTTCATCAAAATCCGGGTCCTAGTGATCATCTACTCATAGCTACTGCCATATAGTCTTCTTCATTCATTTCACCGTCCATCTCTCTTCGATCCAAAAAAAATTAAAAGAGACCTTCCCAAAACTTTTTGGACGTTTTAGCGAATTTTGAAGGGATGAAATTTTGAAATCTTATGAAAAGATTTTTTAGTTTTTTTTATTAGCGTGACTCTAATAAAATTGACAAAATACATAATTACATAGTTTTGAAACTGTAATTAAGTAACTGGCAATATCGAACTCGTAGATTAATGGACGCTTGGACATACGTTCACCTTACATCTGTAACCTTAGACAACTTTTTACATTGATCTCTCGTATAATTTACCTCCCTCGAAATATGGTTAATATTATCCTACCAATTCAATTTTGACCCAAATACTGTGCATTTTACCTCTGATTTTCCTACAATGAGCTTCCATGTCCCTCTTTTATTCCCCATTCGTTCCACATATCCTGCCCATCACGTTCTACGTGATGTAACTGTTCTTATTGTATCTGGTTTCCCACAAGGATTAGGTAACTCACTGTTATATAATCTTCTCCATTCACCTGAATGTGTATCACTCTTTGCTCTAAAATGTTTCCTAAAAACTGTATTCTCAAAATACTCGTAATCGTTTCGCCTCCCTTAAAATAAGAGTCTATGTTTCGCAATCTAATTTTATAACTGGGAGAATAAGAGTTTTATATGATTAAGACTGTTTATGTTTAAATGTATTTTGAGAGAATTTGCGATGAGAAAATCTCTATAATCCATAATAGGATATATTTCCATAACTGAGCCTACATTTTGATTCTTTTTGCGTTTCATTCCAGTTTGTATTATTGTTCCTAAATATTTAAATTATATTTATTTTATTATACTTATGAGCAGAACATGGAGTATTTTCATTCTGTGAACACTGTGTTTTGTGATAAAGCATTTCAATTGGAGGATATTTTCTGTAATGACAACTTGAGGCTTGTCTGAATCAAAGTAGCACATTAAGTATGAGTCACACTACGCAATAATAGCTGCATAAAAATGACTATTTCGTGTTGGGAAATCAAACTTTGTTACTTATGTCTCTGCCTTAGTCTCTCAATAATTTACGAGTCAGCCATCTTAGATTGGCAATTGTTTTGGTAATGCTTGTCCATCCATCTACTGTATGTATTATCATACAATGTAAATAATGTTTTATCTGTATATTTGATTTCTCACGTATTGTTTATTTCGATAAATCACTTTTGATTAATTACATTCATCCTGTTTATTCTACCCAGCGCAGCGTCTTGAACAATAATTTTCAGATCATGTAGCATTTTCTCACCGGATGTCCCATCCCTGCCTCCGGTTGTGTTGACTTTATCGCTTTTAGCGAATTCTGAAGGAATGTGCCGATTAAGGTTGTAACCAAGATTTTTTCCGAATCATTGTCGCCCCTGTTTACTAGACACACAAATGACTATGATATTATATATATATATATATATCTATATTACATATATATAATATATATATAGCCTATATATATATATATATATATATATATATATAGTAGTGGATGTTTATTGACTTTTTGGAGAGAAAGGAAAAACATACATTTTTCAGTGATATTGCGGACGGGCCTGTTTGGCCATACATGCATATTCTTGTTCCATGAATGAAAAAATAAATATATACGAATACATAAACATAGAGTATCAGTAAGTAGTGAATCGTGTTTGGAAGAAGAACAATGTGGTTTTTAGAAAGGGAAGGAACCACTATAGAGGCAATATTTATCCTGCAACAAATTATGGAAAAAAGAAGAGAATTTAATATCCCATTTTACATACTATTTATAGATTATGACAGCGCATACGATAATGGAATCCGAGATAAACTTTGGCAGATACTGTATGAAGAATATATATACCCAGGTGTAATAAGAGCCGTACAAAGTTTATATCAGATTTCTATAATCAAAATTAAATTACCAGATGGAGATAAAACAGAACGTATAAACTCAAGCAAAGGTGTTCATCAAGGATGTTAACTTTCTCCACTCTTATTCAATAAACACTTTTAAAATGCATATCAAATCACCGTCGAGGTTATGTAATAAGATATTAAATACCAGTTGAAATCCAGAAGGTGAAACAATGTTTTTGAAAGACTTCCATATTGGAACTACTTGATGAAGTTTAATAATCTAGTTGGGGACAACTGACTTACAGCGTACCAATTTTATATTTAACATCATATTATATATATATATATATATATATATATATATATATATATATATATATGGATGTTTTAAGATCAGCTGGAAAATCTAGAATGGATAGAATACGAAATAATGAAATAAGGGAAAGTATGGGTGTACAAGAGGATCCGTACATCATAGACATTATAGAAAAGAAAAGATTATAGTGGTATGGCCATGTCAAAAGAATGCCAGAGTAAAGATTGCCAAAAATTGTTATGGAATGGATCCCAATGGATAGGACGAAGAGAGGAAGACCGAAGAAAACTTGGATAGAAGGGGTACAAGCAGCTATGAATATCAGAGGAATGGAGGAAGATCAATGGATGGACAGAGAGAATATATATATATATATATATATATATGTTATAATTAAATCTTTAACATTGAGCAATGCAAGCTTAATATGGCATGATAAGAAAAATAAATGCCTGGACGGGATTCGAACCCGGATCTCTGAGTCTGTACCTCAGCGTGATATCCATTACACTGCCAGGCGAATCCAATTCAAACACTTATTTTTTCTTATATATAGTATTATACTCTCCATTATTACTAGATGTCGCGAGAACACTGTCTTCACTGCCATCTAGTAGCTGACTATATCAAGTAAGCAAATTAAAGAGAATATTTATTTTACTTTATAGCAGTGACGCTTTATCGATGTTATAATTAAATCTTTAACATTGAGCAATGCAAGCTTAATATGGCATGATAAGAAAAATAAATGCCTGGACGGGATTCGAACCCGGATCTCTGAGTCTGTACCTCAGCGTGATATCCATTACACTACCAGGCGAATCCAATTCAAACACTTATTTTTTCTTATATATGTATTATACTCTCCATTATTACTAGATGTCGCGAGAACACTGTCTTCACTGCCATCTAGTAGCTGACTATATCAAGTAAGCAAATTAAAGAGAATATTTATTTTACTTTATAGCAGTGACGCTTTATCGATGTTATAATTAAATCTTTAACATTGAGCAATGCAAGCTTAATATGGCATGATAAGAAAAATAAATGCCTGGACGGGATTCGAACCCGGATCTCTGAGTCTGTACCTCAGCGTGATATCCATTACACTACCAGGCGAATCCAATTCAAACACTTATTTTTTTAATTATAACATCGATAAAGCGTCACTGCTATAAAGTAAAATAAATATTCTCTTTAATTTGCTTACTTGATATAGTCAGCTACTAGATGGCAGTGAAGACAGTGTTCTCGCGACATCTAGTAATAATGGAGAGTATAATACATATATAAGAAAAAATAAGTGTTTGAATTGGATTCGCCTGGCAGTGTAATGGATATCACGCTGAGGTACAGACTCAGAGATCCGGGTTCGAATCCCGTCCAGGCATTTATTTTTCTTATCATGCCATATATATATACATTAACAGAATAGTTCAAGAATGGAAACAAAAAGTAAATAGTGCAAATCCGATAACTAAAAAACAGTTCAAACAATATTATGTGCAGATTATCAAATAATATTATCAGCTTACAAATAGCAGCGTATCAATTTTTCAAAATTGCCAGCAAATATAATATCAAAATTTCCAACATCAATATCTAAAGCAATGGCAATGTATGGAAAAACATACAACGGCGAAAATTGAGATTGATGAAAAAATTATAGAACAAGTGTCTGATATTTCATACTTAGGAAGAGTATTTGCAGAACATAAGAGTGGCATTGATTAAAATTTACAAAACTATAATAAAATGAACAGGACAATAAGAAGACATTTTTCTTAACAGATAAGGACAGATACAACACTAGGATTACATAACATCACATCAAAGGTGTCCTAATACACGGATGTGAAATTTGGATTTTAAATAAAATAAATTCTCATAAACTTAGAGTAAGCCAAATGCGCTTCTTACGTTCACTGTTAGGAATTAATAGACTGGATCACCAAAGGAGAAAAACATGGAATATCAAGTTTAGATGAAGATATAGAAAGATACCAACAAGAAGAAAAATGACCTGAGAACAAAGGTAATAAATATACTTCTATAACCGGCGTTCCAATATACTCCAACTGGAAATAGGGACCAAGGAAGACCAAAGGTGGAAACATCAAGACCACCTTCGTTAGGTTTACCGTCACAGGTCACATGGCCTAAAACGGATTTGTTTATGATGATGATGAATACATAAACACACACACATGTATATATATATATATATATATATATATATATATATATATATATATATGGTAGATAAGAAAAATAAATGCCTGGACGGGATTCGAACCCGGATCTCTGAGTCTGTACCTCAGCGTGATATCCATTACACTACCAGGCGAATCCAATTCAAACACTTATTTTTCTTATATGTATTATATTCTCCATTATTACTAGATGTCGCGAGAACTCGGTCTTCACTGCCATCTAGTAGCTGACTATAACAAGTAAGCAAATTAAAGAGAATATTTTTTTACTTTATAGCAGTAAAAAAATATATTCTCTTTAATTTGCTTACTTGTTATAGTCAGCTACTAGATGGCAGTGAAGACCGAGTTCTCGCGACATCTAGTAATAATGGAGAGTATAATACATATAAGAAAAATAAGTCTTTGAATTGGAATCGCCTGGTAGTGTAATGGATATCACGCTGAGGTACAGACTCAGAGATCCGGGTTCGAATCCCGTCCAGGCATTTATTTTTCTTATCTACCATATTAAGCTTGCATTGCTCAATGTTAAACATTTTAATTATAACATATATAAGGATTAGATCTTCTGGTCTGTTCCGAAGTCATGTTAGAATTGGTAAATCCATCTTTTACTGGGTCTTCCAACATTTGTTCGTCCTAGTGTTTGTAATGAAGAATGTGTTTCGGAATTCTATTGTTATCCATTATATTGATGTGGTCCATCCATTCATCTCTGTATTGTGTAATTCCATCTAATAGTTTAGAAATGAGATTTCTGTGGAGTATGGCTGGCTATACAATAATAATGGATATATATATATATATATATATATATATATATATATAAATGGCTGCAGAATTTACACACCTACAGTCATACACAAAGAGGTATAACCTTATATATATATATATATATATATATATATATATATATATATATTACATTGCTCAATGTTAAACATTTAATTATAATATATATATATATATATATATATATATATTTATCCATCCATAGTAATTCTGCCCGAGGGCAGGTCTTTCACTGCAATCATAGCATTTTCATTCTATGCTTTGCAGCTTTACTAGGGAATTGTAGGTGTGGTAGCTTCCTATTGCTTTTCACACCGGTGAAGGATGATGATGATGATGGTCATATGATTTCGGGGACCGTTTGGGCCTTAATTTTTTTCTGGCATTTGTCTTACAGGTAAGGAAAAACCCCGATAAAAACCTCACCCAGAAAAACTGCCCCGACCGGGGATCGAACCCGGGCCCGCTGCGTTAGAAGGCAGCACGCTACCTCGAGACCACAGCGGTGGACTGATATATATATATATATAGTACATAAACAATGACACATATCTACATTCATACATAAAAAGACAATGTGTACACCCTATAAAAAACTCACTTTGTAAAAATAGTTTTAAAAATCTCGCTATGAATCAGATTAAAAATAACTCATATCAACTCTCATACATAAACCTACACCCCCCCCCACACACACACACACACTTGCAATCATGCATATCACCTCCCCCGCCCCAAACACAAAAAATTCACTATTAGGCTTTTCAAATAAGAAACAACAAAAAACAATGGCACCATCGAAATCGTAGGTTTATGGCCGCGTAGACATAAGCTTCCCATACATATACAGAGTGTAACATAACTCAACGGCAAATTTCAGGAATGAGTTCCTCATATGGAGAGAATAAAAAAAGTGTATTACAACGTGGGTCCGAAAATTGATAATTACAGAGTTATTCGAACTTTTATGAATATTAGTACATTGCGACAAAAAATGCAAGGGACTTGTTGTAGCGCTCTGTTCTGTAAGATGAAATGTTCAAAGTGACCTCCTTGTGCCTCAATACAGGTATATTCTTCATTTATCTACATCACAGCAGCCTATAATCAACAGAAAACAAATTCTCAATAACTACTGTAAACCTCAATAACTTAACATTCATAAAAGTTCGAATAACTCTGTAATTATCAATTTCCGGACCCATGTTGTAATACTTTTTTATTATCTCCATATGAGGAACTCATTCCTGACAGCAGCCTACAATCAACAGAAAACAAACTGTCAATAACTACTGTAAACCTCAATAACTTAACATTCATAAAAGTTCGAATAACTCTGTAATTATCAATTTCCGGACCCATGTTGTAATACTTTTTTATTATCTCCATATGAGGAACTCATTCCTGACAGCAGCCTACAATCAACAGAAAACAAACTGTCAATAACTACTGTAAACCTCAATAACTTAACATTCATAAAAGTTCGAATAACTCTGTAAATTATCAATTTCCGGACCATGTTGTAATACTTTTTTATTATCTCCATATGAGGAACTCATTCCTGACAGCAGCCTACAATCAACAGAAAACAAACTGTCAATAACTACTGTAAACCTCAATAACTTAACATTCATAAAAGTTCGAATAACTCTGTAATTATCAATTTCCGGACCCATGTTGTAATACTTTTTTATTATCTCCATATGAGGAACTCATTCTGACAGCAGCCTACAATCAACAGAAAACAAACTGTCAATAACTACTGTAAACCTCAATAACTTAACATTCATAAAAGTTCGAATAACTCTGTAATTATCAATTTCCGGACCCATGTTGTAATACTTTTTTATTATCTCCATATGAGGAACTCATTCCTGACAGCAGCCTACAATCAACAGAAAACAAACTGTCAATAACTACTGTAAACCTCAATAACTTAACATTCATAAAAGTTCGAATAACTCTGTAATTATCAATTTCCGGACCCATGTTGTAATACTTTTTTATTATCTCCATATGAGGAACTCATTCCTGACAGCAGCCTACAATCAACAGAAAACAAACTGTCAATAACTACTGTAAACCTCAATAACTTAACATTCATAAAAGTTCGAATAACTCTGTAATTATCAATTTCCGGACCCATGTTGTAATACTTTTTTATTATCTCCATATGAGGAACTCATTCCTGACAGCAGCCTACAATCAACAGAAAACAAACTGTCAATAACTACTGTAAACCTCAATAACTTAACATTCATAAAAGTTCGAATAACTCTGTAATTATCAATTTCCGGACCCATGTTGTAATACTTTTTATTATCTCCATATGAGGAACTCATTCCTGACAGCAGCCTACAATCAACAGAAAACAAACTGTCAATAACTACTGTAAACCTCAATAACTTAACATTCATAAAAGTTCGAATAACTCTGTAATTATCAATTTCCGGACCCATGTTGTAATACTTTTTTATTATCTCCATATGAGGAACTCATTCCTGACAGCAGCCCACAATCAACAGAAAACAAACTGTCAATAACTACTGTAAACCTTAATAACTTAACATTCATAAAAGTTCGAATAACTCTGTAATTATCAATTTACGGACCCATGTTGTAATAAACGTTTTTTATTCTCTCCATATGAGGAACTCATTCCTGAAATTTTGTCGTTGAGTTATGTTACACCCTGAATATTCTGAGCTAATGTTTTCCAATCAACGTCTGCATAATCTACTTATCTCAAATCATAGTTAATGTTATTCCCCCATCTTATTCTTGGTCTACCAACTGGGCGTTTCCCCTCTGGTTTTCCTACAATGAATTTCCATGTCCTTCTTTCATTCACCATCTTGCCGATCACAGTCTTCGAGACTTAACTGTTGTTATTATATGTGGTTTCTCATATACATATAATATGTCATGTAGTTCTCCATTCCCCTATCTGTCCATCTCTCTTTGGTCCAAATATATCCTAAGAACTTTAAACTCAAATATCATAAACTTTACTCAACCCTTAAAGTAAGAGTCCATGTTTCGCATCCATGTAATATAACGGGGAAAATAACAGTTTTATATTTTTTTAATTTAATGTTTTTTTTAGAGAAATTGGGACGACAAGCCGTCTCGGTATATTCGTGGCTAGCGAGCGCGGCTGCCCCGACTGGGATCACAGGTTCGAATTCTGGCGGTTCCAGAAGAGTATTGGTGGTGGGCTATACCGAAATTTATCGAGTGTTTTTTCGGAGTTCTCCCAGTTCCCTAATTTTAATCCCACCAATATTATCCATTCTCCCATTCCACCGCTTCATGTAATTTAATTTCTCATTGATTAATTTCATATCACCCATCACCTCATCTCATGTTAGGAAAAATTGTTTGGTTGCTACTCACAGATTTTGAAAATGTGTGGTTGTATGGACCCACCATGATGCTGCCTCATGACTACGAGCCTGAGCAATAAATAAAGGACAGAAGGGCCAACAGGAGGGCTGCATTCTCCCCTAGCGACTACATGTTCAGGCCTAAAAATGGCGGTATGGGCCATGGGAGAAGGATTCGGGTATCGGAAGATGACCTACAGCTCACATAACACTGTAGACTTGTATTCAATTCATCTCCATAGTACATTGTTGTCTTGGCTCCGCTTGGAATACAGGCTGAAGATACATTGCTTATGCTTCTTTGTCCACCTCATCACCCTTTATATTTACATTCGCTTCCATTCGCTATCATCCCACCATAAATTAAACACACGATCGAGAGAAAACGTAAATCTCCAAGTTCCTCTACCCCCCCCCCCCCCATCGAACATCTCACTATACCTCATCCTTCCTCTGTTTCAGCCACCAGACTCTGGAATTCCCTCCCCTCGTATATCAAGGACTACCCGACTCAAAAACAGTTCAAGAAGAAACTCACTACATGTTTCCTTAGACAATATAATATATAACCGTGTTTCACGTATAATTTTATTATTCCTTTAATTTTTAAATTTCATTACCAAGTCAATTAGACCTACATAATCAAATTATAGGTTATTATTATTATTACGATTTTTATTTCTTTCCATTAACAACTATATATTGTGTAGCCTGCCTATATCTATTATGTATCATTAATCACAGAACAGACAGTGTATACAAACCAAGTGCTACATCCAAGTCAACTTCTCACCACGGAGTAGCTCACCGGGTGACACTCTCAAATAGAGCTTAACCCCTGTACAGGGAGGCCTTTGCCCTATAGGGACATATCAGGCTTTATTTATTTATATTTTATTTATAATCATGTAGATAATTCATAATTGTTGTTGTATGTATAATGTAATCCTGATGAAGTGGAAGAGAAGACCTTATGGTCTTAACTCCGACAGGTAAAATAAATTAAATATAATAAAATAAATAAGTACTGAGATAGAGCAATAGATCGTTCAGGTCGCGGTGCTCAGGGCAGTAATTGTCCGCCCAGTCTGAGAAAAGAACTAGAGTCTCGTACGATATTTAAATTCTCCGCCACCGTTTTTCATCCGCCATTCTACTCCCACCTATATAAATTATTTTTTGTTGGGGTAACTTATTTATTACTTCTAGGACGATCATTCTCATGGTCTTGTGTTCAGAGCTTGTAACGACAGTTCATGGGGTGCAGGGTTTGCTTCCTGGTGAGACCAAAGGAATTTTTACTTTCACTATAATTATTTCTGTTCTCTGGATTTTTAAGTTAAGTTTAGATTTAAGGAATATCGTAGGACTTTATTATCATTTATCATAAGTAATTCCGCGAGTGATTACCAAATTATAGATAAATTATCACGAGTTACGAAGTGACAAGTGAAATTATCTAGAGGATTTGGAAATCAAGAGTGGCATTTGTTCGGACTATTTAACGAATAAAATTAAGCTGCTTACTCAAAAGTCATTATTTAAATATAGTTACCAGTATTTTAAAATATTTACATATTTAATGTAAAAGGCATGTTTGTGATAAATGTGAGCTAATGTATATTCACTGCAACTTGATCATATTATTTATTGCCAAATAGGATAGCAATATTGTAAGAATGCACCCTAGTGGGAAAATAATGAAAGACATCAAACTATATATTATATAAACATTATAGGTTATTAATTTATTATTTGTAAAAAAAACTCGGTTAAATCAATGAATCTGTTCTTTTTTTGCTATATTAATTTTTTTTGTTGGAGAAAAATAATGTTCTGAGTTGTTCAGAATATTAAAAAGGAGGAACTTTCTTTATCACAAAAGCAGGAGCTGATAAAGAGAAATCGATAAAGAGCGAGGTGAAACACGACTGCCATTGTTATAAAACAAAATTCATTGAAACGTGATTGGTCATTGACTACCATTTGGGGCATGAATTAAATAATTACCCAAAATATAATCGGGGTAATATTACTCCGTCTTCTAGGCATCCGAGCCTCAGATGTGGGTTATATTTCCTCCAATACCAGAAGAGAATGTCAGAAATGTAAGATAATATGGAGAAAAACTTAAAGGGCTGAGTGTTTCAATATGACAGGTATTCTAAATAGTCCTACTCCAAAAATATAATTTTATTCAATTTTAGTTGATCAGTTGACTCGTTAGGATATAAGATATAAATGGATGTAATATTTTATGCGCCACAGAATAAGCATATATTCCATTTGGAATTATTTTTCTCAAGAATTTAATCCTATTTGTTTTGAAAACCTTATGTTTTAATCAAAACGTTAACTTTAATTTGGCGCTACAAACATATGTCAATAGAAAGCAAAATCCGCACATACAAAGTGATCATTCGACCAGTTATTGTATATGGAGCAGAACTAGGGCTGATACAACAAAAACTAAACAAATAGTAAGTACGTGTGAAATGAAGATTTTAAGAACTCTAGACGAAAATATTGAAAAAGTTATATAGAAAGAATGGAAGAAAACTGACTTGCAAAAAGAGCTAAAGAAGATATACCAATGGACGGAGAAGAACAAGAGGAAGACCAGCCAAGGGATGGATAGACAAGTGGATGCACATCCAATACTTCTTCCGAGGAGTGATTTTGGAAATAAAACAGTATGAAAATCCTACAAATTATGAATAATAATAAGAAGAAGCATTAAATACATATCTGTTTCTGGTAGTAACTGCGTCTGTAACAAACTAGTTATATAATCAGCGCTCTTATCCAGATCTTATGAGAATTTCTTGGGGGAGAACGAGTTAGAGTGGTACGAGACGCTGGTCTGGAAAAGCTCACACCAGGTATAGACTCCTTATTAGGAGCATGCTAGTTCATTTAGCATTCACTGCATATAGAATGCAAAGAGACTGCCAATACTCACTGGTGTTATGTCGCATTTCTTTTAGTTTTTGCGATTTTCTTGACTGGGTATTTTTTGCTATTTCTCTCTCTCTCTCCCTCTCTCTCTCTCTCTCTCTGTTTATTGATATATACTGTAGACGATGAACGCGTGCTCTGGGTAACAATAAAGAAGGCTCCGGCAGAGCTGAATATAATGATCCGCGCAATCAACGGGGATATACAGTAACTCCCTTGTGTACAGGGTCGGTCAAGAATAACATGAGGATGACATCGGAGAAAATATACTATCACTGCGGTATTAATGTAATTGACGCATTGTCTATTTTATAACATTATTGTGTTAAACATTTCAATATGAATTATTATTATTATTATTTATTATTAGTATTATTATTATTATTATTATTATATTATTATTATTATTATATAACTGGGAGATTAATATATATATATATATATATATATCCATCCATCCATATTAATTCTGCCCGAAGGCAGGTCCTTCACTGCAATCATAGCATTTCATGCTATGCTTGCAGCTTTACTAGGGAATTGTGTAGGTGTGGTAGCTTCCCGTTGCTTTCCACACCGGTGAAGGATGATGATTGTTAATGATAAGGATGATAATGATAAGGATGATGGCCATATGATTTCGGGGACCGTTTGGGCCTTAAAGTTTTCCTGACATTTGTCTTACAGGTGAGGAAAAACCCCGATAAAAACTCTCACCTAGAAAAACTGCCCCGACCGGGGATCGAACAGTTTTTCTGGGTGAGGTTTTATCGGGCTTTTTCCTCACCTGTAAGACAAATGTCAGGAAAACTTCAAGGCCCAAACGGTTCCCAAAATCATATGACCGTCATCATCATCCTTATCATTATCATCCTTACCATTATCATTATCATCATCTTTCACCGGTGTGGAAAGCAACGAAAAGCTACCACACCTACAATTCCCTAGTAAAGCTGCAAAACAATAACATGAAAATGCTATGATTGCAGTGAAAGACCTGCTCTCGGGCAGAATTACTATCGATGGATATATATAAGAAAGATAAATGTTTGTATTGGATTTCCCCGGTGGTGTAATGGATAGCACACTGGGGTACCAACCCAGAGGTCTGGGTTCAAATCACGTCCAGGCACTTATTTTTCTTATCTTGTAATGTTTTTTGAAAGAAGTTGGGACAAGGTCCCTATAATACATAACGCCATGCATTTCCAGAATTTAGCCAATGTTTAATTTCTTTGTCCTACCCCATTCCTGTTTGTAACTATTGTTCCTAGGCATTTCAATTTAGCCACTTCTTCAAACTTTCCATCGTTTGTCATTAATTGACCATATCCTTTATACAGTGTATTGCTTTGTGTGTCCATATATTCAGTTGTATTATTTTTTACTTCCAGTCCCAATTTTTAGTGTTACATAATCGTAATAAGAATTATCACAAAGATGTTCTATGTATAAAAATTTAACAAACCGTTATTAATGTATCATTTTAATTAGATAGGCCAACTGTAAATAAAAATGAAATTTTCAGAATCATTCTTACCATTGCCTTAGAATAAAATAACAGACTATAGTAAGCGATTGGTGTCTAACATATCAACAATGCAATAAATAGTATGTAATAAGTCATAGGATACAATGATTTCCTTTGTACCGGTATATTGGAGTGCTCTTTTTTTATTGTAAAAATATAGTAATATGTTCTAGTAAACAAGTAATTGCCGACAGCGGCGTTTTTAAAGTTATTTGAGGGTGTCTGAAGTTATATGAATAAACTGTTAAGTTTATTGTCTGGTCATATGTTACGTATTTTGGAAGTCGGTAGGTATTAAAGGCAGTTAGTTATATTGCGGTCTTAGATTTTACGCAAATCCTCAAGGTTAAAACTCAGAAGGGGAGCATCGATACGGTTAAGAGGGATGAAAGATTGGTTTATTGCTTTTAAGAAACTTCAAACGGAAAAAAAATAATGTAGCCTCCAAACAACATAGTGGGCAGCTAGAGAGATTGACTCGAGTATAGTGATGGGTAATTCAAGAATGAGTCGTTTAAAAAGAACGCTTCACTACTGTGAAGTGTCAAAAAGTTACTCACTTTTAATGAACTGCCAGTTCAGAGTTCACTACTGCTACTTAAAATTAAATTTACTTTTTATTTCAAGCTCTAGATGTCTCACTCCAAATCAACTTTCGCTCATTCGTTGATTACTCTACATTTCTCCGCCCATCGACCTTGCATGTCCCCGCCTCTTTTGTACGTCATCCATATCGTTCGTAGAGCAGTGAGTGTCTGAGAAGAACGAACTACCTTGGAAGAACGAAGTGGTATAAAAGAACGAACTATCTTACAAGAGGGAAGTTACATAGAAGAACGAACTACCTTGGAAGAACGAAGTGGTATAAAAGAACGAACTATCTTAGAAGAGTGAAGTGTTTTAGATGAAGGAAGTGGTATCAAAGAACGAACTATCTTGGAAGAGTGAAGTGTATTAGAGGAACGAACTACCTTGACAGAGTGAACTGGCTTTAAACATTCAGTTATACTTCAAACTCTCAACATTCGACACGCTCATTCATTCAGTACATGTACATTACGGCACCTTCCCGCTCTTGCTTACATCATCACTCATACGCAGAATTACTCAGGGATTACGCCTTTTGATCTACGGCATTACTAACGCTACAAATCTAATGTAGTCTAATATTACAATCACTTTACATTTTATTTACTGGAATGCCAAAAGTATTTAATAAAAATCCATTTTATCCAAGTCTTAAAACAACATAATTTACTAGGTTTACAAAAAGCTGTTGCAAAATTTAGTAAAAATCTTACCTTGGTAAACATTTAGGGCGAATGTGCCGTGCACGTATAAAAGCATCCCGCCCCCTGAATGAAACTGTGTTTAGAACAAAAGTTACACTTTGCTTTACCATCGCCTAAATCGGCGAAGAAACCCCAAATTTCACTACTTTTTCTTGATCTGCGGAATTAGAAGCCATTCTGTAAAAGTGCACACACAAGGCTAAAGTTTGTTGGCCTACCCAGTATTCACCCTCCTTATATTTTTAGTTTAGGGTGTTGTAAAGATTAAGATCAAGTAATTGCCAGTTGTACGATTTTGCATATTTCTTTCTTTTTAAAGAACTATTATGCAAATAATATTAGTAAATAATACATAAAATTAAATTAAAATATATCTTCTTAAAAGTTTTGAAATACTCCACACTTTTTTTTAAATTATAGAGTTACGATTTGTTTTTATTAACATTTACAACTGAAATAAAATATCTAAACAATGAAAATCTGTATATAAATACAATTATGCAAATAATACAGTTATAACAGAAATAAAAAGGAGGTATAAATAATTATAAAATAAACAAAAGTATGGTAGCAGTCATATTAGAATTTTCATACTCAAATAAATTAAATAGAATTTACAGAACTATTACGTTTATTTTTAAATTCACAACTACCATGTGGTTGGTTAACGTCAAGTCACCCCATGCTCGTGCCTTCGTGCTTCCCCCTCCAGCCCATTTTTTTTTTTTTTTTGCGAGTGAACGAACTATTTCTCGAAATGAACTAGTTGGGCACAACGCTAATGTCCAGCCTTAGAAAACGCTCTTTATTAACCATCAGAAGTTTTTTTTTTTTACTGCAGACAGGTGCCAAGGCGGCTTTTACTTACAAATAGTGATTGAAACCAAATGGACAAATAAATAACAAACGAACCTTATTGTCATTAAACTCATAAGTTCATTGTTAAAGCTGTTGTATTTCGCGTGCTGATATGTACTTCGATAAATGCCTCCATCGCCACGATCGGTATATTATTGCTCTTGTTATTTCTTCATGAAAATTGATCCGTCTACGGAAATAAGTCTTATTTTTAGAAAGCAAATTATTAATGCTACGGCTGAATATCAATCTAAATTGCAAGTCCTTTTAAAAGGCGCCAACCAGAAAAAAATATTAAGTTCTTTAAGCCCTTCGCTAAAACTGGCAATTGTTCAAAATCTCTCAATAAATTAATTTTATTTTTTATCATTTTATTGTATTTTGGAACCTTGGATCATATCCCCATACAAATGATCATTCCATATTTGCGGAACATATCTCCCGCGAATAAGGAGCTTTTATTGTGCTCACTCTCTTTATATGTTTAGTTTAGGGATTGTAAAGATTTAACATCAAGTAATTGCCAATAGTATGATTTTGTATCTTTGTATTTAAAGAAATATTATGCATATAATACAGTTATAACAAAAATAAAAACAAGGAGGTATAAATAATTATAAAATAAACAAAAATATGGTAGCAGTCTTGTTAGAATTGTTCATACTCAAATAAATTTGAACAGAATGTACATTAATTTGGTTGGTATTATTTATGTTTATCTTTAAATAAAATTTACAGCTACCATAGGTTAACGTCAAGTCACTCTTCCTGGAGAATCCGTGCGGGTTTCGAATGTCATCTGTTGGTGTTACGGTAAAGTGTTTTCAATATGCAGAAATTATTATTATTATTATTTTTTTTTTTTTTGCTTGGCGAATGAATGAAGAAGGTAAATTTTGTGAACGAACTAGTTCAATTGAATGGTTCACAAAAGTGAGTGCGAGTGAACGAATTACTTTTCCAAATGAACTGGTTGGGCACAACGCTAATCGAGTAACTTGGAAATGAAGATAGTCATGTAAAAGGCCACGCCCTAAATTTAGTAGACATATATCGACTTGCACATGTAGCCTATAGAGGTGTGTCAAAAGATTTATTTTATTCAATGAAAATGTTGTATAAAAATTGTAATGGCCACGGAAAAATAAGTCAAATCCACGACTTTCTTAAATATTTAATATAAAATGTTATGAAGTTAAAAATCTAAGTAAGTGGGGCGAGTGCTCCAATCCGAAGAACATACAAAGCGAGAGGGGCGAGTGCTCCCTTAAAGTCAGTAGTCGAATAAATAGGGCGAGTGCCCTATCTGAAGAACATATAGTCAATAGTAAAGCAAGAGGGACAAGTGCTCCCCGATAGACGAAGTGCGTGGATTGAGTGTTCCCATTAGGTGAACGTACAAAAGAAGATCCGCGATAAGCATTATTAAACTTAGTCGTGGATTTGGCCGATTCTTAGCCAAGTTATAAGAGCAAAGTGTATATTGTGCTATTGAGGGAAAAGAAAATTAATAAAATCCTTCTATCACATCGCCTAAAATTAGTTGATCACTATTTACCTTAAATAGATCCTTATCTATCACCGGATAAAATCATAAGTTCAGCCCGACCGTAGATAATCTGTCAAAATCTGGTACACTTTACATCAAAACACTCACCCAACATCATTTAAAACTTGTGAAAAGTTGTCAGTAATATATATAAATATATATATAATATATATGTGTGTGTGTGGTGTGTTGTGTGTGCGTGTGTGTTCTCGCGACATCTAGTAATAATGGAGAGTATAATACATATATAAGAAAAATAAGTGTTTGAATTGGATTCGCCTGGTAGTGTAATGGATATCACGCTGAGGTACAGACTCAGAGATCCGGGTTCGAATCCCGTCCCAGGCATTTATTTTTCTTATCATACCATATTAGCATGCATTGCTCAATGTTAAAGATTTAATTATAACATCGATAAAGCGTCACTGCTATAAAGTAAAATAAATATTATCTTTAATTTGCTTACTTGATATAGTCAGCTACTAGATGGCAGTGAAGACAGTGTTCTCGCGACATCTAGTAATAATGGAGAGTATAATACATATATAAGAAAAATAAGTGTTTGAATTGGATTCGCCTGGTAGTGTAATGGATATCACGCTGAGGTACAGACTCAGAGATCCGGGTTCGAATCCCGTCCAGGCATTTATTTTTCTTATCATACCATATATATACATTGTCTCCCATATTAACAATCAAACAAACATTGTTAAATAAAAAAAAGGAAATATCTAAAAATTGTTATGATGACGAGCTGTCCATCTTTCCAGTGCAAATACGGTCTGCAGAAATGAGATTGTCGTTGCTAGTGGCAGCATATCAAAATTAAGACACCAGAAAAGATTTAAAAATGTCCCATCTTAATGAGAAAATAGCACACAATGCCAGAACTCATATTTTGAACGTGTTTTGAGAATGGATAACACCGACTCAAAAAAAAAATAATAAT
This sequence comes from Diploptera punctata, assembly GCA_030220185.1. NCBI lineage: Eukaryota > Metazoa > Arthropoda > Insecta > Blattodea > Blaberidae > Diploptera > Diploptera punctata. The sequence continues at coordinate 112,619 of JASPKZ010008882.1, forward strand.
AAGAGAGAGACCTAGACATATAAATATTTTAAATGGACACCTATTTAAGAGATGAACTTCCTAATATTTAAAGCATCAAAGTGTTCTATTTGAAACTCTCTATTTTCATTTCTCAATCTCTCCCAAAGTGTTGGAAATTGTCTTAATTCAATTTCTAAGTTAATTTCAATATGTGTAACAACTCTTAGGTTTAACCAACTGTATGGCTCCTAGATAAAACAAACATTACATATATGGGACATCTTGCGTATAAAAATGTATTACTTAATTTCATTTTATTTTTAAGAAAGGAAAAAAGAATCGATTGGCCATGTTAACAGTTAATAAAACAGTATAAACCAGAAGGTATTATTATTGAAGGTGATGTCGGATTGCTCAGGGTAGAGTTGATGAGATCTCAGGGTGTAATATTAATGTTATAATTACAAATAATTTAAACTTGTCACTTCAGTTTTGAGTTTTATAATTTATTAACACAAAACACAATCGATGTTATAAATAATGTACAGTAGTGGAGTTGATGAATTTATGAAGTCCACGTACGTTTTATATCAAAGTTCCAAATTTAGAAGGCTAAATTTCTTCTAAGTAATACATTTTATCTTCCGTTTCACGGCATCGCAGACGGTTTCTCGAAGAACTTGCTTATCGTAGGACGTATGAGTGTGAGGAGGCGTTTTGTCACGTGCCCTTGCCTTCTAATGGCGATAACTCCTCCCATAAAGTCAACTTCCCCACTCCAAATGCACATGTTATTCATTATAGCTTAGAGGGGTCAGGTATCATTCGTTTTGTGTTCCTAAATGTTGGTAATAGACTCATGTGCACTTTGTGCGCTTTCCAGTTATTACTATTAATCGTATTAATTATATTTTAGTATTTAACGTCTATTAATTCCTGTTACAATGGAAGACCAACATTAAACTGTTAAGATTGGTTTAAACTTCGTGATGTAACGATATTTATTTTTTTTTGTTATTTTATCTAACGAAACTACCGATGAATTGTGTTTATAGGTATCCTTTTTCACGCTTGAGATTCTTTCCGTATTGTAAATTACAACAGTTTTAGTTTTACAAAGGAACTCATACTAAGAAGTTTTATGCCTTGAAAAATCCATCGATCCCGGCCAGACTTAAACCCGCAATACTTAGATACAGATGCGAACAAGGTAACCAATATTTCAGCGATACCAACTATATGAAATTATCAGTTAGGCTTAATACTTTTATGTAACCTACTAAATTGCTTATGTAGCAAACATAAACTGTAGAACTCATTTAGTAGCCGTATAAAGAAATCCTTTGTTTTTCTTGTAGACCTAATTATTATTATTATTATTATTATTATTATTATTATTATTATTATTATTATTTATATTATATTATTATCATTAGTATTATTATTTTTAGCATAGTTCTTTTCCTTTTTCTTTAAGACGAGGCACTGGCCCATTGTTATAACCCAAACATGGAGGACCAGGTGATTTTTGTTCAATGTTTTCTTCCTCTAGCCTTTGACGAACCAACATTTCCCTACAAAGAAGCAGTTGATATATCCTGGCAAAGAGCCCTCATATAGTACTATCATCCGGGCCGTATGGATCCTGGTTTTTAAGAAGGTGTCACTCCTCCATCACTCCGCATTTCTCCTGGCTTGTGACAGGCAGAGCCTAGTTCTGAAAAGTAGTCTAGATTGGCACATAAAGAGGATGTCAGATGACAAGATACCTAAGATGATATTAAAGTTTAAAGCGGAGGGTTTAAAGAAGAAATAGGAGACCAAAAGAACACTGGGTTCAAGGAGTGCATAGGAGTATGGTGTCCAGAGGATTAACCGAGAGTGTTGCAGCGAGTTGAGATGATGTATGAAAGAGTAAAATTTACAATGGATTGTAGGAAAACCACTGTATAGTAGAGAAATTCCAAATTAAGAAAATTATTATTTTTTAATTATTCTTATCATTATTTTATTTGTATTCATTCCTTGTTATCTGTATATCTATTATGTATTATTAATCGATTGTAGATAATTTATATTATATGTATAATTTAACCCTGGTGAAGGGGAAGAGAAGACACTGTGGTCTTAACTGCGTCAGGTAAAATAAATAAATAAAATGTATAATTATAGACACGTGTAATATTTTAAGTATCTTGTAGTTATACGAGTTATAGGCTCAAATATTATTTTAGACCAATATTCACTATTGCAATTCATAATAAAATTGAATGTGAATAATGAAGTCTAACCATGTCCATGAATTTCTATTAAATTTTACTTTGATGGATTTGCCAAGCAGGAAACTATAACTTATTGTTTCATATATCTATCTCTGTCGCGTAAGAATGACGTCATGGTTTCTGTCTTATATCACCTAAGCCACTCATTCTTCCTTTCATCCCCCCCCCATCTTGGTTTATTCACTTATTCCTGTCAGGATTTAGCCGCAATGACCACGTCCCCTAGTCAGTCCACATCACAGATTCAGGCGGCCACTACTGTGTACACAGAGCTTGATTGAATCATGCTGTGAATTCCTTGCATTGTATGGGACCATAACCATCGGTCAAGTAGCACTTCGGCTTCAGCCTGTTCTATATACATACATATCTTAGCACCAATTGAATCTATTGACAGAACCCCAGATTTCCTATTACAGCATTTGCCTTAATGGCATTATGGCCCCTGCATTTCTCTTCTCTATGCAAATTGGGCTCTTGATTTCATCAAGGATTCAGCTTTTGAGTGGTCACTGCAGCCTCAAAGTATTATTGTTCATCGACAATTGTATAGCAAGTAGTACATTTGTATCTAGTTATATCGCTCTCTTCTGGTCGGTTATGCAATCATTCTAAAATATATACTGTATCATCTATGGACTGTTCTATGAAAATATACTCGTCCTCTCTATGGGTTCCGAGTTTGCATCTCGAACACTCCATATGAGGTTCTTGATGGACGAAACGGAGCCAGGGCAGGTTTTTCTCGATGTTTATTTGGTTTTACCCTGCCAGATGCGAGGTTGGGAAGTGGTTTAGCGAGGTTTTTAATTTCCGAGATTCTGCAAAACACTTCACAAACCTGCGGTGTACGCTGTTTTTTGTGCGATGGTGTTTTCAAAATAATAAATAATAGTAAGATAATAACATCTTTGTTGGAAATATTTGCGTTCATTATAAACAATTGACTAACGTTAACAGTGTGGGCAATGTTTATTAGTTGAAACAACAGGAGGCTTTGAGAACAATTCTTGATAACATGGCCGCAAGTACATACTTATTATTTTATATTATTTCAAACAAAGTTTAGTTCATTTAAAATGCAGTGATTTGTTTCGTAAAATATATTAACACTACATTTTGGATATTTTTTGTATATTGCATTGTACGTAGTATACATAGATGTCAGTGGTTTTACTTCCCGCACGTGGGTGTAAATGTAATATTACTGTATAGTTATTTAGCTTAGCAACCCCGAAATGTAGGAAGTTGAACTTTTAATAATGGTCGCCATGGCTGGTAAGTACGACAAAACGCAATATCGCGCAAAAAATATGATTCTACACTTCTCCAGGCTCATGTCATCCATTTCAATCCATTTTCACTCGGTCTAACTCTTGAGATAAGCTTTGGTTAGTACATATCCTTGTATATCACAGATCTTCAGTCGGCCGCGGTGGAATAATGGTTAAGTTCCTTGTCTCTGGTCCTGAGATTCGCGGGTTCAAACCCGGCCGGGATCATTGGATGTATTTAGGATGGAAAACCCCAAGGAGCAAGTCCTCCGGGATGGACTTTAAGACGTGGGTAGCAAGTCTGAAGATTTTACTTACTTAACTTACTGCGAACTGCTGTAAAGTGGAGAGCCTGAAGATTTTCAGAGTCGTAAAAGAACATTACGCCTGAATAATGAGGCCTCTAAGCAAAATTTACAGACCTTCTTCTTCCTAGTAACACCTTATTTGCCTACTAGATGTTTCATTGGGTCGGTAAGTTGACCGCATACCATTCATGACATCTTTAGAGAAATAATCATAACTGAATTAACTTGTTCTAGTAAATCCTAACAAATGAGAGGCTAAGATCCAACGTTGGGCTGTTACGCCATTGTATATAGACCACAGACCTATAAAAATAATAAAGTTTCATTTTATTTGTTGCTCTGTCGCGCCATGGAGTTTATTATGTAATTTCGCCGGACAATAGTAGAGATATAAAATATTTGATTACTAGTTACTTCTTACACTTCTTCGCACTACTCTAACCAATCTGTTTTTATGGCATTTGTAATTTCTAAAATAAGTGTCAATGCATATTCTTTTCAGCATTAAGGAACAAAACAAACAGAATTTTATTCTGCCTGAGAGGAGATAATCCCTCCTTTACTTTGCCGTGGTGGAGTGGTTTGTGTGCTTAAATGATCCCATTGCTGCTGATAGGGATACCCATGCCGGACTGGTTGAAGGTAAAAAGCAGACGAATAAAGTACCTTGGTTGAAAGAGTGACGACCTTTCACCGTAAAAATACAACCGTCGAGAAATGCGGTCATCGGTTCCACTGGGGTAAAATTTTCAGTCAAATAGTCCCCCATTCGGTTATCCGGGCGGGGACTACTTCATGCCAAAGGCTCAAACACAGGGACATGTTCCTAGGAACATGGAATGTTAGGACCAAGAATGAGGTGGGAGAAAAACATTAACTATGATTTGAGGAAAGTAGATTATACAGGGAATGATTGGAAAACATTAGCTCAGGATAGGGATCTATGGAGAGCTTATGTCCGCGCGGTCATGAACCTACGGTTTTGACAGTGCCAGTGAGTTAGTTGAGAGGAGATAATAAATTCTAAATACTAAATCAAAATATGACTCCAAATTGTATTCATTTGTTTTCGTAGCAGAGTTATGGGAAATAATTACAAAATCCAGATTTTCCTTCAATCTAGTAAATTGATAAGGCATTGACAGCACTGTAATATTATTCAATATACGAATGTATTTCGTAACAAAGATCACAGATTTCTTTCAGTTGAAAGAATATGTATTGGTACCCAGATGATATTTCAATAATTTTAATATCCGTACAGAGAATCTTCTTACGTTTATTACGTAGAATCTGAAAATTGAACAGACGACTCCTTTCACAGAAGAAACTCGCTCTAGATAATGTTGTCATATAAATTTTAGCGTTCTCTGCATCGCCTTTGAAAAACTTTGTTCAGTTTTATGTAATATTCCTTTCTGTTTTTATTAGTTTAGTGATTTTAAAGATTCTTTTCTGAAAAGAAGAAAATGCAGACAATCCAGTTTGCTGTCTCCCCCATTTTTCCTATACACAACAAATAACTAGAGAGAATGAAATTGCAGATATCTAGGTCGGTCTAATCCGAAGTAAGAGTTGCACTTATATTTTGACATTCAAGATTCTCTCTAGTTTTTATTTACATATCATTTGTAACCACAAATGTGCAAACTCTGCATTTCAATAATTTTTATTGCTTAGCTTATACTGATGATAAATCATATCGCACAAATGTAACTAAATCAATTTTGGGCTAGATTAACCCGAAGTTCGTTTTGCCTCATTTGCATTTTGCTTTTTTTTCCTTCACAACATCTTGATGTTCTCTTCTTCCAGATGGACTTCTATCTGGATACTTACTTAATATTTATCCGAATAGAAAAAATAAAATATCATTAAAACTAGTTTTGAAAATGGCTCAATTAACATTCTATTCTATAGTAATTCTGCCCCAGGGCAGGTCTTTCACTGCAATCATAGATAGCATTTTCATGCTATACTTTGCAACTTTACTAAGGAATTATAGGTGTGGTAGCTTCATGTTGCTTTTCATACCTGTGCTGGATGATAATGATTATGGTGATGCCCGGATGATTTTCGGGAACCTTGGGCCCTAAGCTTCCTGAAATTTGTCTTACAGGTGAGGAAAAACCCCGATAAAAACCTCAACCAGAAAAACTGCCCCGACCGGGGATCGAACCCGGGCCCGCTGCGTGACAAGGCAGCACGTTACCTCGAGCATTTTAAAGTGTATTAAAAGGTAAAATCCCTGCGGGAGGTCAAAGGGATCCAATATCAATAGTAGACCACAGCTATTCGTATTATACATCTAGCTTCCTATAAAGACCCTGTAGTTCACTGTTATGTAGTCTTCTTCATTCACCTGTCTGTTCATCTCTCTTTGGTCTAAAAATTTTCCTAAGAACTTTATTTTCAAATACTTGTAATCTCCTTTCCTCACTTAAAGTAAGAGTCCATGTTTCGCATCCGTGTAATATCCATCCATCCATAATTCTGCCTGAAGGCAGGTCCTTCACGGCAATCATAGCATTTTCGTACTATGCTTGCAGCTTTACTAGGGAATTGTAGGTGTGGTAGCTTCCCGTTGCTTTCCACACCGGTGAAGGAGGAGGAGGATGAGGATGATGATGATGATGATGATGATGATGATGATGATGATGATGATGATGGCCATATGATTTCGGGGACCGTTTGGGCCTTAAAATTTTCCTGAAATTTGTCTTACAGGTGATAAAAACCCCCGATTAAAACCTCACCAGAAAAACTGCCCCGACCGGGGATCGAACCCGGGCCCGCTCCTTGACAAAGCAGCATGCTACCTGAAGCATTCTAAAGTGGATTAAAAGGTAAAATCCGTGCGGGAGGCAATATCAATAGTAGACCATAGCTATTCGTATTATACATCTAGCTTCCTATAAAAACCATGTAGTTCACTGTTATGTAGTCTTCTCCATTCACCTGTCTCTTCATCTCTCTTTGGTCTAAAAATTTCCCTACGAACTTTATTCTCAAATACTCGTAATCTCCTTTCCTCCCTTAAAGTAAGAGTCCATGTTAAGCATCCGTGTAATATAACTGGTAGAATACTAGTTTTATGTATTTTCAGAAATCTAATTAATTTAAAATACCTCTAAATGGATTATAATATAGATGAATTCTTTGTGTTTCAATACCTTAACCAGTAGTTGTACTATCACCTTACGTAGTTGTATATTACTTAATTTATTTTAGGTGCGGATGTTGTTTAAAAACCTTATTGTTGTCGATCGATATCATTTAAAACTTCCATATTTGCTCTAACCTCGACTTCATCATTACCCAGTGCAAGGTATATCATCATCATCATCATCATCATGAACAAATTCGTTTTAGGCCATGTGGCCTGTACGGTAAACCTAGCGAAGATGGTCTTGATCTTTCCACCGATGTTTTGGTCTTCCTTGGTCCCTATGTTCAGTTGGGGTATATTGGAATGCCAATTTTGGAAGTCTATTTCTTGCCATTCTTCTCAGATGATTTTTCCATTCTTGTTGGTATCTTTGGATATCTTCATTCAAACTTGCTACTCCAAGTTTTCCTCTGATAGTAGTGTTCCTTTGGTGATCCAGTCTATTAACTCCTAACAGTGATCGTAAGAAGCGCATTTGGCTTACTTGAAGTTTATGAGAGTTTCTTTTATTTAAAATCCAAATTTCACTTCCGTATTTTAGAGCAGCTTATGATGTGACGTTATGTAATCTTAGTTTTGTCTCTGTCCTCATCTGTTTACCAAAATGTCTTCGTATTACCCCATTCATTTTATTATATTTTTGTAATTTTGAATCAATGTCACTCTTATACTCTGCAAATACACTTCCTAAGTAAGAGAAATCTGACACTTGTTCTATAATTTTTCCATCAATCTCAATTTTCACCCGTTGTATGTTTTTTCCACACATTGCCATTGTTTTGGATTTTGATGTGGAAATTTTCATATTATATTTGCTGGCAATTTTGAATAATTGATATGCTGCTATTTGTAAGCTATCTTCGGAATCTGATAATATTATTTGATCATCAGCATATAATATTGTTTGAATTATTTTATTCCTAGTTATTGAAATTCCACTGTTTACTGTTTGTTTCCATTCTTGCACTATTCTGTTAATATATATATATATATATATATATAATATATATATATATATATATATATATTAAATAAGAGTGGAGATAGTCCACATCCTTGTCGAACACCTTTGCCTGTGTTTATGTGTGTTCTGTTATTTCTCCATCTGGTAATTTAATTTTGATTTTAGAATTTTGATATAAGCTTTGTATGGCTCGTATTACATGTGAGTGTATATGTTCTTCATGCAGTATCTGCCAAAGTTTATCTCGGTTTACATTATCATATGCCTTTTCATAATCTATAAATAGTATGCAATTATTGATAATTGTGAATTAGAAATATTCCAACTTAAATTCTATCCCCCCTTAAAGATAAAACTTTTGTGGTATCTCATAACCAACCGGACCCTTTATAAATATTATAAATATTATAATAATTACACACATACTATATGGGAGATTAAATTCTCTCCTTTTTTCCATAATTTGTTGCAGGGTAAATATTGCATCTATAGTGCTCCTCCCTTTTCTAAATCCACATTGTTCTTCTTCCAAAAATGTTTCAGTACTTATTGATAACTTATTTTTAATTATGTTGGCATATAATTTAGATGCAGTTGGGAGTAAGGTAATGCCTCGGTAGTTATCACATTTGTTTTTCTGACCTTTTTTATGTATATTAATTACTAGACCCGTTTCCCAATCCGTTGGAATAATAAGACAATGCCAAATATTGTTAAAAAGTTCTAATAGTTTCTCTTTCAAGGCAGTTCCTCCATACTTAAAAAGTTCTAAATTTAAATCATCTAAACCTGGACTTTTCCTGTTCTTGGCCTTCTTTAAAACTTCTTCTAGTTCGTCCATTGTTATGTCTGGTTTTTCTATTTCATTTTCACAAGTCAAATTCGAAGTAATTTTTTCAGTGGTGTTTCTCGTATAATTTATCATATTTATACTTTTATTATTATAATTATTATTATCATTTTATTATTATTATTATTAATATCGTAAGTATTATTATTGTTATTATCGTATAAAATGTTGTTTGTACTTGAAATTTACATTGCTACATTTAATGTATCTTTAACTGTTTATAATTAGTATAGTGTATATCTATATTTGTCAAATATTTATTTGTATTTGTGCTGGTTGAGTGGAAGAGAAGGCTTTATGGCCTTAACTCTGCCAGAATAAATCAAACATTATTATTATTATTATTATTATTATTATTATTATTATTATTATTATCCTCCAGTGTGATTATCATAAGTAATGCCACGAGTGATTTCCAAATTATCGATAAATTCACGACTCACGAAGTGAGGAGTGAATTTATCTAGAGAATTTGGAAATCAAGAGTGGCATTTGTTAGGACTATTTAACGAATAAAATAAAGCTGTTTACTCACAAATCATTATTTAACTACAGTTATTTAAAAATATTTTTATATTTAAAGTAAACGGTGATGTTTGAAAACTAATGAGAAACGATAGGTAGCCTACGCTTCTACTGCTTCTTTTGTTTATCACTGCAACCAGATCATACTATTTATTGCCAAAGGAACGCAATATTGTAAGAATGCTCTCTAGTGGAGAAAAAATGAAACACATCAATCTGTATATTAATTCATTTTTGATGTCGTATACATTTAAGAAAGTGCAAACAGTGGTTTCTTTTTTTGGTGGTATAATCAATTGCTACAAATGTTGACATGTAAGCACTATTATATACAATCTGGTAGCCGTATTTGTTATAGGCTCAGTCACTGCAAAATAACGGTCAGACCTGTTCAGAATATTAAAAAGGAGGAGCTTTGCTTAATATATGATAATCCTAACGTTGATAATTATTTCGTGAAACACGTCTCTGATTGGTTGTAATACAGAAATCATTGAAACGTGATTGGTCATTGACTCCCATTTGGGGCATGAGTTAAATAGTCCATACGATGTTTGTCTTTATGGATTATACTAAGAATGTTCTTTGTCGAGTGTTTACTATTTCCTTTATAATCCGGCTTCAATTATATATTTTGCTTAACTGAATTTACCTGCTACATATTTATTTATTTTTAATTCAGACCGCGCCAAAGAATTGTTTTGATTTTACTTATAAAGAGTAGTCTAGTGCAAATGACAGTCAACAGTACTTCGAATAAATTATAAAAAACACACATGTTATTGTAATAGTGTGTGAATAACGGGGAAGTGAAGTCTTTTCCTGGTGTTTGTATTTCAGTGATAGTTAAGGTTGATACTTCGTTCTGAAGTTATAATGCCAGTAAAATATATTGAAGTATTCAGAATAAAGTTCATATCTTTAGAGACCATATCTTCTACGTCGAATTTAACCAAATGGAGCTTGAAAGATAACTATTATGATGGTACCTATATCCCATTTTAGATATACATTTATTAAAAAAATAAGATTTTATAGGAACATTTTTAAATTTCACAAATAAATGTTCAAAATATAGAGATAAGAGGAAATATAAATATTATTCATTTCTTAGTTTAACTTTATGATTTGACTAATTTTAGAAGTATATACACTGTGCTGATATCCACCTAGAATTACCGAATATATATATTTTATGAGCCAGCAGTCCATTTCTAGTGGAAAGGTATTGGGGGGTAGAAAGAAGCAATCTAATCTAATTAAAGAGCACAGTATTTTATCCGTGATGCTGAATGGTTGGAGCCTAGGGGCAAGTAATCTTCGAATGGATCTTACAAAGTACTCTGATAAAATAAACGAGAGGGAAGAAGTAAGAAAAAATAAAAGAATGAAGGCTACAGTACTTGCATTTAAAAGAAAATAGAATATTAGATTAACGCTTTTGATCGTTAGGAACTTTAGTTTATTTTATAGAATTGTTAAATCATTTTATATTTAACCTGAACCTAAGTTAACATATTTAAATTTTATATAATTATATTTGAGAATATATCAAATCTTAATTACTTACTTACTTACTCACTGGCACTATCGAACCCGTAGGTTCATGGCCGCACGGGCATAAGCTCTCCATACATCCCTATCCTGAGCTAATGCTTTCCAAACATTTCCTGTATAATCTACTTCCCTCAAATCATAGTTAATGTTATTCTCCCACCTCATTCTTGGTCTACCAACTGGGCGTTTTCCCTTTAGCTTTCCTACAATAAGCTTACATGCAATTCTTTAATTCCCCATACGTGCAACATGTCCTGCCCATCGCAGTCTACGAGACTTAACTGTTCTTATTATATCTGGCTTCCTATAAAGACCATGTAGTTCATTGTTATGTAGTATTCTGCATTCACCTGTCTGTTCATCTCTCTTTGGTCCAAAAATTTTCCTAAGTACTTTATTCTCAAATACTTGTAATCTCCTTTCCTCCCTTAGAGTAAGAGTCCATGTTTCGCATCCATATAATAACTGGTAGAATAATAGTTTTACATATTTTCAGTTTAATGTTTTTTAAAGGATTTGCGACATCAAGAGTCTCTGCAATGCATAATTGAGCCTATGTTTAATTTCTTTGTGCATCTTATTCCTATTTGTGATTATTGTTCCTAGGCATTTGAATTCAGCCACTTCCTCAAAATTTCCCTCATTTGTCATTAGCTGTGCATTTCCATTATATACTGTATTTCTACGTGTCAAGCAAAATTTTATTTATAGGAAGCGTGAATTCCGTTTATAATATAAAAAATCAAATCAAGGAACAACATTGAGGAGCAAATTTTCAAAACTAACTTGTCCATTTTCATAAATTTGTGGAAAGTAATCTTATGTCGCTATTTTACTGTAAACAGGAGTTAGTTTCATTGCAAAAACCCACGTTTAACACAGTTTATACGTAGTTATTAAAATAGTGTTAAAGTAATTTTTACATAGAATAATGTATGAAAAATGCGGACAACAAAACCCAGTTCTTTTACATGGTGTACAATGAGCTTGTCAATAATATAAAAAATCATGACAATAGAACACTTTAAGACGTTAATTTAATATTATTCTCATGAGTATTTTGGCGATTTTATAAAAAATACAGGAAGGCAAAATATGTTTGATGATTTGATTTACGGAAGACAAATGTTTTTACAAGGAAAAAATCAGACATAAGTTACTCTTGTTTATCGTCTCAATAAATTTTATTGAAAGCCAGAAAATTGTGTCAGACGAAATTGGCATGATTTCTATATTTCAACATATTTTGTCCGATATTTATGTACTTTCTCACATCACATAATTAAAAGATTTTAAATAAATATTTCCAACAAATAAAAGAAAGTGTACCTTGTACTCGTATAAAATACTTATAAAACCAGTGTTAGCCCTTAAATTAGCGAAAGATAAATTCTCGTGCAAGTTATTTATATGTATCATATCTGACCGTAGTGAAAACAGAATCATGTGTATCATATATCTAAATGTATGATAGGGCCTATGAAAAGAAAAATACATGTCTAAACCCGCGTTTATTTTGGATACTACACAATTCACAATAACTGTACTGTATTAAAGAAAGGGTTTTAACACTTTCTGACTACAACATATACAATATTATGTGTGAAACCGATACATGAGAGGAATTACATCATCATACAGAAAAGTATTTGGTAGGAAAACGAGAAAAAAAGCGCCAAGTAGCCTGAGAACGAGATGGATAATAAACTAATATTTGAGGGAGGTGAATTATATGACGAATGACTGGAAAATATCAGTTTAGAATAAGAAAGTATCTGTTCGCTAACATAACCTTCGGATATGATAGTGCCAGTGAGTAAGCTAGTTGGGATCCACATTATTTATGTTATAGATTGATCAACTTTTATAAGATTCATGATGTGTTCCGTTGAGGTATTATTCAAAATTAATATAAAATTATGGAATATTCACCTGAAAGGCCCGTCTCCTAAACATAATTAATCATTTAACTGTAGCGCTTTCGGGACTTGTCCCATCATCGGCAGGATGATGGGACAAGTCCCGAAAGCGCTACAGTTAAATGATTAATTAAGTTGAGGAGACGGACCTTTCAGGTGAATATTCCATAATTTTATATTAATTTTGTTATAGATTGATTAACGGGAAAATTCTTACGGACTAAATCGGTCAAAGAGTAGGGTTAACCACTTCTGAGCATAAGGCTGAAAGTTCCTTGCATCATGTTAGTAATACCCCATAATGGTGTGTTAACGGAGTAACTTTTATTTTCTTTATAAATTATCAGGGCAAGAGATTTTGAAAGTAAAGGTACAAATGAAACTATCATAATTACATTTTCTCATTAACCCTTAAATTGGTGATAGAATAATTTATCCTACCAGTTATTTAAATGTTTCGGACCGCAAGGAAAGCAAATGGTGTAAACCAGTAAATTATTATTGTACATTATTATGTAATTTGACACACATTTAAGTAATTTCCACTCGTTTGTTTTTCTATTCTATAAACAATATAAAATCAATTAAATCTATGTATCTTGTAGGATACATTGCGAATTTTAGGGTTAACCGCAATTGTATTCAGCTCCATGTACAGGGAGATAGAAACCTTGTCCCTTAGAGAGTGTATCTACAAGTAAGCAGTACCTTGTGTCATTCATCAGTTGAAGGATACAAGGAAAGAACCAGGTAAGTCACTTTTTGTGGAAATTAAGTTTGAGATATCATTAGATTCTCCATGCAAACCACTATCATTTTAAGTATAAAAAATAAAAGATACGGTTTAGTCATATGCTTGTTTATCTCCAAAGTTTGGCATAGGGTAACAAAATAGATGTGATATAATATAATGTGCTTTTCCAAATTTTGAAGAAAAAAGTGACTGACTTGGTTATTTTTCTCCTTGTTTCCTTCACATACATGTGACGAAAACTAAACCATGTACATTAGATGTACACGATTAAGAGAATGCATTTCAGAATTTGTGATGTGTTTCTTGTTGAAAATAACATTTTCAAACTGTGTACAATGCTCTAAAATAATTTATAGCAACATTTGTGTACGGTAATTTAATATGAGTTGACTATATTTGTTCGTGTATCTGACCTGAAAGTGTCTGAGCTACGCGATTGTATATACTAAATTTCACCGTATTTTACAATACACCTAATCCGTAGTTCTGTTACAAACAAATAATATCAAAAGAACATAACGTCATTTTCTTTAAAAATCAAATAAATGTAATTTTCCCCGGATATAAAGAGTGTTGCAAAAAACACCGACAACGGAGGTGGGTTGTATATTGAGATTCGGGCTGTAAGATCCATACGTGACTCTACTGGAGTCTGATAAATAGACTGTTTCAGGTCGCCCCACAAAACGTATTCGCGAGGGTTAAGATCAGATTAATTCGGAGCGCCAAGGGGACGGCTCCCCCTCGAACATGGATACGTTGGTATGCCAAATGTATTTTGCACAATGGCAATACGAAGTGAGATGCGAGCTCCGTAATGTTGCAGCCACATTCCGTTGGAAAGAATGATCCGTTACCCGGTTGGGAAAGCGGTGATGATCAAGTAATGACAAATCCGTCCGGACTAACACTGATGTGAAGACATAATTAACTAGTCATGGGGTGAAACACGCATAATTACATGAACATATAGGACCAAAACTGCAAACAAGTGCGTCCTCAATACTGCTATACTACCTTACCACGTTTGTCGGTGTATTTTTGACATACCCTATATATATATATATCAGATATATATATATATATATATGTGTAGTGTGCTGTGTGTGTTGGAGTATCAAAGTAATTAATCTAGATGATTATGTACAATTACATACTGAATTTACAGGCTATGTTATTATTATAGAGCCAAGGATAAATATTCCTTATGCTGATCAATGCTACGCTCAGTCACTAATATAGATAGACATCGTGAGTAGCATGACATAACTCAGGTAGGCCCTACCTGACAATTATAAACAAAAAGCGGCCATGAGGGTATGTAAGAAGCTACTACAGTAGTAATCTAAGATGTTCAAATAACGATTATGCATAATTTTCCGACAACAAAATTTTTATAAACATTATCACTAACTCAGAGTTAATAGACAATAGAATGTAATAGCACTTATTTCATTTGGTGTGTCTGACGAAAATACTATCTATATTTCCAACAAATTTGATCGAAATAATTCCGACCTTCATAGTCGTATATGGAAATCAAAGTGTTATTTTCGCCCGGATTGACGTATTTACAAGATAACATTATTATACTTTCATAAAATTAGATATGTGGTCAAACATAGAAATTGGTCTACATTGTATAATGGAAATGGACAATTAATCAAACGAGAGAAATTTGGAGGAAGTGGCTGAATTCAAATACCTAGGAATAATAATTACAATTAGGAATGATGTGCAGAAAGAAATTAAACATAAACTCAATTCTGAAAAGTATTCTATTATGCATTTCAGGAACTCTTGTCATCCCAACCATTCTCAAAAAAAAATTGAACTGAAAATATTTAAAATCGTTATTCTCCCAGTTATATAGATGCGTAACATGGACTCTAACTTTAAGGGAGAAAAAAAAATATAGTCATTTGAGAATAAAGTTCTTAAGAATTTGTTTGGGCCAAAGAGGGATGATCAGATAGGCGAACGGAGAAAACTATATAGTAGTGAGCTACATAATCGTATTGGAAACCAGATACAATAAGAAGAGTTAAGTCACATAGACTGCGAAGGGCAGGAACCTACAGGTTCGATAGTGCCAGTGAGTGAGTGAATGAGTGAGTTGGTTACATTTAGATGCATAGCATTTTCGTATAGTTGTTGTACTGAGAGGCTCCCACTTGAGATCTAAATTCTGTATGGTCTACATTAAGATACTAAATATAAAATTGGTACCTGTAGGTCAGTCGTCCTCAATTATATTATTAAACTTCATTAAGTAGTTCCAATATGGAGGCCTTTCAAAATCAATGTTTCATCTTCTGCACTTTAATTGGAACTGAAGTTGTATAAGTTGTACAACGGATTTATGTCTGCGGGTGTGTTTTCATTTAGTAGGTCTATAGTCTTTGCTTCATTTAGAATCCCTATATCTTCTAGGATGCTGATCCTGTTATCGTTATGCTCTCTGTGTAGTATTAACATGGTATTGTTAATTTTATCGAACTGATGACCTGTTTCAAGTAAGTGTTTGGCAAAACTTAATTTTTCTTCGTAGTTAATAAAATTTTGTGTTCAGAATATCTCGTATTGAAATTTCATGTCGTTTTGCCTATGTAATTTAAAAACATTTATTAATAACGAAGAAAAATCAAGTTACCAAACACATACTAAAAACGGGTCATCAGTTCGATAAAATCGATAATACCATGTCAGTACTACACAGACAGTAAAACAATAACCGAATCAGCATCCTTGAGATATAGAGATTCTAAAAGGAGCAAAGAATACAGTATAAGAATTGAGTAGGTACTCAATGAGAACTCACCCGCTACATAAACCCGTTGTTCAAATTATACAACAACATCAGTACCAGTTAAAATGCAGAAGATGAAACACTGTTTTTGAAAGGCCTCCATATTGGAACTACTTAATGAAGTTTAATAATTTAGTTGAGGACGACTGACTTACCAGGTACCAATTTTATATTTAACATCTTATTACATGACCTCAACGTGTGTTTTAATATGAATTTTAAAAGTTTTGATGGTCTACATTGTGAGATTGTATATTTATACGTACAATCATTTTACACGCGTCTTCTTTCTTCTCCTTCATTTAATGATGTAACAAATGCTTTATGTTTTGTTTTGGTTGCTCCAGTATTGTTCTCAAAAGATCGTTTTTCTTATATCTGACTAGCTAATACCCGGCGTGCTTTGCTACTCCTAAATAAATGTTAATGTGTTTTTACCACCACGCCTTGAGCTGCTATGCTTGCCCGGGAATCAGCTTATTCGGATTTTCTTCGCATCAATGAAAGACAAACAATGGTCATTGTGAGTTACCCGCAAAAGACAAATATATGCTGTCGCGGACTTTTTTGCAGAGCTTTTTGAGATATTCAATTCCGTGTACAATAATTTCGTGTATTTGTTATGGTTTAGGGCAGCGTAAGTCATTTAAGCGTCAAAATAGGGACTTTATTTCACGTTTTTCACTACGAAGGGTGATTTTTAGGGGTGAAGGGGTTGAGTATTACAATTCTCATCCCGGGAATCTCCTGAACGTTTTGCAAAAAACCCATCAAAATCGGATCAACGGTATGGCCGCGCATAGAATACAAACAAACAAACATTAATTTTTATAATTAGATTTCTGAAAAAACATTGTAACTTACATTGTATATTTTATCCATTAATTATGAAATCTATACTAATTTCTTCTCATAACTGGTTTAATTTACTTCAAATTGAGGTTGGAGACATCTTTTAACTTGTATTTAAACACAGAGCTAACAAAAAATAGCATGCACTCATTTGTACGCTATTGCTATCACACTGAACCGTGTCACAGAGTACTCTGTTTATCCCTGAGGTTTATGTACGAGTAGTAGTGACGTCAAGCAAATTAACTTTATATATAAACACTATAGATCCTAGAAGCGAAATGACCTACATGTTAAAGCGTCTATAAATAAGAATTAATTAGAAATGACGAAGTTATAATTAGTTTTTCTTCTGTCTTATAAAACTTTCTTTTTGGTCTTGCGTGCTTTTTAAAGACAAAACTGACGATAACGTATTAACATTTCATGAGGCGAAGTCACAACATTCTAGAAAAGTAAAAGTTTCAGTTTTCATGGAAACATTCTTTGTTATCTTATCTGATATAATCCCTTAATAGTAGGTACAGTCATAGATATCCTTATTTTGTTACTCATCTCTACAGCTGACGAATGAGCTCTCTTCTCAGAGCAAACATTTAAAATTCCCAGTTGTACAGAAAGCTGTATATCAGATTACAATTAAATCATTGGCGTGTATAATTAAAATAAAAAAATGGGGAATGATATAATTCAGTGAGTCAATCAATCTCTTTCAGTATATGTCACAGATTTCTCCATTATGAATACAGATGGCCGATATCGCTATGTCCACACTGCTTGCACGTGTCTGACGGCTGCACGGTGGTCCCTCGAGGAGCGGTACTCGGTCCCCTGTGCTCTGATTGATTATTGCGCATCATTTGTCAGTTCTTGAAACACAAAATGCTCCACAGAGACATCTACTATAACGTCATTATTAGAGTTTAAACCAATTAGCTACATGCGTTGTAGAATTTCAATTCGCAACTATCGAGCGAATTAGCTCGCAAAATAGCTTCTAACACTCGCGTGTATTGGGTACTGGGTTTAAATTTCGTCACCGCCTAACCTGACTGGGGTGTAGGTAGCTAAGTTTATTTATCGACGATCTATAACAACTCAGCTCTTTAGAATTCCAGTTCAAATTTGTCCGCGAAAAGGCGGACAAATATAGGCCTACAATATAAACCGGTGTACTTTAGAGGTAGCGTGCTGCCTTGTCACGCAACGGACCCGAATTCGATCCTCGGCCGGGACAAGTTTCCTGGGTGAGGTTTATTTTCGAGGTTTTTCCTTACCTGTAAGACAAATGCCAGGAAACTTTAAGACACAAACGGTCCTTTAACACCACCTGGACATCATTATCATCAATATAATATTCGATTCATTAAATTAAGTTTATATTAAGACCCCTCGTAGTGCATTGTTATCATCATCAACATCACATTTCATATCATCAGGCAGCTGTTACTCCGTCTTCCAGGCGCTTCAGCCTCAGAAATGCGTTTAAAATACGCCATACCAGGAGACAATAGAATATATGTCGTAATGACAACCTGTTCGCGTTGATTTAAAAAATATATAAACATTATAAAATTATATACCTTGTATGCAGTCTCCACGAGTATTAAAATAATTCAAACATTGCAGGCCTTTCGGGGCTAGTCTTATGCTCAACATAAACTTATTTGGTTCTGTCCAGCCACTAGTAGTACATTCTTTTGTAGAGGATGGAACTAGTCCCGAAAGGTCCACAATATTTTAGTATTATTTTAATAGTTGAGGAAGTAGCTGGAAAGAGCGAACAACGTTGTGCTGAGTAATTTTACGCGTAGCAAGAGATAAGTTACCAGAGGATGGGAGAAGGACACCTGGAAGACCTAAAAAGAGATAGAGGGACTCTTAATCCTGGATGGAATAGGTCATGCACCTAAAGTAAAGAGAAATATTAAATAATTAAAACATTATACGCCTTTTGGGGCCAGTCTCAAGCTCAGAAGAAAGTTATTCGCTTCTGTCCACCCACGCTAGTAGTACATTCTTTTGCAGAGGATGGAACTAGTCCCGAAAGATCTACAATGATTTAGCAAGTAGACGGAGAGTACCGAACAACCTTCTGCTGAGTACTTTTACTTATAGCAAGAGATAAGTTACCAGAGGATCGGAGAAGGACACCTGGAAAACCTAAAAAAGAGATGGAGGGACTCTTAATTCTGGATGGAATAGGTCATTCAGCTAAAGCAAAGATAAGAAGAAGAAGAAATCTCAGACACGTATGAATTGGCCCAATATGTTTTAATATGCAATAAGGAAAGCGGTCGATATTCTTATACCGTGAGTACAGAGAATTATTCCAACAGTATGTAAACATTTGCTTGTACATCGCTGATGAGAATTGAACATTAATTTAAAATGAAGATAGTGATCGATGTGGAGCAATGACAGGAGTGTGAACCAGGTCTTCTTCGCGAAATATTGTTAATGTGAAGTTTCCGTGTTGGTGAATCATTACGTCGAAACTTGCAAATTGACTTGTACACTGGGATAATTCACTTGTTAAAGTCAGCCCCCGCGAGGGCTGGATAATTCACAAATCGAACCTTCGTGTCTGCAAGTAATCTCTGGCTTTTCATTATGTATGATGTCAAAACAGGTTTCTAGCTATCACTGTCCACTCGCAATTCTTGTCATTTACACCGCCCCATCTCATCCCTGATCAGTAAGAATATTCAGTACCCTCACAAAATACATTCACCTCTGAAAGTTTGGGTAGGATCCTCAAATTAAATGCACTCGAAATTTCTGCATTTCTGTCTAAATATCAGACAATACCAACCACCTCAATATCGCTATCGAATTGAGAGCTTCACAGCCAGGCGGGACATCTTTGACATGAAACCTAAAGTAGTCCCCGCCCAGATACTCGATTGGTGGACTATTTTATTTCGGTAAATTTTACTTCAGTATAATCCAAGTCTGATTTTCTTGATGGTTGTAATTTAGTTAAATTTATTAACCTCTACGACTAAGGTATTTATTTTAGTCTGACTTATTTCCTTTGCCCTATCCGGCATGGGTAACTCCTCCGGGATTAATGTTAGTGTCGGCAACAGTATATCACAGGATTATTAATACATGCAAGTTCCTCCAGTATGTTCTCGGTAAAGATACAGGCAATCAGTCATTATCAGCGAAACTAAATGTATGATCTGGAAATAAATTATTGAATGGGAATAGAGATTTAACAATAAATGAAGGAATGTTTGGAGACATTGCGGGATTCATATATGTTAACATTAATTAGAAACAGGAATGAGGTACAGAAACAAATTGAACATAGGTTCAACTCTTAAAACGCGTGCTATTGTGCATTAGAGACACTTATCCCAAATTCTCTAAAAAAATTATATTGTGCACTTCAGATACTCTTGTAATCTCAACTATCTTAGGAGAAAACACTATTGTGTATTATGGCACTATTACAATCCAAACTTCTCTAAAAATTTTAAATCCAGAATTTATAGAAGGTTATTTATCCAGTTATATAATATCAAACCGAAACGTGGCATCTAACTTTAACGGAAGGAGCAAATATGAACAGTATTTGAGGACGAAGTGCTTAGCTTATGAGAGACGAACAGCCAGTGAAATAAAAAAAATGAAATAAAGATCAGTGAACAACTATATTATTTTTACGAACCAAATGTAGTAAGATGGCACAAAGAGTAGGGTGCGTTTAGCAAACAGTTTTCGGACACTTTTGAAATCCAGAATGGGTTGAAGCAAGGAGATGCACTATCTCCTCTACTATTTAATTTTGTACTAGAGCATGCCATTAAATCTTTACAGAATGAGGAAAGCTTACAACTCAATGCTATTAATAAGCTGTTAGTATATGCTGATAATGTAGTATTATTGGCCGATAGCAAGGAGATACTAAAGGACAACACGCACACGCTATTGAGTAACACTAAGAAATCAGGACTGGAAGTAAATATCAATAAAACTAAATATATGGCCACACGTAGAAATAAATTATATAATGGAAATGGACAGCTAAGGACAAATGAGGGAAATTTTGAGGAAGTAGCTGAATTCAAATACCTAGGAACAATAATCACAAATAGGAATGAGATGCACAAAGAAATTAAACATAGGCTCAATTCTGGAAATGCGTGCTATTATGCATCGTTGCAGAGACTCTTGATGTCCCAACTCCTTTCAAAAAACGTTAAACTGAAAATATATAAAACTATTATTCTACCAGTTATATTATATGGATGCGAAACATGGACTCTTACTTTAAGGGAGGAAAGGAGATTACGAGTATTTGAGAATAAAGTGCTTAGGAATTTTTTTGGACCCAAAGAGAGATGAACAGACAGGTGAATGGAGAAGACTACATAACAATGAACTACATGATCTTTATAGGAAGTCAGATATAATAAGAACAGTTATGTCTCGTAGATTGCGATGGGCAGGACATGTTGCACGTATGGGGAATGAAAGACTTGCATGGAAGCTTCTTGTAGGAAAGCTAGAGGGAAAACGCCCAGTTGGTAGACCAAGAATGAGGTGGGAGAATAACATTAACTATGATTTGAGGGAAGTAGATTATACAGGAAATGATTGGAAAGCATTAGCTCAGGATAGGGATGTATGGAGAGCTTATGTCCGTGCGGCCATGAACCTACGGGTTCGATAGTGCCAGTGAGTAAGTAAGTAAAATGTAGTAAGAACTATGATAAAAACAATGATAAGGATCGAATACTGCAAGTGTGAAATGGAGGAGAGACATATATTCTTACTGTAGAAATGCTAGAAGGGAAAGGACCTAATGGGTAGACCAAGAATGATATGTTTGGATAAATTTACCCATGATCAGAAGGAGGTTAATTGTACACGGGATTATTGAAAATATTAACTCAGGATAAGGCTGTATTGAGGATTTAAGTCCGCGCGGGTATGAAGTCTCACGTTCAAGAGAGCCAGTGTGTTCTTTAATTAGTCTTACATTTTAGTAATAGTTTCCATAAAATTACATTGGACTTGGCAAAACAAAGATTTGAAATACTCACTTCCTGTGACAAACTCTTACTCTTTTTCTTCCATTATGATCAACACTCTATCATCTAATTATCTTATAAATAAAAGATCTGGACGACTCGGAATTAACTGAAAATGAAATAAAATATAAAATCTAATAGATAGAGATATGAAAAAAAAAACAGAAAAGTAGGTGGGAATTGAGGAAGACGTTACTAGAGGAAATAAGAACTCCATCTTCCGAAAAAAAAGAAAGAAGATAAAAAACAGTAGCAATACAGCAGAAAAAGAAGAAGAACCAATCGACGCGTAAAAAGGAACACGAAGGAAGGACATTAAGACGGTACTGGTTGAGATGCAAGGAGAGCCATCAGTTGGGTTGTTATCAGCCCTCGGCCAGATTGCAAGACTTACTTCAAGTTGCTTACTTGCTTGCTGTGTGCTCCCGGCATTTTGTGGGAGGGAGGATGGTTCTCCCCGCGAAAATCTCCCTACTTTTTGCGAAAAATCCTCCAGTAATAGCGGATTTTAAAATCTCCATCGCCTGCTTTCTGGAATAAAATTCTGTCTCCTGGTGTCTGTTTATTTGTTACTCTGCAGAATTTGATTAAAGACTGCTGAGACATTTCATTCATTTGGTAAATAGTTGAGATCTCTAATTAGACTTGTTAAAGACGATAATACAATTGTTACTTTGTATTTGATTTCGAGTTACTCAATGCGATATAAAAAATATTGTATATTTAGATATAGTAGAAAATTGTTTACACGAATTTTTCGTAGGTATGATTGTCATGAAATATACATGCGTGCGTGTGCATGCAAACAACGTGTGTACATTCATTCATGCATACGATCATATGTAGTAGTAGTAGAATTTGTCGTATTTTGAAAAAAAAAAAAAAAAAAGTATATATTTTGAGTGCAGACGGGTCTATTTAGCCGTTACTGCCTATTTCTGTTCAGTGTTTGAAGAACAATGTGTACAGTGTGTGTGTGTATATATATATATATATATATATCCATCCATCCATAGTAATTCTGCCCGAGGGCAGTTCCTTCACTGCAATCATAGCATTTTCATGCTATGCAGCTTTACTAGGGAATTATAGGTGTGATAGCTTCCCGTTGCTTTCCACACCGGTGAAGGATGATGATAATGATAATAATGATGATGATGATGGCCGGATGATTTTCGCGGACCGTTGGGCCCTAAGCTTCCTGACATTTGTCTTACAGGTGAGGAAAACCCCCGAAAAACCCCTCACGCAGGAGCCTGTCCCGACCGGGAATCGAACCCGGGCCCGATGCGTGACAAGGCAGCGCGCTACCTAGAGACCACAGCGGTAGATATATGTGTGTATATATATTCTCTTTAATTTGCTTACTTGTTATAGCTAGCTACCAGATGGCAGTGAAGACCGAGTTCTCGCTATATATAGTAATCCATCCATCCATAGTAATTCTGCCCGAAGGCAGGTCCTTCACTGCAATCATAGCATTTTATATCTAGTAATAATGGAGAATATAAAATATAAGAAATATAACAAAGATAAATGTTTGCATTGGACTTGTCCGGTGGTGTAATGGATAGCACGCTGGTGTACCAACCCAGAGGTTTGGGTTCAAATCCCGTCCAGGCATTTTTTTTGATGTCATATATATATATATATATACACTACATACATCTACACTCATAAAAAATTTAAATTATCCAAAAGTGATTGCTTAGAAGATCTACTTGCATACCTTATGTGCATAATTTCATGTATGCGTTGCATCCACAATTGTTTGCATACATTTTATAGATACATGTATACAAAAAAAAGTAGTAGTAGTAGGACTTTATTAGACAAAGTAAGATATTTACAATAATATTTACAATATTATTTACAAATATGGGTCGCACGGGCAGTAA
Organism: Diploptera punctata; assembly: GCA_030220185.1. Taxonomy (NCBI): domain Eukaryota; kingdom Metazoa; phylum Arthropoda; class Insecta; order Blattodea; family Blaberidae; genus Diploptera; species Diploptera punctata. The sequence goes on from JASPKZ010008882.1 coordinate 136,786, forward strand.
GCCGTACGTGCTGTTGACAGTCCGTTACAATAAAGTAATAATTGGTACTAGTGTAAAGAAAAATAAACAACAAAAACAGCAATAACATTACAATTACATAAAGAAAACACAATAATAATATTACAATTAAACAATAATATTACAATTAAGTAATAACACAATAGCATTATACATTAAAAAAAACATTAACATTACAATTACATAAAGAAAACACATTAATATTACAATTAAATAATAACACAACAGCATTATACACTAATTAATTTATATATAAAAAAGTATACATTGATGCATCCATACATATGTACATACTTAAATGTATAAATAATGCAAGCATGTAAAACCCTACCCATACATTTTATTAAATTGTAGGCTACTAGGAAACTGAACTGGAAGGAAATACTAAAAGTAAATATATAGTCAAACGTAGAAATTCATTATGTAATGGAAATGGGATTTAATAACAAATTATAAAAATTTTGAAGAAGCGGCTGATTTGAAATTCCTAGGAACAATAATTAAGAATAGGATTGTGCTGCAGAATGGAATTAAACATAGGCTCAACTATGGAAATGCACTATATTATTCATTACAGTGACTCTTCTCATCCAACTTGCCTGAAAAATAAACTAAGAGCAAATAAAACTGTTATTCTTCCAGTTATATGGATGCGAAACATGGCCTACTTTAAAGGAGGAGAAAAAATTACGAGTATTTGAGAATAAAATTGTTAGGAAAATGTATAGTCCTAAAAGAGAAAGCTTACAAATCAATGAAGAAAACTACATACATAATAATGAGCTATATGATCTTTATGGGAAACCTGATGTAGTAAGGACTATTACGTCTCATAGACTGCGATAGGAAGGACATTTAATACAAATTGGGAATGGAAGAAAGGCATGGAAACTCCTTGTAGTAAAATCAGAAAGAAAACGCCCGTAAGTAGGCCAATAAATTGTTGGAATAATAACGTTAACCGTGATAAGACGGAAGTCAATTATACAGGAGATGATTTGAAGAAATTAACTCAAAGTATGGGTGTATGGAGAGCTTATGTCCGTGCGACCATGAACCTCCAGGTTCCATAGAACCAGTGAGTTACTTACTTAGCTAATATCAAACGATAGAACAAATGTGACATCAAAAAGTTTGATAAAATCAATATACAAACTTAAGTAAGATGGCACAACTATCTTCCAAAATGGATGTATATCAATTACCTTTAAAATTACTTAATGAAATTTCGTGGAGTGTCGTCTCCAGCATTGATAAATGGTTTTAATTCAGACTGCAGACAATTGCTAGTGCTGCACTGCAGTTGTTTCAGATATTGGCAGGTTTAAATTAACAGCGGGTCTCCTCGTTCAACTTGGAGTGTCTTTGCAGTCCTCTTCAACGTTATTTCACGGAGAGAGGACCTGTAACTTGCACTGACCGCAAAGTGTACAATTTATGTACTGTGAATGTCACACGATTCCAACCGTTTCATAAATTTCTATTAACTATTAAATGGCAATTTGTTCTGCATTCTACACTCATTTTCTCTTAAATACATATTGTGTTAACATTTTAAAATTTCTACTTGATAAAACAGTTGTCCTCAACTTTATTAACTTCTGTTGTAGAACGTCATCACACAATTAAGCATGAGAAATCCTGAAGATGAAGCATGCCCTTGAAAGGCCTATTTTTAATTGTGTGACGACGTTATACAACAGAAGTTAATAAACTTGAGGACAACTGTTTTATCAAGTACGAATTTTAAAATTTAAAGGGGGGACCTACACCTTTGATGATCAAAAAAAGTAATTTTTCAATATTTTTTATATAGATTGAAAGTTCGTCTTTAAATTAGTGAAAGATTTTCATTGATATCTCTATTACTTTTGGAGTTATGTTTAAAAATGTGCATTTCTGACATCCGAGTGAGCCCTTTAATTTTAGAAGGTGCCTACATCCTCGGTGGGGCACGCCGTAGCGTAGTGGTTAAGGCACTTAGCTACAAGCCGGAGGGTCGAGGGTTCAAGTCCCGTTGGGGTCAGGATTTTTAAACTGACCCAAACCCTCTGGCGGCACTATGGCCCTGGGGTCGATTCAGCCTCTAACGTAAATGAGTACCAGACGCTTGTTCTGGGGATAAAGGCGGCCGTCACGCAGGGCTGACAACCCAGCTGATGTAAAGTGCCGATTGTCTAGAAAAAGTGGGAGCCTTAACTTCCTACTACCCAAGGGCCTCCGGGCCTGTTGTGGGATTACTTAACTTTTACTTTACCTACATCCTCGGTGAGTACGTCGTTTGTTTTCCGTAACTTAATTTTTTCAATACGGTTTTCCTGATAACTCCCAAAGTTTCCTAGATATGAAGATGACATTTTGCATGTATATGTAGTTTACAGAGATGAACAAAATATACTACAAATAGTAATGTACCTATTATTGATTCGATTGAGGGTCTTTCCACTTTTCAGCGGTTGCCCTTTTACCAGCCGGCTGCTGGCCCTTCACATCCACATGTGTCAATCACAGATGTACCTATTATACTTTATTTAAAAATATATATAATAATGCTAATTTTAACAAAAATGAGTATACATCAATTTAAGTTGACTATTTAACTCATGCCCCAAATGGGAGTCAATGACCAATCACGTTTCATTGATTTCTGTTTTACAACCAATCAGAGTCGTGTTTCACCAAATATTTATCAGTGTTATAATTACCATATTAAAGAAAGCTCCTCCTTACAATATTGCGTTCCTTTGCCAATAAATAGTATGATCTGGTTGCAGTGATAAACAAAAGAAGCGGTAGAAGCGTACCTATCGTTTCTCATTTGTTTTCAAACATCGCCGTTTACATTAAATATATAAATATTTTAAAATAACTATAGTTAAATAATGATTTGTGAGTAAACAGCTTAATTTTATTCGTTAAATAGTCCTAACAAATGCCACTCTTGATTTCCAAATTCTCTAGATAAATTCACTCCTCACGAAGTGAGGAGTGAATTTATCGATAATTTGGAAATCACTCGTGGCATTACTTATGAAAAATAATATATTTACACTCTATATAATTAAACAATTATAGTATATTTTGTAGCTACAGCATTAATGAATAAAATAAAACAAGAATAATTAAAGTATGTTGAAATTATGAAAGTTATCAGGGAAACGGCAAGAAAATGTAAAATTTTCAGCCGACATTTTGAATATTTAATTAACCATAATGACTGAATTTAGATTGTACTTAAGTACACAAATATGCTCACATTGAAATATAGATATCACATACCAAATTACATTTTTATAAACAGCATTGTTGCTGAGAAAAAATATTGAAATATGTCATATTTTTAATAGCTAAAGGTGTAGGTCCCCCTTAACACAATTTTAACCTCAACGGTGTTCTACAATCAATTTTAAAAGAATGAATATGCATTGTTTAACACTGATTTATCAATATTAATGCAAACATTAATACTTTTTTTAATTTGCAATGGATTAAAACAAGGAGATGCATTATCATCTTTACTGTTCAATTTTGTATTAGAGCATGCCATCAAATCTTTGGAGAATGAAGAAGGCCTTCAATTCAATGGTAAAATTGGCTGTCAGTTTATGCTGATGATGCAGTATTATTGATAACGAGGTTAAACTACGTGACAACACGAACACTATTGAGTAATACTAAGAAATTGGCATTGGAAGTAAACATCAATAAAACTAAATATATGTTCAGACATAGAAACGCGTTATATAATTGGAATGGACAGTTAATAACAAATGAAGGGAATTTTGAAGAAGCACCTGATTTCAAGTATCTAGGAACAATAATTACAAACAGGAATAAGATGCATAAAGAAATTAAACATAGGCTCAATTCTGGAAATTCGTGCTATTATGCATTTCAGAGACTCTTGTCATCCCAACTCCTTTCAAAAATGTTAAACTGAAAATATATAAACAGTTATTCTCCCAGCTATATTATGTGTATGTAAATCATAGACTCTTACTTTAAGGGAGGAAAGAAGATTACGAGTATTTGAGAATAATGCTCTTCGGAAATTGTTTGGGCCAAAAAGAGATGAACTGACAGGTGAATGGAGAAAACTACATAATAGTGAGCTACATTATATGTATAGGAAGCCAGATATAATAAGAACAGTCTCGTGTACTGTGATGAGCAGGACATGTGGCACGCATTGGGAATGAAAGTGATGCATGGAAGCTTCTTGTAGGAAAACCAGAGGGAAAACACCCAGCTGGTAGACCAAGAATGAGGTGGGAGAATAACATTATCAATGATTGAGGGAAGTAGGTTATAAAGGGAATGATTGAAAAAAATTAGCTCAGGATATGGATAGATTATGTCCGCGCGGCCATGAACCTACGGGTTTGATAGAGCCAGTGAGTTAGTTCTACACCCATTGTATGTTAAATGCACATTGTTTAATACTGATTAACTAATGTTAATGGAAACATTAAATGGATAAAAATAACATTTCAGTCTACCGCTATGATCTCCGGGTAGCACCGCTACCTCGGAAGCAACGGTATTGAATTCGTTACCCTGTCGGGACAAGTTTCCTGGCTGATGGGTTTATCGGCGTTTCCCTCACCTGTAAAACAAATGTCAGAATACATTGAAACCCAAACGGTCCCCGAACATCATGTGGCTACCATAGTCATCATTATTCGCCTGTTTAATATGAATGTGTATGTGAATGGTGTGTTGTCTCGGAGGAGGTCCTGACATTGAGCTTATGACTAATTTGGGGGCCTCTACATGTCCTGCGTGTGCAAGAAAGTATGTGAGTGGTCCGTAGATAACATATCTCTCTCGACAGGTCGTGCCACTCTAAGGCCCGGGTGGCGTTTAGCACGTAAAATTACTGTAGGCTATATAGGCGAGAGATTCAATAGATAAAATCAAGTAAAATTTTCCTTACCACGAAATGTCTGTCTGTAGACGTACATCCCCACACGGTTCAAGTGTAATCCATCGGAAAAGTTACATATCAACGAGTGATTTATTAACACCTATTTCCCTACAGATATCAGCGAGAGACAAGTGATTAGTTCGGCGCGTCGCTTCAAAGAGACACTTGTAAATAACTAAAATACGGTGTTACTTGAAGACTAAATTTTATTCTAACTAACTAACTAACCAACTCACTGGCACTATGGAACCCGTAGGTTCATGGCCGCGCGGACATAAGATCTCCATACATTCCTATCCTGAGCTAATGTTTTCCAATCATTCCCTGTATAATATATTTCCCCCAAATCATAATGTTATTCCCCAACCTCATTCTTGGTCTTCCAACTGGGTGTTTTCCTTCCGGTTTTTCTACGAGAAGCTTCCAGGCACGTCTTTCATTCCCCATTCGTGCCACATCTCCTGCCCATCGCAATCTACGAGACTTAACTGTTCTTATTATATCTGGCTTCCTATAAAGACCATGTATTAAGTTGTTTTCTCCATTCACCTGTCTGTTCATCTCTCTTTGGTCAAAAATTGTTCCTAAGAACTGTATGATTAAACTTTGTTCAGAGAATTTAATTTAGGCTTCAGGTTATTTTACGTCCCTGAAAATCTTTATACTTGGTATTCAGGACTTGAAGTCCCTCCCGGAGAATTTATCTCTTCAATTTTTCCATCCAAAAGAAAGTCCATAGACCTCGGCTGGGTTTTAACCTGTTACCCTCGGGACCAGAAGATATGAATATAACCCCTAGACCACTGAGGAAAATAAATATTCACATTTACATACTACAAAGATACTTATCTGCTGATGTCTACAAACAAAAAGAGTTTAATCCAAGAATCGGTTACTTTTGGAATACGTATAACATCCATAATATCACTGTGATTATTGGGTCTGCTGATTGGAACCCTGTTATTAATTTCTGAGTTTTCTGTTTCATACATATATATATATATATACACACATATGTTAACGCTCTAGCGGCAACATTTTTTTCGGATCGAAACTTGGTATATAGGAATACTCGTACGTTACAAAAACAATTATAGCCGATTGTTAACTAACAAAATTGGACCGTTGGGATTAGCAGTTTACTTGAATCGAAAATTTAAAAATGGCTCCAGCGGTCACATTTTTCGAATATTCACTTCGAAATTCAGTAAATAATATTTCAATAAAGCGACAAAGGTATTTTTAAAAATCAGCTAAACACGACCTTTAAAATTGGGAGTAGGCTATACCAGAAACTCGAAATTAAGAATTCGCTCTAGCAGCCGCATGTTTTCTTTGTCGCATTGTAACTATATATCATACAATTTAATTAACAAAATATATATATTCCGTAAACGAGCAAATCAATTTGACTTGCTGAAGAATTCGCTCAGTTTACGCACTTTCTGTTTTACGGACTTTTGTTTGTAAAACCTGCAGCATTCTGCTTTAGCTTAACACAACATCTCTAAATTCAATTTATTCCCAACCCCCATTACATTCAACACAGATTCATTTTATTTTCTTTATAGCTACAAAACACAGATTTGTCAACGCACCTCAAACAGAGTTCCGGAAATTCGCATCGTTCATACAACAAGATAGGATTCTTGCGCACGTATCTATAGGAAAGCGAGAGATTGTGCTCCCTGCAGATAGGTCCACATGAGCTCCTTAACAAAAGGCGACAACAAAAAGACGTGGGGTGGCTAAACACCAACCGGAGACCGTGAACAATGTGATAGGAACACATGACAACATAAAAAAAATACCATTTCCCTTGTAAAGGATAAATGAAGTATTATACGCTCGTGCAAAATCCTATGAGATGGGCGAATGGAAGGGGGTAAATACTTGACGAAAGAAGATTATCTGCTACAATAGATACCGGAAAGTATTATTGTTAGGAAAAAAAACTTAAAAGGAAAAGCAGAGGAAAACATGTATGGAAAGAGGAGATAAAACCCACCTTAAAAACTTGTGGTATCTGTTTCACTGGACTTTATTCTCCAACATTGTATAGAAAATAGTACGGTGTGTAATAGGTTTAAATCAGGCATACCGTTTTTCTATATTCTGGTATGCAGTTTCATCCTTCATTTCAGAAGCCCTATGTTAAAACACCTGATTGTACCTCTTACGAGCTAAGTTCCAGTTGTAATGTAAACAAACCAGATGTATGGCTGCATTTTCATTGGTCGAATAATTTTTTTTTGATTGCGGATGAGCCCATGTAGTACTACGCAAAGTACTTAGAGGCGTTTCTTTTGAGCCCAAATTTCTTTCATTCTTTTGCTATGAGCTTGTTTTCTGTCATCTGTCCAAGTTGTTTCCTGTTTTTTTTTTTTTTTTTTTTTTTTCGGTTTGTCCTCTTGGTCAACTTGCCACTTATTCACCTTAATTCTAAATATATCTCTGTTTGGGATATCTTCTTTAGTAATTCCTGCCAATTTTAAGTCCTTTTTGACTTCATCAATCCACTTCATAGTATCCACTGGAGCTTTACTTCTGTTTTCGTAGAATTCCATTATCTGTTTTGTAAGCCTATTTGAGATCATTCGTTTAATACGGCCATAAAGTGTTAACCTTCGTTTTCTAATATCACTAGGAATGTCTGTATATATTTTTATTTCCTTTTTACTTCTGAGTCTAAATGCTTCACCTATGACTTGTGGTTCTAAAACTATTCTTATAATTTTGCATTCTTTTTTCACTATATTTTCGATACCTATCTTTTTTTCTGTTAAAAAATAATGTTTCTGCTCCGTAGAGCACTCTGGTTTAATTCGAATAACTATTTTATCATTATTATTAATATGTGAGACTAGAAATTTAGCAGACTGTGAATGAATGTACAGCCTTTGAAAAAAAATGATGGCGCAACTCTTGATGATGGAAACTTACCGAGTTTTGAAGAGCGATTCACACCAGTACGTTGTTACATGTTCTGATTCGTTTGAATATAAAGCGGAACGGCGTAAGTCTCTCTTCATGCAGCATTCGTATCGTTCGCGGAGTAGTCGGTAAGATGTTCTTTTTCCGACGACGCGGGCCCACGTTCGATTCCGGTCAGGTATATTTTTTTTAAATTTATAATTTAATAACATCGTTAATTTTCATAATGCCTACATGTTACCCGGCTTCGTTATATATATATATATATATATATGGAAATATTTCCGATCGGGACAGGTTCCTGGGGGAGATTTTTCGGGGTTTTTTCTCACCTGTAAGGTAAATGTCAGAAAGCTTAGGCCCAACGGTCTCCGAAAATCATCCGGCCTTATCATTATCATCATCATCCTTCACCGGTGTGGAAAGAAACTGGAAGCTACCACACCTACAGTTCCCTAGTAAAGCTGCAAAGCATAGCATGAAAATGCTATGATTGCAGTGGAAGACCTGCCATCGGGCAGAATTACTATGGAATGGAATATATGGAATTAAATAAGTTAAAAGGAAACAGCTCATATATATTTAGAAAATGAATAAAGATTTTAGCGTCTCATTACTTTGTTTACAAAACACATGGCATAATAAAATTATTTATTGCATCTAATTAATAAAAATTAAGTCAATATCTAATTTAATTATACAAGTAAGTCCTGCATCGCTTTATACAGACAATTGCTAGGAGAGATGGTTGTGGTCTAGCTTCTGTTTCCCGTGCATGAGGTCGCGTGTTCGATCCCGCTGACATGCTTTTTTTCTCTCTGTCGTCCTATTTCAATTAATTTTCTTTATTTTGTTTCATTTATTTTGCTTTGTTTTATTTTCAGTATTTACCGCATTACTTATTTACACGAAATTATTTTCCATTTCACGACACACAACGAAATAGAACGGATTTAGTTTCTCAAATAATTGTATACTTGTGAACCAAATAGCTGATCTCTGATCATGTGCAGTGGCTTCGTTCTGAGACTTGAAAATGATCTGTGCGCCATCAATTATTTCAAAGGCTGTGTTGGTAACTAAAACACTAGTATACGGGAAGGTGAAATAAGATTCGCATTATTTGGAGATTCAATATTATAATGGTTTTACTTTCAAGCGTGGCAAGAAAATGTAGTTCGCTCTGTAACACTCGAAATAATGAAAATGAAAATAATAAAAATACATCTTATGTAGCACATTTCTATACAAATTATATTGGAGAATCTTAAAATATATAATTACAATATTAATACATTAAATAAGCATTGTTTTATTCTTACGCATGCAAAATGCAGAATACTTTGGAATTTGAATTGTTTTAAGTGGTAAAATTTGTGTAGAATTTCTTAAACACTGGAAAGCAAAGCTTTTCAAAGCGGAGAGAAACAAGTTATTTTGAATATTTTCAAACAGTTTAGTGAAAAATATCCCACATTAGCCACTGAGGATAGGGATTTTTTTACAAATAATTTGATGCTAATAAAATATTTTTTCTTCACAATTTATTTTATCATTCACTTGTTTACACTAGCTGATGGATTCACTAAACACAATATCTTCTTCACAGTTGGATATATTTTGTTCTTCCACCACTTTGGACACGACTGGCTCGTCCGAACCTTGCATTTTCAAATATATGCGAGGATAGCAACTTTCTGGACACCAGTGTCGAAATCTCTCTTTCAGAATGTTAGAGAGGTTTATTGTTCTAGAATCGAAGTAACTGGAAACAGATTTCTCCAGAAATCTCGTTTAGAGAGGTAGTTTGCTGGCTCCACACGACCCGAATCTAACTCCTGTTGGCTTTTATGGAGTACTATTTCCTACCACGATATTTAAAGGGTCAACAATGCATCACAATATATTTTTTTCGCTCCTCTCCCTTGCCTACTGGTCCTTAGAGAGATACTGTCTATAATTTGTAATAATCAAGTTTAAATAGACAGTTCACTGGGTAATTTTAAATAATATTCGTTTGTTACATCAGGTATCCTATAAAAATATTTTATCTGACTGTTACGTAATCTTCTTCGTTTGCCTGTCTGTTCATCACTTTTGGTCCAAATATTCCCCTTAGAACTTTATTCTCAAATACTGGTAATCTTTTCTCCTTCTTTAAGGGAGGAGAAATGATTACGAGTGTTTGAGAATAAAGTTCTTTGGGAAATATTTAGACCAAAGAGAGATAAACAGACAGGCGAATGTAGAAGATTACAAAACGGTGAGCCCATGAGTTTTATAGAAAACCAGATATAACAGTTAAGTCCCGTAGACTGTGATAGGCAGGACATGTGGCACGGATGGGGAATGGAAGAGGAGCATGGGAGCTTCTTATAGGAAAACCAGAAGGAAATAACCCAGTATGTAGGTCAAGAATGAGGTCAGTAAATAACATTAACCGTGATTTGAGAGAAATAGATAATATAAGCGTGATTGGAAATTTTTTCTCAAGATAGGGATGTGTAGAGAACTTATGTCCGCGCGACCATGAACCTATAGGTTCGGTAGTGCCAGTGATTGAGTGATTGAGTGAGTGATTGAGTGAGTGAGTGATTGAGTGAGTGAGTGATTGAGTGAGTGAGTGAGTGATTGAGTGAGTGATTGAGTGAGTGAGTGATCGATTGATTGATTGAGTGATCGATTGATTGATTGAGTGATTGATCGATTGAGTGATTGTTTGAGTGATTGATCGATTGAGTGATTGATTGATTGATTGATTGAGTGAGTGAGTGAGTGAGTGGGTGATTTAGTGATTGATTGATTGATTGATTGATTGATTGATTGATTGATTGATTGATTGATTGATTGATTGATTGATTGATTGATTGATTGATTGATTGATTGATTGATTGATTGAGTGAGTGAGTGAGTGAGTGAGTGAGATATTGAGTGAGTGGGTGATTGAGCGAGTGAGTGATTGAGCGATTGAGAGAGTGAGTGATTGATTGATTGAGTGATTGATTCAGCGATTGACTGAATGAGTGAGTGAGTGATTGAGCGATTGAGTGAGTGAGAGGCAGTTCAATTGGAACTTCTGATTTTTCATTTCATTATACGCCTTATTGCAATTAATTTTAAAAGTGTTTGATGATATTTTAATTTGTATTTATGATCATCTTCTCTTAGAATTAAAAATGTTTATGAAGGTTTTTAAGTAGCTCGCATGAAAGTTGTCCAGGTTAAGAAAGTAGATAGTTGGGAGAGGAAAAAAGAAGAGGATTATATAGTGAGTGTCCCTAGTGTACGATTTATCCAGAACGTAGGCTTTATCTCCATCATATTTTCTCGAACGTTTTCATATTAGTTAGCAAGATTAAACCGCTACTTAGGCGAGTGAATATGCTTTATCTCATAATAAAAAAACCCACATTCTATTCTCCCCAAAGGCCCACATTCAACATTGCACCGTAGCTTCAGAGAAATTACTAAATTTACATAAAGCGTATGGAAATGTTCGTATGATGTAAATTACGATTATTTTATTTCCATTTTCCAGAAATAATTTTTTTTATTTATCATCATTCAGGTTTATGGGACCATTTTCTGATTCCTTATAACGAATTACGAAGGAATGCAGATATTGAGATGGTTATCTTAAGTAATGCCACGAGTGATTTCCAAATCATCGATAAATTCGGGAATCACGAAGTGAGGAGTGAATTTATCTAGAGAATTTGGAAATCAAGAGTGGCATTTGTTAGGACTATTTAACGAATAGAATTAAGCTGTTTACTCAACAATAATTATTTAAATATAGTTACCGGTATTTTAAAATAATTATATATTTAATGTAAACGGCGATGTTTGAAAACAAATCAGAAATGTGAGCTTATGTTCATTCACTGCAACTTGATCATATTATTTATTGCCAAATAGGATAGCAATATTGCACCCTAGTGGAGAAATAATGAAATGCATCAAACTATATGTTATAAACAACATTATAGGTTATTCTATAATTTTTTTAATAAATACATCAGTAAAATCAAGGAATCTGTTCATTATTTGCTATGTTCATTGTATTTGTTGGAGAAAAATAATGTTCTGAGTTGATAAGAATATTAATAAATAATAGTTTAAAAAACTAAAACAACACGCTTTATTAAGAATCCGAACTAAAAAAACGAATAATAATTTTAATTTCCAACGCGCTTGGGATAAAATTAGGTGGTCAACAAAAAAATCATCTACAATACATCTACAATAAAAGTAGAGTTATCTGCAAAAAAAATAATTTTACCCTCAAAAACGTGGGGTGCTCTATATTAATTAAAATATTTGATAATAAACCGATATTGTTAAAAGCAAAGTCTCTAAGAAGAAAACATAAAACCATAAAAAGCACCCCACGCTTTTGATTGTTAAATTACTTTTTTTTGTAGATAACTCTAGTTTTATTCTAGATGTATTGGAGATGACTTTTTTGTTGACCACTTTTATTTTATCCCAAGCACGTTGGAAATTAAAATTATTTTTTTCATTTTTTAGTTCGGTTTTCTAATAAAGCGTGTTGTTTTAGTTTTTTTAAACTATTATTTATTTATCTTATTTTTTTATTTTAATTGGTTGTCATAAACCTGAATCCCATGAAAATTTATTTTTTATTTTATTATAATCTAACTTTATTATAATATTTTTAAATATTTTAATATAGATAAATAGTTACAGTTAATCGTACACCTCTCATTTTTTTGGATAAATTACAATGTGGTAAGTTTACAAAATTGTCATTAATATGTTATAGAATAAGATAAAAATGTAATATATTTAAATTCGATACTATTGTAGTGTGAGCTTGAAGTAATACTCTTCTAAAAAATCCTTCGGGCCGGATTTGAACCAGCGACCTATGGATTACTGAAATTATATACTACTACAGTCCACCGCTCTACCAACGGAGCTACCAGAGGATATATTATTAATTCCTTACAACGATGGACTAAAAAGTCGATACGTCCGCAACCTATTATACCGGTCTTTATTTTTTTGATGTCCTGATGATCCTGGCCAGGATCTTAGAAACAATTTATGAAATTATTATATTGCCATTGGTCCTTTACAACTATGCAAATTTCAAGTCGATCCATGTTTTAAGTGGGTGAAATTCGTGTTGAGAGATTCAGTTACCTAGATACATACATGTCAAGCTAATATAAAGCGTGTAAAAAGGAGGAGCTTTCTTTATCACAAAAGCAGGAGCTGATAAAGAGAAATCGATAAAGAACGAGGTGAAACACGACTGTCATTGGTTGTAAAACAAAATTTATTGAAACATGATGGTCATTGATACCATTTGGGGCATCAGTTAAATAGTCTCGAAGAATATGCAGGCTAAGACCTAATCTGTGAAGAAAGGTGGTGATGATGATCTTCAAAATAATCATCTACATCTATATTCTTCTTCTTATTCTTATCTTTTATAGGCATATGTCTATTTACACACACTATGACAAATATAATTACATACCATTCCATCTCTTGAGGGTATTCCCCATTTCCTGTTTTCCTTTAGGACGTAGGTTCTTCGCTGCTTTAATAAGCCTCGTATCGTCAGCTCTGTCCACGTGGTCATTCAATTCCCTTTTTCCTTGTTGCAATAAATATCTCAACATCTTTGACATTGCATTCCTCCCTCACATCCTGGTTTCTAACTCTGTCAAATCTTGTTTGTTTACTATGGCTCTTAAAGTATTAATTTCTGCTGTTCTCGTGAGTTTTTCGTTTCGCTATATCTGCTGTGGTATCCGCACATATGCCGTTATTGGCAGTACACATGTTTTATAAACTTTTACTTTGCTTTCTGTGTTTAAATATTTGTTTTTCCATATAACATTTCGTAAGTATCCTGACATTTCAATGCTTTGAATACCTGAGATTTTACTTTATCAATCAATCAATCAATCAATCTATGAGAACTACAGATGTGTAATCAAGATATTTAAAACCCATAACTTGTATAGAGGCGTTGACATGGAAAATGTAGTAAGTCATAAAAGAGAAAATGTTACAGGAAAAAAAAAACAAATTTGACACTTTTAAATTTAAATTTAAATTTATTTTGTAAAGATATTTCGTAACTATTTTGAAAATAAAATTTCTTGTGTAGTAGTGTCGAAATTATAATAAAATGAATGTTGAGAAAATTATTTTTTGCTTCTCCTGTAAAATTTGCTTTTATGACTTACTACTTTTCCCATGTCAACGCCTCAATTTTCCAATTAACTACTAATATGCATCTTATTGGCTTCACATATATACGTTTACATTTAGTATTTTATTGTAGAGATGTTCATTACAACAATTCATTTTAGTAATTAATATAAATAAAGAGAACAATTCGCTAATAATAATACAAAATTACTTCCCAAAGAATGAGGCCCATTGCGTAGTCGGTTGGAATGTAATTTGGTTTAATAATGGTTAATTTATTGATTACTCGCTAATACCTGGCGTGCGCTGCTACACCTAAATAAAAGATAATGTGTTTTTGCATTTAGTTGAATATGTAAAAAGAAAAATAAATATAAATTTAAATCGTTATTATTTTTAGGTAACCCGTGCTGATTGCTCGGCGTTTCCCGGGAATCTACACATCCAGATGTACTTGGCATAAATGAGCTGAAAAACAAAATTTGTTATTTTGAGTTATCCATAAAAGAATACCCGCCGTGCGCTCCTTATGCTTGCCCGGGAATCTATTTATCCCGATCTTCTTGGCATCAATGAAATACAAAAATGGTTATTGTGAATTATCCTTACAAGATAAACATAAGCTGCCGCGGACTTTTCTATAGAGTTTTTTTTTTAAGAAATTGAATTCTGTGTTCAATAATTTTGTGTATTTGTTATGGTTTAGGCAGCGTAAGCCATTAAACTTACAAAAGAGCGACATGTTTTCATGTTTGTTTCACTACAGAATGTGATTTTTAAGGGAGAAGGGATTAAGCATTAAAACTCCCTTATAACCTATAACCTTCCCGGGAAAATCCTGAACATTTTGCAAAAAGCCCCATGACAAGCGGATGAATGGTATGGCAGCACATGCTTACCAGGGAATCTACTTATCCCGATCTCCTTGGCCAATGAAAGACAAAAATTGCTATTTTGTGGCATCTGTAAAAGATAAACATATGCTGTCGCGGACTTTTTTGTAGACGTTTTTGAGATATTCAATTCTATGTACATTCATTTTGTGTATTTGTTATGGTTTAGGCAGCGTAAGAAATTTAAGGATGAAAAAAGGACTTTTTCACGTTTTTTACTAAAAAGGGTGTTTTTTAAGGATGTAGGAGTTGAGTATCTGAACTCTCTTATAGTCTATGTTCATCCCGGGAATCTCCTGAACATTTTGCAAAAAAAGCCCATCACAATCGAATCAACGGTCGGCTGCGCATAAAGTACGAACAAACAAACAAACAAACATTTTTATATAGGCCTATTAGATAATAATTATTAAACCATTTTAATAACGGTTTATTCATTTTACCTCATAGAGTTAAAATCATAAAGTTTTTTTTTCCAGTTCACCAGGGTTAATTATACATACAATAACAATTATGAATTATCTACATGTTAATTAATGATACATAGTAGATATAGGCTACACAATACACAGATGATAAGGGAAAGAACAACAAATATTAAAACAACAACATTAATAGTAATAATAATAATAATAATAATAATAATAATAACCTATCATTTGATTAAATGATTGACTTGGTAAAGAGGGTGTAAAATATTAAAGAGTAATAAAAATAAATCTAGAGCATGGTTGTATATTAGGGGCCTATATTGTCTAAGGAACTATTTAGTGAGTTTTTTTTCTATGTTTGAGTCGGGCAGACATTGATAAGTGGGGAGAGAATTCCAGAGTCGCGAGGCTGAAAAACAAGGAAGGATAAGTATGAGCGGGGGGGGGACGAGAGAACCCTTAAACCATAAACACGCTCTTGCTACCATTTGTCCGGGTAAGTGAACCACACTACTGCTACCATTTACGACGTTAGAAAAGCAAACCTCGCTCTGCGTAACACTTGTCCGGGATCGAGTTTTGTTGATGCTGTATTTATTAATGTGATCGTGATGTTCAAAGATGTTATCAGCAAGAAAGCAGCCTGCCTCGGGCCCATGAAAGGCGGCTATTAATTCATCTTTCTTTCCCTGATGAACATACATACAAATATAGATACTGATTACTAAATGCCTACAGTGAGTGATTTTGTTACAGGATAGTGAGCAATACTATACTTGAATAATAACAAGGGGCGTAGTGTAAAAAGATAACCTTTTAATATAAACAAGGTTTGATTGTAAAACAAAATAATAAATTAATAACAAAAGATGATGCTTGATCAATCAATCAAGCTTAGCTTGTAAAAACAACTGAATAAATACCATACCACACATAATGCCACAGTCACACACATGTCCAAGCTTTTTAGGAATGCCTTCTTCCGTACATAGCTGGACTAACTCAGAATCGACCTCTTCTCGGTCTTAATCAACTTGTCTATATATGTAGACCACCATATTAACTTCCTAACTGCATGGTGAACTAGATTTGGATTCCACTTTTGAATCCACTTTCAAATAACTAAACGCCACTTGCTAGGCTGATCGAATGATGATGTTCGGTAAGAGTACACTGCCTATAAAGGTTCGCAAATAGGGGGGATATGCGCTGTAGAGATGCGCGGCAGAAAGGATGAAAAGGGAAGGGGTAGCCACACGGAAAAGAGGACATTGGCATAGTTCACGAATGTTCTGAAGTAGGGAGGAGAACAAAGATACTATACTGAACCGCAAAAAGGCACTTTCGGTTCAAGTAATAGCGAGATGATCCATGTAGAGGTACAACTACAGTTACGTTTTCTCTCGAACGTGTGTGGTGGGTAGATGCTGAATGGAAACGAGCAGAAATATAAAGGGGAGGTGGACAACGTGTTGTTTAAAAGCGGAGACAATGGGTAGATTTCTCGACCTAAATCTAAACCACGACCCCGGTTTGCCAATTTTTTATTGTTTCCATAAAAACCATAAGCATGTCTGAAAATTCACAGAAATTGTTATGAATTATTAGACATGACTCAGACATTTGTTTTTGTAATTTTATTAACATCAGTAGATTTTCAGTTGTATGGTTGTTATGGAAACAATAAAAAATCTGAAAACCGGGGTCGTGGTTTAGACTTCGGTTGAGAAATCTATTCATTGTATATTTCGCCTGTATTCCAATCGGAGGCAGGAGCATCTGATGTATATTCTAAATATTAAAAAATTGTACACCCCGAAAATACGAAAATAAAATAAAATTTGCAACTCCGGTGGATAACGAACTCCAAACATGGACACTTACTTTATAATAATAATAATAATAATAATAATAATAATAATAATAATAATAATACTTTATTTATTCTGGCAGAGTTAAAGCCATAAGGCCCTCTCTTCCACTCAACCAGGCACAAATACCAAATAAATATTTGACAAAATATAGATATTACACGCTAGCTACATTATAAAAACAGTTACAATATACAATTAAATGTAGCAAAGTAAATTTCAGGTACAACCACATTACTTTAGTGGGGTAATAATAATGATACAATAATAATAATAATAATAATAATATAATAATAATAATTAACATAAATATGATAAATTATACGAGAAACACCAATTAATATATATACCTTACACTGGGTAATAATGAAGTCGAGGTTAGAGCAAATATAAATTTAGATTTCTTTTAAAAGATGCCAATGTCCGACAGCCCCTTATTTCTTGTGGTAGAGAGAATTCCAGTTGCGAGAAGTGAAGATGGTATATGACATGGAGTGATGTGATGTCCTATGTTGCGGTATATTAAGCAAGAGACTATGTTGTGATCTTGTGTTTAAGTTATGGTTTGAGGATACATACTGGAAACGGGATGATAAATAATTGGGAATCGAGGTATGTAGGATCTTAAATAAGAGAATTAGACAGTGCGATTTTCTTCTTTCTTTTAGATGTAGCCATGACAATAGGGAGGGACGGAGATTACGAGTATTTGAGAATAAAGTTCTTAAAAAAATGTTTGGACTAAAGAGAGATGAACGGACAGGTGAATAGAGAAGACTACATAACAATGAACTACATGGTCTTTATGGGAAGCCAGATATAAAAAGAACAATTAAGTCTCGTAGACTGCGATGGGCAGGACATATGGCACGTATGGGGAATGAAAGACGTGCATGAAAGCTTCTTGTAGGAAAAAACCAGAGGGGAAACGCCCAGTTGGTAGACCAAGAATGAGGTGGGAAAATAACATTAACAATATTTGAGGGAAGTAGATTATAAAGGGAATAATTGGAAAAGGTTATCTCAGGATAGGGATGTATGGACAGCTTATGTCCGCGCGGCCATGAACTTACGGGCTTGATAGTGCCAGTGAGTTAGTAATTCCTATCCAATATTTATGTATTTCTATTGTTTATACTAGAACAAAGCATACTTGTTTCAAGCTTTACTCAAAACCTATTTTACTAACAATTTCTTATGTACATGTTCATAACCACCTTGGTTATAGAATAATTCTGTAGAGCAATAACGTTTGAACTAATAAACTGTTTGTTTTATGAAGGAAACCATTTGGCTAATTTGTGTGGAACACACAACAGAACTCATTATACTGTACGTATATCAATTTTTGTCCTATCCGTTGTTATTCTTACTCCTACATCACTCTATGTATTAGATTGCTTTCTTTAAGTGAAGAAAAAATCAACTCGCTGGCACTATAGAACCCGTGGGTTCATGGCCCTGCTGACATTAGCTCTCCAATATCCCTATCCTGAGCTATTTTTTTTCAATCATCCCCTGAATAATATATTTCCCTCAAATCATGTTTAATGTTATTTTCCCACCTCATTCCTGGTCTACCATAGGACGTTTTCCCTATGGTTTCCTACAAGAAGCTTCCATGTCCCCCTTTCATTCCCCATTTGTACCATATATCCTGCCCATCACAGAATGCAGAGAAAAGGGTTACATATAAAAGAAAAGTTTACATAATTTCGAATTTAGTTTTACATATCATTACCATAATACTAGAAATATATATTACACGACACATCGGGACGTTAACTTCCAGCCATAGCAGCACTGTTGCTGCGACGCACTGACACAGATATTAACCATGTATAGTCGGGAACAAATAGCTAATGAAGCTCTTACTCGGCTTACTTAGGATAATACCTGCATTCCTGGATGCAACAGACTGACGGGAAACGAGTGTACGCGGGATGATACGGCTTTAGTTCGTAAGTCATAAACAAATCATGAAGCAGGTCAATGTTTCGCTATGTTGTATAGTATAGTCTAGTGTATATATATATATATATATATATATGTGTGTGTGTGTGTGTGTGTGTGTGTGTATGTGTGTGTGTATGCGCGCGCGCGCGTGCGTGTGCGTGTGTGTGCGCACGCGCGCATGTGCATATGTGTGTAAGTAAAGTCTAACTCAAATAATCTTTATTTATCAATCATAAGTAATGCCACGAGTGATTTCCAAATTATCGATAAATTCACGATTCGCAAAGTGAGGAGTAAATTTATGTAGAGAATTTGGAAATCAAGAGTGGCATTTATTCGGACTATTTAACGAATAAAATTAAGCTGTTTACTCACAAATCATTATTTAAATATAGTTATTTTAAAATATTTATTTATTTATTTAATGTAAACGACGATGTTTGAAAACAAATGAGAAGCTATGTTTGAAAACAAATGAGAAACGATTGTTACGCTTGTTCATCACTGCAACCAGATCATGTTATTTATTGCCAAAGGATCGCAATATTGCAAGAATCCTCCCTAGTGGAAAAATTTGTAACCAACATTATAGGTATTAATTAATTTATGATGTCCTATGATGTAAAAATGTTAATTATATTTTCTGCAACATTATTTCCTGGGAAATAATTCATTTAAGAAAGTGCAAACAGTGGTTTCTTTTTTTTGTGGTATAATCAATTGCCACAAATGTTTTTATATTATGTCCCGCAAGCACTAACAGCTGACATTTGTGCACTATATATATACAATTTGGTAGCCGTATTTCCTATGTCAGTCACTGCAAAATAATACTATGACCTATTCAGAATGTTAAAAAGGAGGAGCTTTCTTTAATATGATAAACTTCTTTGATAAATTCGAGGTGAAACACGACTGTGATTGGTTGTAATTAAAAAATCATGGAAATGTGATTGGTCATTGACTCCCATTTGGGGCATAAGTTAAATAGTCATAAGTAATCCTACGGGCGATTTCTAAATTATCTAGAGAGTGGCATTTGTTAGGACCATTTAACGATTAGAATTAAGCTATTTACTCACAAATCATTACTTAAATACAGTTACTTTAAAATGTTTATATATTTAATGTAAACGGCGATGTTTGAAAACAAATACGAAATATTTGGTTATGTTTCACATAGAGATATTTCTGTGTTCATCACTGCAACTTGATTATATTATTTATTGTCAAACAGGACGCAATATTGTAAGAATGCACCCTAGTGAAGAAAAAATGAAACACAACAAACCGTATATTATAATCAACATTATAAGTTATTAATTTTTTTTCTGAAACAACTCAGTGAAATCAGTATTTAAAAACACAATTATTGAACATATAGTTATCAAATGTATAGGTCGAAGGAATCTGTTAATTTTTTGCTATATTCAACTTATTTGTTAGAGAGTCAGTCAGTCACTGCAAAATGACGCTATGACCTGTTCAGAGTATTAAAAAGGAGGAGCTTTCTTTATTTTGGTAATCAAAATTCGATAATTATCGAGGTGAAACACGACTGTGATTGGTTGTAAAACAAAATTCATTGAAACGTGATTGGTCATTGACTCCCATTTGGGGCATGAGTTAAATAGTGATTCTAAGAAAATGTTTAATTCTGTTCCTTTGGATATAGAAATTTTCATTTTTTTCTAATTCAATAACGCCATCATTAATGCATTGGTGGCTAACCCATTGTAAAACGTCAGTGATTTTATGGTAATTTATTGACTTGTCGTCCGTGAAAAATTGCTATACTTATCCCGCAGCTTCCCTTCTTCAATTTAAACGTGTATGTTATCCCTCTCATGATTAAATGATTCAATATACGTACTGCAATTCTAGATATACCTCAAGGTAATGATGTATTTGCTTAAAAAATCACAAGACTTTTTCAGTAAATATTAGGGAAAATTGGCTTGCATCTTCTTTATGTTGTGGTAGTCATCGAATTTTTCATCATTAGTTTAAGTTTCAAAAAAGCTCAACAAATATCTCTTCATTTGAAACCAAATCCACGGGACAAGCCATAAAATGGGGGGAATATTGATATCCAGGGTTAACTTATCAGAGATCGAGATAAAACTGAAAATGTTGTTCATCATCATGTTTTTCCCGCTCTTTCTATTTTACTGATTTTTTTATCTAACAAGGAAACTGTCAACCATTGCATTCTGAAACCTACCTTAAATTTTCACCCAGAGTACCGCGATGTGATGTACCAAGGCCGTGTCGAAAAAAATATTATCTGGTGTTTTTAACTACATGGCACCATGAATCGAAGACAGAATGCAGCAATGTTGTCAACCCACTGTACTGACCAAAGAGAGTCCCTGCTTGAGTAAGAGCCGAGTGAAGCTAGACAGGTTGCGACCCAGACGGCAGGTAGTGAGGGTTATCCTTCTTCTTCTTCTTTTTCTTTTCCTTCTTCTTTTTCTTAATTTCCAGGATTGGGTCAATGCGACCTGTCCCGGTCTCAAGACCACCGTTTCCTTGGCCGTCCCAAAGATCATTTTCCATGCAGTTTGTAGGTGTTGATCGTTTTGGGTAATCTTGTATTGTCCATTCTGTCTAAATGTTCTTTCCATCGGTATTGGTGTTCTAGTTTATCGAGTATTGAAATTATCTGCAGTTCATTTCTTATTGATTCATTATATAATCTATCCATGCGTGTAAATCCTTATACGGATCTTAAACATTTCATTTCAGTGGCTTGAATGTGTGAGATATATTTTTTGTAAGTACGCAAGATTCAGATCCATATAAAAGAACAGGAACAACCATAATTTTATAAAACCGGAGTTGAGTTTCTCTTCGAGTCTTTCGGATGGTTCTTCTTACGGTGCCGCACATCATTTAATATTGATTTAATTTATTATGTATATCCCAATCATAGCTATAGGGCCTATGTTACATCTGAACCGAGATAGTTAAAGTGTGCTATTAGTTCTATTATTCCATTATTGATTACTATTTTTGCTCTGACTGGCACTTTGCCTTGAAAAGCCATAATTTTAGTTTTTTAAGTTGAATCTTTAAGATTATAATAGAGGGATATCCAATCTAATAATTCAGGAGTTTTATTATTACTGATCTATAGTTAAAATGAGAGATTTCGCTTAGTGTCTTGTACTTAAATGCAGCAGATTTATTATACGGCCTTTGTACATTACAACGTTTCTCTTGAAGCAATTTCAAGGTTTCGGCATGCAATGTTTGATAGTTCCCTTGTAAGTTAAAAATATTAAAATTTTAAAATAAGTAATCTACCTAATAGTGGAATGTAGGCATTCACGGCCGATAATCATAATGTTAAAAGATTAAGGGCTATGAGGCGGTGGTCTATAACTGGTGTTTTTTCCAGACGTTTCTCCCTCAACTGCGGAGGGCATCTTCACTGGCAAGTACTTCTAGGTGATGTTACCTTGTCGTAGACTCGGCCGAGGGAAATTTTGAGGAATTGGCTGAATTCAAATACCTAGGAACAATAATCACAAATAGGAATGAGATGCACAAAGAAATTAAACATAGGCTCAATTCTGGAAATGCGTGCTAATAGGCATTGCAGAGATTTGATGTCCCCTGGTACCAACTCGTTTAAAAAACGTTTAAACTGAAAGAATAGTAGAAACTATTATTCTAACCAGTTATACTCTATGGGTGCGAAACATGGACTCTTGCTTTAAGGGAGGAAATGAGGATTACGAGTTTTTGAGAATAAAGTTCTTAGGAAAATCTTTGGAACAAAGAGAGATGAAACAGGACAGGTGAATGGAGAAGACTGCTTAACAATGAACTACATGATCGGTATAGGAAGCCCAGACATTATAAGAACAGTTAAGTCTCCGGAGAAGTGATTGCTGGGCAGGACATGTTGGGTTTATGGGGAACATGAAAGACGTGCATGGAAGCTTCTTGTAGGAAAGCAACAGAGGAAAACGCCCAGTTAGTAGACCAAGAATGAAGTGGGAGAACAACATTAACTATGATTTGAGAGAAGTAGATTATACAGGGAATGATTGGAAAGCATTAGCTCAGGATATGGATGTATGGAGAGCTTATGTCCGCGCGGGCATGAACCTACGGGTTCGATAGTGCAAGTGAGTAAGTATAGACTACAGCCACATAGCCCGGAATCTTTTAACATCAAGTCTACCTAATACATCAGTCGCCATTAACTAAAATCAATTTCTGTTTCAAAACTTCGTCAAATAATTGAAATATGTAGGCCTTTCAGAATAATGTTCCATCTTCCATCCACGCCAAAGACGGAACATGATTCTGAAAGACCTACATATTTTAACTATTTGAGGGAGATTTTAAACAGAAGTTTATTTTAGTTGAGGATAACACTGATGTATCAGGAACTCGTTTAAAAATTTCAACATTTTACTTCATAGCCTTAACGGTGATTCATCGTGAATAAAAGGACTAAGTTAAATGATTTGATAAAAATTATATTAAAATTAAAACCTTGTTATAATTTTCTTGTGTAAGTGGTAATTTTATCATTCTGTTGATTAAGTCGATGAAAGTGCTATCTTTTTGCTGTGGAGGATGTCTGGATATTTTATGGATAGCGACTGTGTTGCTTGTAGGTTTTCTGTATATGCCTATGTCCAAACTATTGTTATTTAAATTTTTTGTTAGGGTAAGATCCAGATAATTTATAGAATTGTTGTTTTCTGTTTCTGATGTGAATTTTATTTTATCATGCATCCTGTTTAGTACTATTAAAATACATTTCTCTATTGAATATTCATTGTTGTAAATTACTAGAACATCATCTACATATCTTGTTATTAGTTTTATGTTGAATTTTTCCTTCAGTTTTTCAAACTGTTTTTCTTCTAAGTTTTGTAAGAAAATTGCAGATAAAATTCTAGAAGTGGGACTGCTCATAGGTATACCGTCGTTTTGTGTAAAACATTCATTATTGAATTTGAAGTAATTTTGTTATAGAGATGTGAAGATCATATCTCATTCATGAATAAATATATGTTATCAAAATGCAATAGCATTAATTCTTAATAATTATATATAAATTAATTGATGTATAATGCTATTGTGTTATTATTTAATTGTAATATTACTGTGTTTTCTTTATGTAATTGTAATGTTATTGTTTTTTAGTGTATAATGCTATTGTGTTATTATTTAATTGTAATATTATTGCGTTTTCTTTATGTAATTGTAATGTTATTGGTTTTTTTTTGTTGTTTATTTTTCTTCACACTAGTAGCAATTATTACTTTGTTGTAACGGACTGTCAACAGCACGTACGGCTTACTGCCCGTGCGACCCATATTTGTAAATAATATTGTAAATATCTTACTTTTTTGTCTAATAAAGTCCTACTACTACTTAGTTGCATAATATAGGTCCCATCTAAATTTTCTTCTTCTAAATGTTGTTTTATTATTTCTATACTTCTATTATTCGTGGCCTACAAAAATGGATATAATGAGGAAATGATTAATAAATTAATTGTGAAACAAAAGAAAAAAGAAAAACTAATAGCCTAAATATCACACAACTTAGTAGCGAAATTGATAAAAGAGATAATAAGTGAGTATCCTTAAGATACACAGGCATGGGAACACAAAAGATAGCAAAAATCCCCAAAAAACATGACAAAAACATAAAATTTGCCTGCAGAACAAATAACAAACTAAATAATATAATTTCAAATACAATAGAAGAAACGAACATATATAAAAATAAAGGAGTTTATAAATTGAATTGCAATAGCTGTGACAAATTTTACATAGGAAGAACCAATAGAAACTTCACAATAAGATTTAATGAACATTTCAGCGATTTCATAAAGAATGAAGGTAAATCCAGTTTTTCAAAACATATAGTAGAAGCAGGATATTAATTCAACACAATAGACAACGTATTATCGATCCTGCATAGAGAAAACAATATATCGAAAATCAACGTTCTCGAAGAATTATTAATCATCAAGGAAACTACAAATAAACACCTGTTGAACGAGAACATGCCCAGCAATATAAACCCTCTTTAGAAAATAATTACCAACAACAGTCAGTAGCAAAATGAAAGCTGAAGATGGTATATGTTATCGAAAGGCCTCCAATAAAACAACACTGCAAATTATTGAGGGCGACTGAGATATCAAGAACTGTTATACAATTATTAAAACTTTAACACAGTAACCTCAACGGAGTTTCGTAATGTATTTTAAAAACAGCAATGTATACAGTCTACATAATGTATTATACTTACAGATATACGTAGTTATCAGACTCAGTCTCTGGCAAAACAATAGGGAATGTTGCCTAGAAACTACGGCCAGCAAGTCATCTAGGGTCTGTGTGATACAATGGCAATCTAAGACTTTACAAATATACAAGTGTTTCTGTAAGGACAAGACTGACCTCAGACTCTCGTGCAGCGTCTATGTCTGAGCGGCCGGCAATAGTATATTACGATGCGAGGTTGCGAGTTGTTTTTATACAGAATCGAGGAAAATATTTAAAAACGGAACGGTAGCGAGGTTTTTAATTTCCGAGATTCTTATAAAAACACTTCACGAACGTGCGTTGTACATTATTTTTTGCGCAATGGTATTATTAAAATAATAAATAATACTAAAATAATAACTTATTTGTTGGAAATATTTGCGTTCATTCTAAACAATTGACTAACGTTAACAGTGTGGGCAAGCTTATTAGTTGAAATTACAGGAGGTCATTATTAGTTTAAAAAATAGTTATAAAGTGGCGGTAAGTATGTATTTGTTTTATATTGTTTCAAATAAAGTTCAGTTAATTTAAGATGTGATTTGTTTCGTATAATGTATATTAACTCTACCTTTTGGGTATTTTTTGTATATACATTGTATGTAGTGTACATAGAGGGCAGTAGTTTTACTTCCCACACACGTGTTTATAATATGTAATATTACAGTATAGTTATTTTTATTATAGTAGGCCTATAGTTATTTAGGTTGGCAACCCCGAAATGTAGGAAGTTGAACTTTCAATCATGGTTGTCATTGTTGTAAGTACGACAAAACACACTATCGCGCAAAATAATACTACTCGACTCTGCGCTGATAAAAATATCGCCGAGATATACCTGAAAATTACAACAGATGCTTTCCAGATGTTTCACAGACGAATTTACGTTGGTGAGTAGCCTACTGTATTTCATACCTAAATTGTACTGCACATCAATTTGATACAAGTTGCAAAGTCCAAACTGAAAT
This sequence comes from Diploptera punctata, assembly GCA_030220185.1. Taxonomy (NCBI): domain Eukaryota; kingdom Metazoa; phylum Arthropoda; class Insecta; order Blattodea; family Blaberidae; genus Diploptera; species Diploptera punctata. Next base: position 163,284 of record JASPKZ010008882.1, read on the forward strand.
ACTAGTGTGTGTATTTTAAGATTAGGCAAGCAAGTTTGGCTCTTGTCTCATACGTAGGAAGCGATATGTTCAGAATTAGAAGAAAAACTGATTTTTAAGGAAATTTTCAGCGTTCGGAATAGGAACAAGACAGAAACAATATATACAATGTAACAGAATACTATCAACAAATTTTCACTTATTTTTAAGTGAAGTTGGTTGAATATTTTGATATAATAAGTTTCAAAGTAATCTGTCAGACATGCAGTATGTCTTTTTTGACCGTGATAAATGGGTTTTGTTAAAGTACGAAAATAAATTGAAAATTAACATTGACTAATTAACTATTTCAGGAAATAAAATCTTAGATGTAGCTTGTTTTAGAAGGAAAGAAACATGGTGAATTATGTACTGCAGATTTATGGCATGAAATATTTATAAAATTTCCCAGATCTTTCACGCGCAGCTTCGATACGCGATTATGATGACGTAGAAATTTATAGATTCTGGTTCAACAAACTGCTACTGGTACTACTACTAATATTATTGATTTATTTCTGGAAGTTTCCTTTTGTAATTGATATCTGAGAAGATCAATTGTTGATTTCAGTTAATGTATTTTCTATAAAATAATAATAATAATAATAATGATAATAATAATAATGATAATAATAATAATAATAACGATAAAGATAAATTCATGTGTTGTTCATAAAGGAATTAATGTAGATGATGCGTAGGATAGCGATTTGTTGAGGACTTCATCCAAGCTGTATAAAAACCATTGCATTGTGAAAAAGGTGCTTCTAAATAATAAAAATATATTAATGATAATTTGATTCACTTTAATTTCTGTTTAATTTGTAAAAATTGATTTATATTATTTGTAAATACTGTTTTGTTACTTAATTTTTCTATATCATTGTTTAAGTGTACAGTAACATAAGGTGTTATTCTCTCAACTCTGTCAGTTGATATACAATTGTATTATTATTATTATTATTATTATTATTATTATTATTATTATTATTATTATTATTAAAATTATTATTATTTATTTATTTATTATTATTATTACTATTATTATTATTATTATTATTATTATTATTATTATTATTATTATTATTATAACAATTCTAAGGCGCGACAGGCCTGCAAGTTCTTCGTCTTATCAGTCGGCTGGTGGCATCACATACACATGTGTTAATCGTAGGGGTGAAAGATTGCCTATCCAGTATAGGGGTTATATGTGGTCAGCATATTGGGTTCCGCAGCCGTTATAGCCGGTTTTCTTAACCCCAAAGCCTCTATTTATTGTAGCTTCCCAAATTCTTCACGATGGTGGATGAGCACCGATCCAATACCGACATAAATCCAAGAGAATATTTGTTTCGCCATAGGGACTCGAACCAGCACAAGTCCCGCATCTTAACACCAAGGCATCATGCTTTAAAACGCTCGGCTACATCGCGAGACACCTATTATTATTAGTATTATTATTATTATTATTATTATTATTATTATTATTATTATTATTATTATTATTATTATTATTATTATTATTATTATTATTATTATTATTATATTTATTCATATCAAATTCCGTTGAGGTGAAGTCATATGATGAAAGTTAAAAATCAAATTGTACCTGTTAGTAGGTACCAACAGGTACAATTTAATTTTTAACTTTCATTATATTTATTATTGTTATTATTATATTTATTATTATTATTATTATATTTATTATTATTATATTTATATTCATTATTATAATCATATTTATTATTATTATTATTATTTATTATTATATAGATGGAAATTGATTTCTTGAGGAGAGCAGCAAGGTGTTCAAAATTATAAAAAATAAGAAATACTGTCATACGAGAAAAAATAAATATTAGATATTCAATAGTAGACTGTATACGATACAAGCAATTAAATTGGTATGGGCACGTACGACCAATGCAAGAATAAAGGTTATCCAGAAAAAAAATTGGAATGGTGTCCACAAGGGAAAAAGAGGAAAAGAAGACCTCGAAACTCGTGGAAGTAAGAAATAAGAACTGGAATGAGAACAAGAGGACTGGAGGACATGAAGTGGATGGATAGAGACGAATGGAGAACGAAATTAAAACTTTAGGCACAGAAATATGTGTAAACATTGAAAATCTCTATGTAAATAAAAATATTATTATTATCATTATTATTATTATTATTATTATTATTATTATTATTATTATTATTATTATTATTATTATTTATTACAGTTAACGCTTGTTCGTAAATAATTTTTTCGTTTAATTTTTTAAAGAGGTGTTAGGATTAATTACTCTCCATCACCTTTTGCAACTGTACACAACAGCGCCACCCAGCCTACAGTCTTTCAATTTGGAATCTGTCTCTGTCAAATACTGCAATCGCAGCTTTGTCTTATTTCTTCTTCTTCCTATTATTCTTGCTATGTAAGACATATACACAACGTAAGCAAGAGACCAGACAATTTGCTACCAACTCATCCTCCTACCCATTCCCAAGTTTTCCTTGTTTTACTTCACTATCACAACCCTCTGCACATGATATGTCTTAAACAGGGGTTGCAAGCTTTCGTGATTTGATATTATTCTATTATATTACACATTGCCAATAAAATCCAAACCACCAAACTAAAATGTTAAAATAGTCAACGCGTTTCGAAACCGAGTCTATCATTATTATGGCTAGTTGTTGACTGAATAAAATACAGGCCAAAATATGTGAAGTTTTTTTTTTTCAGTCGATAACTATAGTAGTCTTGATTATTTAACTCATGCCTCAAATGGGAGTCAATGACCAATAACGTTTAGATTAATTTTATTTTACAACCAATCACAGTCGTGTTTCACCTCGATAATTATCGAATTTTGATTACTAAAATAAAGAAACGTCCTCCTTTTTAATATTCTGAACAGGTCATATTATGATTTTGCAGTGACTGACTCTCTAACAAGTACGTTGAATGTAGCAAATAATAAACAGATTCCTTCGACCTATACATTTGAAAATTGTGTATTCAATACTTGTGTTTTTATATACTGATTCTTCTAAGTTGTTTTCGAAAAACATGAATTAATAACATATAATGTTGGTTATAATATACAATTTGATGTGTTTAATTTTTTTCTCCACTAGGGCGCATTCTTACAATATTGCGATCCTATTTGGCAATAAATAGTATTAACAAGTTACAGTGATGATCAAATTAAATATAACCAAACAATTCTCATTTGTTTTGAAACACCGCCGTTTATATTAAATATACACGTATTTTAAAATACTTACCTACTCACAGGCTCTATCGAACCCGTAGGTTCATGCCGAACGGACATAAGCTCTCCATATATTCCTATCCTGAGCTAATGTTTTCCAATCATTTCGTCTGTATAATCTACTTCCCTCAAATCATAGTTAATGTTATTCTTCCACCTCATTCTTGGTCTACCGACTGGGCGTTTTCCCTCTGGCTTTCCTACAAGAAGCTTCCATGCAAGTCTCTCATTTCCCATACGTGCAACATGTCCTGCCCATCGCACTCTACGAGACTTAACTGTTCTTATTATATCTGGATTCCTATAAAGACCATGTAGTTCGTTGTTATGCAGTCTTCTCCATTCACCTGTCTGTTCATCTCTCTTTGGTCCAAAAAAAATCCTAAGCACTTTATTCTCAAATACCTGTAATCTCCTTTCCTCCCTTAAAGTAAGAGTCCATGTTTCGCACCCATATAATATCCATCCGTAGTAATTCTGCCCGAAGGCAGGTCCTTCACTGCAATCATAGCATTTTCATGCTATGCTTGCAGCTTTACTAGGGAATTGTGTAGGTGTGGTAGCTTCCCGTTGCTTTGCACACCGGTGAAGGATGATGATGATAATGATAATGGTAAGGATGATAAGGATGATGGCCATATGATTTCGGGGACATTTGTCTTACAGGCGAGGAAAAACCCCGATAAAAACCTCACCCCAAAAAAAACCCTGCCCCGACCGGGGATCGAACCCTGGCCCGCTGCGTGACAAGGCAGCACGCTACCTCGAGACCACAGCGGTGGACCCATATAATATAACTGGTAGAATAATAGTTTTATATATTTTCAGTTTAACGTTTTTTGAAAGGAGTTGGGACATCAAGAGTCTCTGCAATGCGTATTAGCACGCATTTCCAGAATTGAGCCTATGTTTAATTTCTTTGTGCATCTCATTCCTATTTGTGATTATTGTTCCTAGGTACTTGAATTCAGCCACTTCCTCAAAATTTCCCTCATTTGTTATTAGCTGTCCATTTCCATTATATAACGTATTTCTATGTGTGATCATGTATTTGAGCTTATATTAGGAAGATTAATTAAAATTCAAAATAAGTTTTACAAAAAACCTTGTGCACTAGGAATAAAAAAAACACATATTTAAAATAAATAATTTATGAAAAGTTAAGCACTAATTTGTTTTTTTTTTTTCTTGAACAGTTGCTCGCCTGTGGAGCCACATATCATGAACTGACGGAATCGATGGATTTTTCGGTGTGTAAGAGTTTAGAAAAATGACTTATTTCGCAATGGAAATTAACCCATGTATATTGTGCAATTAAGACTCGTTAAAAAAACCGTAATTCTGAGATAAGAGGCATCTGACCATTGTTGAATCCCTAGCGCTCTCAATTGTGCATACGCTAACTTTGAATCGCGAAGCAATTGGATCCATATGGATATGGACTGATATTATATATTGAATACATATTGCTATATAAAATAATAAATTCACTATAGCCTGTCCTCTACAATTCAGTTTTGTAAATACTTGGAGGATGAAAGAGACATAAACCCAATGGTATTAAAGGGATGTTGATACATCCTGATGATATAGTATTATTACGCGATAGCGAGGAGATAGTAAAGACCAAAGCGTAATTCTCTTGAGCAACACTACGAAATTATAGCTCAACATAAACAACTATAAAACTAAATATATAGCCACACATATAAATTCATTATATAATGGAAAGGACAGTTTAAGGGCAGTGAGAAAAAAAAATTGGAGACGTGACTGAAATCAAATACCATCATCATCATCATCAGCCCAATGGCCTGTTCTGATCTCATTATAGGTCGAATTGGTCCTTCCGTCTCTTCAATGGTCTTCCCAACAATCTTCTCCCTTTTGGTTTATAATTATACATTCTTCTTGGTATGCGCTGTTCATTCATTCGTAATACGTGCTGAAGATAAGCATGTTGATAATATTTTATTCTTTTGCAGAGATTAAATATATTAAGTTCTGTTCTCTGTCCCGCGCCGTAGCCGAGCGGTTAAGGTAGGAAGCCTTGGCGCAGAGCTACGGGACTTGCGCTGGTTCGAGTCTCCATGGGGGAAGAAATTTTCTCATGGTATTTCGGCCAGTATGGGACCGGTGCCCACCCAGCATCGTGAGGCAATTGGGTAGCTACAATAAGTAGCAGCTCCAGGTTGAGGAACCAGCTATAAGGGCTGGGGGACTCGACATGCTAACCACATGTCACCCCTACACTGGCTGTTGATCATCTACCTCTGTGATTGACACATGTGGATGTGAAGGGCCAGCAGCCGGCTGGTAAAAGGGCAACCGCTGAAAAGTGGAAAGACCCTCAATCGGAAGTTCTGTTCTTATATCTTTGTTTTTCTTTTTATCGGTCCTTTGGTATCCTGCTATTGCTCTCAATATCTTCATTTCAGCAGCCTCTATGTGTTTACTATCTGTCTTTGTTAATGTCCAGGTTTCACATCCATATATAAGAGATGGAACTGCCAATACTTTGTAAAACTTCAAAATAGTTTATTTTCTAGTATTATTCAATAAAGTGCGTTTAATTGTGCCACATAGATAATTGAATCGTTGTATTTTGGTGTGTTTATCTAAATTTCTGTCATTGCCTGAATGACATCCCAAATAATTAAAATTCTGAACTTGGTCTATAATTACATTGTTTATCATTATTTTTGTTCTTATTGCACATTTTCCTTTCAGAGCTAATATTTTTGTTTTAGATGTAGATATTCTTAAATTGTATTATAGAGAGATATTATTTAGAGTATAAAGGAATCAAATACCTCGGAACCATAATTACACACAGGAATAAATTAAACATAGGCTCAATTCTGGAAATACATGCTATTATGCATGCAGGAGCTCTTGTAATCTCAACTTCTTTCAAAATCTTCATCATCACTACCACTCCAAGGATTAGGCAATTGCCCTTTCCGACTCTATAATGCATCACCCCAAAGTTCTCTAGGTCTTCCGACATCACGTCTTCATATAGCTTGATAATTTCTTGCTAGCAGTGGATATTCTACTTACTCATTATAAAAAAAAACATGAAATGAAAATATATAAAACTGTTTTCCTGTTATATTCTATGGCTGAAAACATGGACTCTTGCTTTAAGGGAAGAGATAAGATTACGGATTTTGAGAATAAAGTTGTTAGGAAAATTTTTGGACCCAAGACGGATTAACAGATAAGCGAATGGAGGAGACTGCATAACACAGTTACATGATCTTAAAATATGGAAAATCAGATATATTAACGAGAGTTAAGTCTCTTATACTGGGATGGACAGGACATGTAGCACGAATTGGAATGAAAGAGGGGCTTGGAAATTCTTTGTAGGAAAACCAGAAGGAAAGCGCCAAGTAAATGGGCCAAGATTTGAGGTGGGAGAATAGCATAACCATAATTTGAGGGAAAGTGTTTATACGGGGGATCATTAGAACACATTTAGCTCAGGATATGGATGTATGGATAGGATATTTACCTACGGGTTCGATAATGGCAGTGCGTTAGTTAGGGATATATGGAAAGCTTATGTCCGTGCGGCCACATAGGGTAGTATCTCATAAATGGAGCATGGGGGACTTGTAATCTTGTGCAATTGGAGATGGTATGTATGTTCTACCCCTGTGAATCTGAAGACATAAGTTCACCAAGAAGTGCAACTTGAGTTTGGTAATGAGTAGTTCCAGATGTCGAGAGAGAAGGGAGAGGTTAAATACTGCCAGTTTATTTGTACGAATTGTCACTAACACGCACTTCAATTACAAACTTGGTTTTCACGAACAAGTTCAAATTTAAAACTAATAATGTCGGTTTTAAGCAAGAGGACTTAATAAAGATACACAAAATAAACCAGTACTTTTAAATGCATTAGTAACACCGTTGATATCACTATGTAAAAGTCAAAAATATAAAATTGGTATTTGAGTCTTCAACTATATAATGCTGTGAAATATCCAGGAGGCCATTCGGAACATATGTTTCATCTTCTGCTTGTAGAGTGGTATATGAGACATTTTAATACAAATTTATTTATCGACACAACAACATGCCAACAGAATAACTGCAGTTCAAATGGATATTTGGAGAAGAGCTGCCAGAAAATCTCCACTGGAAAGAATTACGAATACAGAAATTAGAAAATGGATGAATGCAGGAAGAAGTATAATGGATAGGATTGAACACAGAAGGCTAACATGATATGTACACGCAAGAAGAATGCAGGGAGGAAGACTACCAAAGGCTGTCTTTGCATGGAAAATTGAAAGAAGGAGCACAAAAGGAAGACCATGAACAACCTGGAAGAATAGCATTCAAAATTCAATGAGGAAATTTGGTGTAACTGATGAAGACACAGATGACAGAGAACGATGCAGAATTGTAATTAAGGCAAATTTGTGAATGTGCATTATAAATTGATAGTCCATAAATCTGTAGTCATTTATGTTTTTGTTAAAAAAACTCATGTTAATTACTAAGATTGATTGGAGAAAACCGAGGAAAATTCTCAAATGAATACAAATGAATTTATTGATCGTACATTCATAATCATAATTATCAAGTCAAGCTTATTTTAAAAGGAAAAACTCAGAGATAAAAATATAGGCTTTATTATATTTTCTTGAAGTCAACGGATGATGAAATGCCCATGGTCAATCTTCATAAACAAATGTATTGTTCAACAATTAAGTAAGATAACTATGTGTATGAAAATGGAAAGAGTTCAGAAATAATGTTTCATTTGTTTCTTGAAGATCTCATTTAATAGCAAAAAACAGAGGACGAACTAGAAAGAATGCTATACAAACTAAATGAAATATCAAAAAAATGCAACATGGAAATATCCTCACAAAAATCAAAAACAATGGCCTTCAAGGACGCTCATCCAGTTAGGACAAAGATCGTATTATAAAATAAACCAATAGAACAAGTGGTAAGATATAACTTCCTAGGTTGCGAAATATCATACACAGCGGAAACAGATATAAATAACAAACTAAATAAGTTTAATTATATAACAGGAACACTAAAAAGAACTTTGAAAAATAATGTCAGGAAAGACTCTATAATGAAATTATACAAGACAATGGCAGTGCCTATTATTACTTATGGATCCGAAACATGGACAGTAACAACAACAATCTGCCAGAATACAAACTGCTGAAATGAGATTCCTCAGACGAATAGCAGGAAATCAAAGAACAGACAAAAAACATAACACAGAAATAAGACAACAACGAAACGTAGAGGAATTAAACACAACAATAGTGAAATACAGAACAAACTGGAAGAACACTTAGCAAGAATGACTGAGAATAGAATACCAAAAGCAGCATACAGCTATTCACCACGAGGAAGAAGAAGTTTGGGAAGACCAAAGAAAAGATGGAAAGAGCAGCAATTTGGGCCGGAACAGGCTAGTAAATAAGCCTAAACCGTGAAGAAGAAGGATCTCAGAAGAAACGACATTCCTTAGTGATTCATGACGCTGTATTGGACTTCGTCGTTCTTTCTTATTGAATATATAAAAAAAAAGAAAACATTAAAATTGACTGGTTCCGGATTAACGATTTCAAGTATATTGAGGGTAAATCCAGTTTCGCCAAACTTTTAATAGAAACAGGTCACCAATTTAATACTATTAACAACGTATTATGGATTATCCATGAAGAAAATAACTCGAAAATCAATGTTCTCGAAAAATTCGAAATAATGAAAGAAACCAATAACACACTCTTATTTAACGAGAACACACCCAGTGACATGAACCCTCTTTACAAAATTCTGGCTAGCAACAATTAGTACTATAAAAGCAGCAGATGGAACATATGTTCCAAAAGACCTCCTGGATATTTCACATAGTTGAGGACGACTGAGATCTCAGATACCAATTTTATATTTTTATCTCTTACACAAAATAAAGCTTGATTGTAATGATCAGACACTTGGGAAGAAATGTATGTTTGTTCTTATCCCACCCACTGCATTGTTCGTGGATCAGGTTCCGCGCTGGGCGGATAGATGGTTTTAATGTCGTCTATTTTACATTTTACGCACCACTTCAGCAGACCATTTTACGTAGGTGATGTATTTTTGTATTATGTACTGAGAGGAGTATGGGATGAGAGTATGTATCATATTTGTATCATATTTATTATTATTATTATCGTATCATTATTGTTATTACCCTATAAAATGTTGTTTGTACATTACATTTACATTGCTACATTTATTGTATCTTTAACTGTTTATAATGAGTATAGTGTATATCTATATTTGTCGAATATTTATTTGTATTTGTGCTGGTTGAGTGGAAGAGAGGGCCTTATGGCCTTAACTCTGCCAGAATAAATAAAGTATTATTATTATTATTATTATTATTATTATTATTATTCTTATGTTTTATGTTTGTGTAGTGTAAGTTGTGTTCAATGAGGCTTGATAATGCAGAGAAGAGAGAAGGTGGACCGTGGTGCCGCCACATAGCCTACTCCTATCGAAAAGCACAATGTGTGCAGCCAGGCTTAACATCTCCATACGACAAACGAATCGCTATCGACTGCATCACATGCCTTCTCAACATATGTACTGCGGGGAAATTTACAATTTAATGTAGGAATCTGGAACTGAACCTACTGATTAAGAATTGTCACCATCACCTCTCCTGGCCCCGAGATTGAACATTTAGCAATTAGAAATGTGATAGTAAACATTTCGCAAATATAAGACTATTCCTTTGGAGCATGGCATAGCGTAGATGGTTCAGGCAATGCGCTACATGCTGAAAGATCGAGGGTTCGATTTCCAGTGGAATTAGGATTGTTAAACTGACCAAAATATTCAGACCCTGGGGTAGACTCAGCCTCTAACTGAAATGAGTACCAGACGCTTGGATTCAAATCCCGGTTTAGGTGGAAATTTTTCTCCTTAATTGTATTACCTGTCCTATACGAACACTAAGCATGATTACTTTATTAAAAAAACTAATCTTCTTGGTGATAAAATCGTAAAACATATAGTCAATATAAATGTCAGGAAAACTTTAAGGCCCAAACGGTCCCCGAAATCATATGGCATCATCACCATCATCATCCTTATCATTATCATCATCATTATCGTCATCCTTCACCGGTGTGGAAAGCAACGGGAAGCTACCACACCTACAATTCCCTAGTAAAGCTGCAAGCATAGCATGAAAATGCTATGATTGCAGTGAAGGGCAGAATTACTATGGATGGATAGTCAATATACACAATTCACCAATTAAAAATTAAAAGATTTAACATATTTCAACAGCGAAGCTGTCATTTTCAAGACTAAATATTGACTGAATATTTAGTTTATATTTAGTCTTGAAAATGATAGCTTCGCTGTTGAAACATGTTGACTCTTTTAAGTTTTAATTGGTGGATTGTGTATATTGACTACATGCTTTATGAGTACTTTGATTTCAATATTACGTTTGTTTCCGTCTCTATAAAGATTGACTAAAAATAACATTCAAAAAACACAAATCCTATAATCATTAATAGTATTCAATCAAATAAAAAGAAAAATATTGTGATACAGTGTGTTTCTAAAGAAAGTCATATTTTGGTGAATTTATCAAACAGTATCAAATAAATACTCCCAGTTATATTATATGGATTACCAGTTATATTATATGGGTGCGAAACATGGACTCTTACTTTAAGGGAGGAAAGGAGATTACAAGTATTTGAGAATGAAGTACTTAGGTAAATGTTTGGACCAAAAAGAGAGATGAACAAACAGGTGAATGGAGAAGACTAGATAACAATGAACTACATGGTCTTTATAGGAAGCCAGATACAATAAGAACAGTTAAGTCTCGAGACTGCGATGGGCTGGACATGTTGCACGTATGGGGAATGGGAGGCTTGCATGGAAGCTTCTTGTAGGAAAGCAAGAGGGAAAACGCCCAGTTGGTAGATCAAGAGTGAGGTGGGAAAATAACATTAACTATGATTTGAGGGAAGTAGATTATACAGGGAATGATTGAAAAGCATTAGCTCAGGATAGAGATGTATGGAGAGCTTATGTCCGCGCGGCCATGAACCTACGAGTTCGATAGTGCCAGTGAGTAAGTAAGTATATTATATGGATGTGAAACATAGACTCTTATATTAAGGGAAGGAGAAAATATTACGAATATTCGAGAATAAATTTCTTAGGAATTTTTCCTTTGGACAAAAGGGAGATGAACAGACAGGCGAATGGAGATAATTACATAAAAGTAATGGGCAACACATGTGCTAGAAATGGGGAAAGAAAGTGGGACATGAAGGCTTCTTGTAGGAAAACCAGGGGTAAATCGCCCAGTTGGTAGACGAAAAATGAGGTGGGAGAATAACATTAACCATGATTTGAGGGAAGTAGATTATACAGGGGATGATTGGAATACATTAGCTCGGGATTGAGATGAATGGAGAGCTTATGACCGCGCGGCCACCAACCTATGGGTTCGATATTGCGAGTGAGTTAGTTGTCACATCTATTTTGACGATTGACGACTGATATAATAAATTGGACATTAAAGTTTTTGTGAGGCATAGCATTACAATGCCTGAATGGCGACTAACAACGATGGTCCTGTACAACATGTCAGGTGTGACTGTAGCTTCTTCAATCGTCATTTGAAGTTCACGTGATACAAGAGGGACGTTCACTCTCACCTTTATCCCTAGACTAGTCAATAAAGTTCTAAACTTATAACACGTTATTTCAGAAAAGATGGAAAAGTGACTACCGGAAAATGCTCAGTATTTCACATGGTATCCATCCATAGTAATTCTGCCCGAAGGCAGGTCCTTCACTGCAATCATAGCATTTTCATGCTATGCTTGCAACTTTACTAGGGAATTGTGTAGGTGTGGTAGCTTCCCGTTGCTTTCCACACCGGTGAAGGATGATGATGATAATGGTAAGGATGATAATGATAAGGATGGTGGCCATATGATTTCGGGGACCGTTTGGGCTCACATGATATAGAGGATAATAAAAAAGAAGAACAAGAAAGAGGAGAGGAAGAAAAACAAAAGAAACATAACCTGTCCTGACACCGGGGATCGAACCCAAAATCGAATTATTTTCCTCAAATTACAGCACACTATTAGGGCTCCTCTATCATATTGATTTTAAAGAAGTGTTCTGATATTTGCATTTTTATTAAAGCGCTTATCAGTTTTTTATTAATGAAGCTTTAACTTCGATGGTAATATCGAGTCTGAATTCTTTATGTGTAACCATTTGGCTGAGTACTTCTGTAAAGTTTCTGATACTTTTTTTACTGAAAAAAAAATGAAATTGTTTTAATTATTATTTAACTGATGTCCCAAATGGGAGTCAATGACCAACTGGACGTTTACCCTCTGGTTTTCCTTCAAGAAGCTTCCATGCACGTTTCTCATTCCCCATTCGTGCTACATGTCCTGCCCATAGCAGTCTACGAGACTTAACTGTTCTTATTATATCGGCTTCCTATAAGGACCATGTAGTTCACTGTTATGTATTCTTCTCCATTCACCCGTCTGTTCGTCTCTCTTTAGTCGAAACATTTTCCTAAGAACTTCATTCTCAAATACCCGTAATTTCCTTTCCCCCTTAAAGTAAGAGTCCATGTTTCGCATCTATATAATATAACGGGTAGAATAATAGTTGTATATATTTTCGTATTTTCAATTTAACGTCCCTAGGTATTAGAATTCAGCCACTTCTCAAAATTTTCTTCCTTTGTCATTTCCATTGTATAATGTATTTCTTTATGTGACCATACATTTAGTTTTATTGATTATTATTATTATTATTATTATTATTATTATCATTATCATTATCATTATCATTATCATTATTATTATTATTATTATTATTATTATTATTATTATTATTATTATTATTACTAACTAACTCATGGAACTGTCAAAATACCCGTGCGGACATAGCGTATCCATACGTATGGAGATACGTCCTTGTCCTGTGCTTATATTTTCCAAAATTCCGATGTATAATTTACCTCCCTCAAATTATGATTAATATTGTTTTCACTTGTGATCCTTGGCCTACCTATTGGATGCCTTCTCTATGGTTTTACTATAAGGAGTCTCCATGCTCCTCTTTCATTCCCCATTCGTGCCACATGTCCTGCCCATCGCAGTTCTACGAAATTTAACTGTTTTTTATTGCTTCTGGCTTCTCATTAAGATCATGTAGCTCAATTTCATATAGTCTTCCCTATTTACCTTCTGTTCGTCTCTCTCTTTGTACAAATATTTTCCTAAGAAATGTTTTCTCAAATCACTCAATATCAATACTAATAAAATTACTTGTTAAAACTGTTGAGGTGGAGAGTCATAAAATAAAATAAGTTAAAATATACCTTCTTAGGTAAAATCCGTCGTCCTCAACTTATAAAATAAGTAATCTTTATGCATTTAGGCCTTTCAGAACATCCGTTCCATCTTCAGCAGGTCCCTCTTCGCTACAACATCCAGTATGATAGTTGATGCTGCTGGTCCTAATGTGTATTGAGGTATTTTAATAAATGAAAGCACTCCCAGACTAAACAACCCACTATACGATATCGTCAGGAAGAAGCTTTAGTCACGACAACACCACATTAGGACCAGCAGCATCAACCATAATACTGGATGTTGTAGCGAAGAGGGACCTGCTGAAGATGGAACGGGTGTTCTGAAAGGCCTACATGCATAAAGATTACATATTTTATAAGTTGAGGACGACGGATTTTACCTAAGAAGGTATATTTTAAATTATTTTATTTTTGTCACTCAATATGTTCTACTCCCTTAATGTAAGTATAAATAATTTGCATTCATAGAATATAACTGGGAAAGTAAACAATTTTCTATACTTTCACTTTCATATTTTCAGAGAGATTTTAATGACACGAGTTCTTGTAATATATAATATAATGCATTTCCAGAATAGGCCTATGTTCAATTGCTTTCTACACCTCCTTCAGGTTTCTAATTACACTGGTAGACAAAAATAAACTTTTTTTTTCCTTAAGAATAATAAAAGTACGAGATTTTAGATATATTTTTCATCCTGAATTTAAATATTTCAGTTTTTTCCTATCAGGCAAGAGTTTTTTTTTGTGAAATTCATTTAAATTTTTTACAATTTTTATAATTTTTAGTAAAATGCATCTAACTGTAACTCATTCTGACTTACCTAGAAAGTGATAGATATTATTTTCGGGCATATTTTACATATGGAACATCTCTCTTCTTGGTCCAACAGTAGTCAGCAAGCATGTTAGAACTCGACTTGCCTTGGTACCTCTTTTCTATTGTGGAAATTTGCTGATGAAAACGCTCACCGTGCTCATCAGAGACAGCCCCAAGATTTCCCGGAAATAAAATCGCTATATATAAGGTAAAGGTTCCTATTATAGGTAAAAGAAATTGCTAAAATCAATTTTTAAAAAGTAGCTGTCACAAAAAAAAAAAAAAAAAAAAAAAACTTTGCCTGATGGAAAAAATTCTGACTACATACCTAAATTCAGTATGAAAAAATGCACTAGATTCACTAATCAGATTTCTTGTGAAGGAAACCTTGTCGACCAGTGTTATTGTTCCGTGGTATTAGAATTCAGCCACGTCGTCAAAATTGGCTCTTGGTGCCACCTCGTTATCACCTTTTCATACTAAATCATCAGCATATTAATACTATTGAGTTGTACACTTCATTTTTCCTCTAAAGATTTTGATGGCATGTTCTAGAGTTCAATATTGAATAGTAGAAGATATATTGCGTCTCCTCTCTTTAACCCATAGTGAATTTCAAAAGTATTTGAAAATTGTTTGCTTAACAGCACCCTACTCTATGTGCCGTTTGTACACGTTGGAATAATTATATATATAATAATTAAATTTTAATGTTTTTATTACCTCACCTCATATCTTTTTTCTTCTATACTGCAGTTTCGGAGCTTATCTCCATCGTCAGTAGCCTCTGGTCGACCGGTGGAAACCGCCAAGAAACGACATAACACCGGTCGACCAGAGGCTACTGACGATGGAGATAAGCTCCGAAACTGCAGTATAGAAGAAAAAAGATATGAGGTGAGGTAATAAAAACATTAATTTAATTATTAAATTAAACCTCATAGTGTTCTTTCCCTGTGAAAGTTAAATAAATTATATATATATTAGGAATTCCGAACCCTCGCAGGATATTACTATATTAATTCTCCCTCTTAATTGAAACGATTTCCTTTTAATGCTTAAATATAGTTGGACTTTGCGTCAAAAACCAGACAAGTAACGTGTTATGAAGGCGCGTTTGTGTTATTTTTGTACAGTTTTAATTAGAGTAATTAAAGTAATGTCTTTCTAATTGTACCAAAAAAGTACCAAAATTCATTTTATTAAAATTAATTACTATAAAATTGTACCGAAAACGCCATAAATTTGCTTTTAACAATTTTTGGACTTGTCTGATTTTGGACCCGAGCTCCACAGTAGAAGTACGGTGTTATCGTTTTTCCCATTTATTTTCTGAAATCTTTCTTATAATAAAAAATCTGTCTATTTTAGACCTTATCGATGATCTATTATATCTTCAGTATAGTGAATAAGCCTGGATATTAATACATTAGATAGTTTATGAAATTGAAAGTTTTAAGATGACCCAGTAGTTTTTGTCATCCTTTATTATAGAGAGGTACACTAATCGATTTATTTCCATTCACTTAGAAGACTCTCTTTTTCACAAAGTATAGTCCGATAGTATGCAATCGATGTATCTTGTCCGTAAATTTTTCTTCACACGATCATCGTTATTTTATTCCTATTATATAATAATAGTCCACCGCTGTGGTCTCGAGGTAGCGTGCTGCCTTGTCATGCAGCGGGTCCGGGTTCGATTCCCGGTCGGGACAGGCTCCTGGGTGAGGTTTTTTCGGTGTTTTTCCTCACCTGTAAGACAAATGTCAGGACGCTTAGGACCCAAGGTCCCCGAAAATCATCCTGCCATCATCATCATCATCCTTATCATTATCACCATCATCCTTCAACGGTGTGGAAAGCGACGGGAAGCTACCATACCTATAATTCCCTAGTAAAGCTGCAAAGCATGGTATGAAAATGCTATGATTGCAGTGAAAGACCTACCCTCGGGCAGAATTACTATGGAATGGAATATAATAATAATTATAATAATTGTGCTATTATCATTATTATTATTATTATTATTATTAAATACTTTATAGATACATTATTGTTGTAGATATGTTTGACGAGTCTTCTCCTAATTCCTTAAATTTATTTATAAATATTAAGTAATAATAATAATAATAATATTAAATTCAATTATTATAAATATACAATTTATTATTATTATTATTATTATTATTATTATTATTATTATTATTATTATTATTATTATTATTATTATTATTGTCTGCCGTGATTTTCGGTCTAGATGGAATAGTTGTTACCAGATCTCTCTGGTTCGCGAATTCACATATTGCCAAGATAGATGGATTTTTTGGGTGTAAAAATCGCTTCCTTCAGAAAAGATAATAAAGTCATGGCTACCACGTTGTATTTTTACGATACATTAAATAACTTTAAACTTTAAATAAAAGGCACCGAAAGCTATAACTGTCAGCCATTTTATTCACAGCTTCAAATTGTGATGTTAATGACCTGAGCTATTACAGAACTCCATTAAATAAAAATAATTCTTATTTAATGTAATGAGTGTATTTATTATTATTATTATTATTATTATTATTATTATTATTATTATTATTATTATTATTATTATTATTAGTTTTATATTATTATTTATGCAAGACACTGTGGTCTGGACGTAGTGTGCTGCCTTGTTACACAGCGGGCCCGAGTTCGACCCTCGGTCGGGATAAGTTTCTTGGGTGAGGTTTTTTATCGGATTTTTCTTCACCTGTGAGACAAATGTCAGGAAATTTCGAGGCCCAAACGGTTCCCGAACACCATCTGCCCATCATTATCGTCACTATCATATTCACCTCATTAGATTAAATTTAGATTAAGGCCTCTCTTACCGCATCTTCCTATCATCACCACCTCTCATATCACCGGGACAGCGCCCCAAACTCAGAAGTGGGTTACAAGTACGCCATGTCAGAAGAAAATACTACAATTGTAATATTGACAAACCTGGTGGCATTGATAAAATGTATTATTATTATTATTATTATTATTATTATTATTATTATTATTATTATTATTATCATTATCATTATCATTATCACTATCACTATTAAATGTATTTCAATTATAAATATTTTTGTACCTTATATAACACAGTCTTTCTCAACTATAATATTTTCTATTAGAATCTTCGTTATATTATTAAAATTCAAAGCTTTTCGAAGACATGCTTCATCTTCAAGGAACCTTCTTGATACTAAAGAAAATATTATAGTTGAGAAAGACTATGTTATATAAGGTACAATGAGACCTAAAACACTTCTGGGGAAAAGAATCGTATATACTCAACCTAGGATTTAAGGAGAGATCAGGGCTTGCTTGGTTTAGGCTAGGGGCATGGAAATTTCTAAAAATTAGCGACGATCACGATATGCGAATATGTCCAATGTGCGGGAACTTTGAAGATGAGATACATATATTAGGAAAATGTAATGATTTAGAATATTGGAGACGTCAGTTATTACCGGAAAGATTTCTAAATTCAAATCGGGAAAGATTGGCATGCTACGAGTTATTGGTAAATCCAGAAAATTGGATAAACCTCGGTAAATTTCTGGACAAAACGCGAAAAATAAGGACAACACTCATTCATGAATAAATATATGTTATCAAAATGCAATACCATTAATTGTTAACAATTATATATAAATGAATTAGTGTATAATGCTATTGTGTTATTACTTAATTGTAATATTATTGTGTTTTCTTTATGTAATTGTAATGTTAATGTTTTTAGTGTATAATGCTATTGTGTTATTATTTAATTGTAATATTATTATTGTGTTTTCTTTATGTAATTGTAATGTTATTGCTGTTTTTGTTGTTTATTTTTCTTTACACTAGTACCAATAATTACTTTATTGTAACGGACTGTCAACAGCACGTACGACTTACTGCCCGTGCGACCCATATTTGTAAATAATATTGTAAATATCTTACTTTTTGTCTAATAAAGTCCTACTACTACTACTACTACTATACAAGGTACAAACATCTTTATAATTGAAATAATTTTAACCTCAACGGTGTTCAAAATTGAATTTTAAAAATATAGATCAATATTAAATCAACATATCTCTAAATGTGGTCTGTTCATTGCAAAATTGCATTCTCATAATCCCTTTCGACTTTTAACGTGTCTGTGTTCATGTGATGTATTGAAAATGTATTTAGAGATTGTCGCTAAATCAGTAAATTGGCCACTTTTACAAAAATAAACTCATATTTTTCTTTCATTCTCATTGATAAGATATAAATTGACTGTTATTTTCAGTAAAAAAAATATAATATACTGTAAATCGCTTGTGTAAATAATTTGTGACTTCCAGGACAGTACTAACCATAATACAAGGTGATTGTGAACGTAGCCACAAGTCTTATTTCCGCAACTTTAAACCCAGCATATGGAGACGACACGAGTCGAGATGGCAACTTGTGAATAACACGGAAATTATTCGTCCAGGAGCCCGGCGGAAGACTGCACGTGACTGAGGCAGGCCTTGGGACCCTTTCCCCCGGGACATCTTCCGTCCTCTTCTCGTCCTTACAGATTGTTCCTCCCTACAAATCGAAATCATCTTACCAATTCGAGACGATTTTTTTCCAATTTGGTGGCCTTCGGGAGGTCCAAATGAGCTCTATAGGGTTTTAAGAATAAAAGAGAAGCAGGGGAGGAGAATCCAAAGCATCAGAAAGGGATAGAGGAGATAGGAACAAGGTAGTAAATCCCCTTTGGGTGTATCTGCTCATTTTATCTTTTTTTCTTTTCGTCTTCTTGATTTTGACTATTCTTGTCTTCCTCTAGTCTTCAATTTCCCTCCCTAGCTTTTTTTTTACCTTCATTGAATTTTCTTACTAACTTTGGTATTACTACTTTCTTATCTATGTTGAACATTCTGTCCCAGGCTATACGTTACTTGTATTCTTCCTCATGGCACTTAAATACATTCAATGAAGATACCAATACATTTTAAATTTCGTTAAAAGATTCTATGAGATTTTAAGTCATACCAGGAGGGTGCATTCTGTAAGGGACATAAGAACATTTGGACGGCGTTACGCAACAACCGACTGTGCGCCATTATGTAACTTCCGAGAAAAATGAGTTTTAAATTGTTTTTATTCCTTAGAGTATCATTTCCCAACATGTGGTTCGCGAAATAATGTGGTTTGCCAAATATTTCAAGGGGTTCGCCAAAACCTTTCCGAAATGGCGGATTTCTGCAGCATTGTAATAATAATAATAATAATAATAATAATAATAATAATAATAATAATTATTATTATTATTATTATTATTATTATTTATATACATATTTTTAATGTTTACACATATTTTCTGTGACTAAGGTTTTATTTTCCTTCTCCATTCGTCCATATCCATGCACTCCATGTCCTCCAGTCCTCTTGTTCTCAAAATAGCATGATAATAATAATAATAATAATGATAATGATAATGATAATGATAATAACAATAATAATAATAACAATAACAATAATAATAACAATAACAATAATAATAATAATAATGATAATCGGCAATTTATCACATTATTTCCACAATAACAATAAATCATTATTTACCGCGAATACCTGATTTACAGTTATGTAACAACGTTGGAATGCGTTTGATTTCGATACAACCAGGTCTACACGTTGTGTAACTTTTAAACCGTAACTGGAATAACTTCAGGTTTTAACCGTTAAGGGTTAAGTTAATTTAAGTTTATTAAACCTTATGCATGTCTACTTATGTATATTTAAAAGTCAGTGGTTCACCCAACTCAGATCGTTGTGGAAGGGGTTCGCGAGTCTAAAAAGGTTGGGAACCGCTGCCTTAGAGTAAATTGCGGACAAAATTTTTATTTTGAGCTATAATACGTTTTTAAATATATAGATGACTAATAATATACGTATGTAACCGTGAACAATATTTAAAATAAGTGGAACAACAGTAAATAATACAAATAATTTATCTTATATTTTTAATATGAATTATTCACACTGGAAATTTACTCTATTAAAATTTTCATAGATCAAATTTAGAAAAAAATACACTTTACATTTCACAAACAAAAAATAAGAGAACGAAATTTGCAAACTGATGAACGGTGAATCTCCTAATCTCGTTGCCTATTGCAATGACGTTTGAATTGACAAGCGCCTGTTTTTTTTTATATATTTATGTTTATAAAATAGGAGTATATGGACTTCATGTACGAAATATACTTGCAGTGATACAGGAAATGCATTTCCAGTTCCAGGGCAGTTCTTATAAACCGTATCGAAAATTTTCTGAACTCTGAATGTCATCATACCATTAAAAAATCACACTGACTTGACAGTCTTCACTATTTCATTGTAGCGCCAAACCAACAATACTCAATTATGAATCAACAATATAAGAGCGGGAACATTTGGCGCTAAGCTGTATGATGCAAAATGTTGATTAGTATTTATGAAGATCTAGTTTCGTAGCCGTTTGTTGGAAAACACAGAATCTCTGATAGGACTGATGGCGTTTACATTTTGCTTTAATAACAAGGTTATATTTATAGATTTGGCGCTAAAATTGTGCGTACACTTACTTCATGAGCCAGTGCATAAGATGGCGTCAAAATCTCGTTTTTTTTAAAATAGCACTTAGCCGGTTGATGCATGACGCCATCAAGTTTAAGACCAGAACATATTTTAGTGCCGTAGCGTAATCGATTAAACAATGCGCTACAAGACGGAAGGTCGGATATTCGATTTTCAGTGCACTCAGAATTTTTAAACTGGTCTAAATCCGAGGGAAAGGGATAGGTAGGGGTCATTCGGCTGATATCTCATACAGATTATCTAGAGAGGTTGGAGCCTTGACCTTCTACTACACCAAGAATCTTTATTGAGAGTTCTTTACCTTTATATATTTAATTGAATAGTTCTGTGTAATGTGTTTGTTAGAAATGGAGCTCTAAGATATCCATCTGTGATTAGATTTTGGATATATGAGTTTTATGTCTGCCGCGATGGACTGATCGTTATGTTCCTTGCATCTTATTCCGAGAGTCGCAGGTTGAAGCCCGGCCGGGGTCGGTGGATGTTTTTATAATCGAAAAAACCAATGAACAAGTGTTCGGGAAGGACTATAAGCGTTCTGAAGATTTTCAGGCTTGTAAAAGAACAGCACTCTTGAAAAGAGAGACTTCTGTGCCTACTAGATGTCTCATTGGGTCTGTAAGTTGACCGCATACCATTCATGACATCTCTAAGAAAATAAGCGTAACTAAATTAACTTGATCTAGTAACTCCTAACAAAGGAGAAGTTAAGCCGAACATTGAACTGTTACGCCATTGTAGTAGTAGTAGTAGTAGGCCTAGTAGTAGATACGAGTTAATTCTCAAGTTATAATTTTCATTAATTTATAAAACTTGTATTATTAATTAGTGCATAGTAAACAAATTTGGGATTTCTTGTGAAAAAACAAAATTTGGCAGGATTTATAATAAATATGAACCCACAGATTTATAGTCTTGCGGACATTTTCTACATCACTATTCTGAACTAATGTTTTCTAATAATCTCCTATGTAACTTACCTTCCACAAACATTACACAGCTCATTATTATCTTCTCCATTTACATGTCTGTTCGTCCCTCCTTGGTACAACATTTTTGCTAAGAATTTTATTCTGAAATACTAGTAACATTTTCCTCTTCTTTAAAGTAAAATTCCATGTTTCGCACCATATAATAAATATATAACTAGAAAAATGATCGTTTTATATATTTTATATAGGATGTAAATGTAAAAATATAAAAAATGAGGATCTCAAGCCACACTTAGTCCTAAAATATTCAAGATTAAAAATGTTTAAAACACTGGCTTCTCCAACTCTTTTGTATGGTAGCGAAGTATGGACATTGCAACAAAATGTTAAAGAGAGACTTAGAACTGCCCCGAAATGACATAACTCCGAAGGACTGCTGGATGCATACTACTAGATCATAAAAAAACGAAGAACGTGGATCCTTTAGAAAACAACATTTTTGATTATAAATCCAGATGGCTACAACATGTTCAACGAATGTAGGATGACAGGATACCCAAACAGATGTTAAGCTATTAAGTGCAGGAAGAAGAAAACCAGGACGCCCACTCAAAATACTTTTTGGTGGTATTTTTATTGTTGCCGAAACATGTCAACAAACGGTCTAAATTAGTGAATCCACTATGATATATTTTATTTAAGTTCTAGAGAGAATTTGGGATGAAAATAATTAATCAAAGGAATGTAATACATTGCCATCCAGTAATAATATATTAATTAAAATATGTTTATAACAATGAAGTAAAAAATAGGGAACCAAACATCGTATCTCAACGGTCAAAATGCAGATATATGACCCATTTCCCAGATAAAAATTAGTTCCGCCACTTCTCCATATTCATGCCTTCCATTTTTTATCTCTCCTTGTAACGGTCCGTGATGCCCAGTCACGCGGTATCATTTTATATCAGAAACCTTGACTAAGAGGAGCTTCATCTCATCTCATCCCTCGACCTGGCATTACGCCGGACACGAGAAAGATATTTACTTCAGTTCTTTATTCTAACTGGTCGGATAGACTGTCCAGGGCACCACGACCTCAAAGATATATTGCGCTATCCCGGCAAATCATGGGTTCGAATCAGCCTCTAACGGAAATAAGTACCAGACGCTTGTTCTGGGGGTAAAAGCGGCCGTCACTCAGGGGTGACAACCCAGCTGACATCAAGTACCGATTGTCCAGAAAAATGGGTCTTAACCTCCTACTACCCCAAGGGCTTCCTGAGGCCTATAGCGGGATAAATCTGTCTTTACCTAACTGGACACCGCGACCTGAAATATTGCGCTATCCCAGTAAGTAAATTATAGATGAATGGAATAAGCCTACTCTACAATGCTATGTGAGTTGTAGTTCATCTTCCGTGTTTGGCACACCAGGTTCTTCTCTCATGACCCATTCCGCCATTTTTGGGTTGGAACCGAGGCCGTGAGAAGAGACTACAGCCCTCCCATTGGCCCAATTTTGCCCTTTTTTTGTCGTTCAGGCTCGAAGTCATTAGCCAGCACCCTGGTGGACAATCCACTAGATCCCCGCAATCATATATGTTCAATGCCTATGGACGTCAACCAAACTATTTTTTTCTAACATGAGATGAACTGAAGGATGATGTGAAATCAATGAATGAGAAATGAAATGACATCAAAGGAAGGGAAGGGAGAATGGGTCACCAGCAGTTCCCGTCTGGAACCTGAGATCGCTTACGTCAGCTACGTGTATGCCGAGACAGCGAGGATTTGCTTACTTACATCTTAATATTAGTATAAATTACATGCAAAATATAAATATTCCACCTTAATTCTTACCACTTATTGAAAAGAGATGAACAGACAGGTGAATGGAGAAGACTACATAACAGTGAACTCCATGGTCTTTATAAAAAACCAGATATAACAAGAACAGTTAAGTATCGTAGACTGCGATGGGCAGGACATGTGGCACGAATGGAGAATGAAAGACTTGCATGGAAGCTTCTTGTAGGAAAACCAGAGGGAAAAACGCCTAGTTGGTAGATCAGGTATGAGGTTGGAGAATAACATTAACTATGATTTGAGGGAAGTAGATTATACAGGCAATGATTGGAAAACATTAGCTGAGGATAGGGATGTATGGAGAGCTTATGTCCGCGCGGTCATGAACCTATGGGTTCGATAGTGCCAGTGAGTTAGTTATCAAACACCTTTTTTAATTTAATTTAAATTATCGTTCTTCTGGTTCCATTTATATTAAAATAGGATCCATTATAAGACTCATATCGATTTTTTTTAAATCCACTTGTTTTCCTTTGCTCCGTATTTTTAATTTTCATCTTTTTCTTCATTCTTTGTACATATAATATCGTCCTTCGCCATCTCAATATGAAAAAGGTATTTCTTTAAACTTTACTCCTTTCATTCTTTCCCTCCGCTTTAAAAAAGAAACTTTCTCTTATTTCGAATTTTTCAGCCTGGTTCATTCTCTTCTTTCCCAGCTCATACGTCATCAATTCCTTTCCCCTGGTTTATGGATTGGTTGAAATCTTAAAGAATAAGATACATTTATCTTTGAAGAGTAGAATGGTAATATTAACAGTTTATTAGAAAGGTATTTTAAATATGAAAATAATCTAAATTTGACAACAAACTAGCTGTGGACAAATTCGCTAATAATAATAATAATAATAATAATAATAATAATAATAATAATAATAATAATAAGATATATGTTCAATTCTGGAAACACATACGAGTACTATTAGTATTACAAATATTCTTTTCATCACAACTTCTCTAAATAAATTGGACTAATATACATATACATGTGTGTGTGTGTGTGTGTGTGTGTGTGTGTGTGTGTGTGTGTGTGTGTGTGTGTGTGTGTGTGTGTGTGTGTGTGTGTGTGACAGCGATTCTCCCAGTTATATGAATGTGATTATGATATCCAACTTTTAGATTAAGTTGGAGAAAACTATACATGAGGCAGTTGGATGCAAAAAGGTGCATGTTCAAGTTCTGCAGTATTGAGAAAAACATATTTAAAATTAAAGTTGCATAAAAAAAATCTTAGGTAATTCAAACAGATAACTATCATACTTTATATATTCCTAATGCATACACTTATATCCCTCCATCATAAATAAAATTATGCTTCAAGAATATAATTATGCGTCCACCGCTGTGGTCTCGAGGTAGCGTGATGCCTTGTCACGCAGCGGGCCCGGGTTCGATCCTCGGTCAGGACAGTTTTTCTGGGTGAGGTTTTTATCGGGGTTTTTCCTCACCTGTAAGACAAATATCAGGAAAACTTTAAGGCCCAAACGGTCCCCGAAATCATATGGCCATCGCAATCATCATCATTCATATTCATCTTAGGATTAGGGACTCTCCTGGCTCACCATTATCATCATCATCACCCATCATATCATCGGGGCAACGTAACCCCGCCTTCCAGGCGCCCCAACCTCAGAAGTGGGTTACAAGTACGCCATGCCAGGAGAGTAACCAGGAATGTCGAAAGACAAACCTGGGGCATTTGAAAATATATATATATATATATATATAATTATGCATCAAACACGTTTAAAAATAATTATACCCCATTGCTTGTAACCGCCTCATTTCAGTGGGCTATAAGCTATGATCTTTATGGAAAACAGTTGAGTCGCGAATGACAAATGAAAGACAGTATGGATACGTTTGTAGGAAAATAAGAGGGAAATATATTATCCTAATTAAAAATTAATCAAATTAATGTTATTAGAGAAACGAATCCTCAGAAACTGTAAACCTGTCAAGTAAGAGAACAATTAGTACAAAAGTAAGAGTACATATTTCTTATAAAAGAAGATAATGTTTTGCAGTCCCTAATATCTTGTAGTAGGAATTTTCCGAGTCCAGTAGTGGATATATTCTCCCCATTTAAATATACGAAACTAATTACATCATCATCATCCATGCAAGTATTAGACCGTGTGGCCTGTTACAATCTCAAAGAGGAATTTTCCACCCAGCGCTTTTTTGGACTCCCCAGCGATCTTTTGCCTTGGGGGCAGTAACGAAGCATGGCTTTTGGAATTCTATGAGACGGCATTCGTTGAAGATGGGGCTCCCAGTTGTTCTGGTAATTTTGTATATGGTGAAGAATGGGTTCTACATCCAACTCTTCCATAATTTCCTCATTTCTTGGTTTGAGACTTGAAAGAAAATGCCAATTTTTTCGCCCAATGGGTTGCTGGCCCAGAGGGGTTATTAAATAGTTAATTATTCGTCCTGATATCATCTTATTATTTTTTTCGTGTAGGCCCCATATAATATTTTTCACTGATTAAATGAAAGGGAATGCCTTACAGACTAAACTCATCCGCTTTAAATTATTATAAGTAATGCCCTGAGTGATTTCCAATTTATATAGATGATTTGGAACTCCAGAGTGGTATTTGATAGGACTATTTAACGAATAAAATTAAGCTGTTTGCTCAAAAGTCATTATTTAAATATAATTACCGGTATTTTAAAATATGTATACATTTAATGTAAACGACAATGTTTGTAAACAAATCAGAAATCTGTGCTTATGTTTCATTTGTTTTTCACTGCAACTTGATCATATTATTTATTGCCAAATAGGATCGCAATATTGTAAGAATGCACCCTAGAGGAGAAAATGAACACACCAAACTGTAGGCCTATATTATAACCAACATTATTGGTTATTAATTTATTTTTTTAGTAAACAACTAAGTAAAATCATAATTTTAAAAACACAATTTTTTAACCCACAATTATCAAATGTGTAGTTCGAAGGAATCTGTTCATTATTTGCTATAATCAATGTATTTATTGAAGAGTCAGTCACAGCAAAATAATGCTCTGACTTGCTCAGAACATCAAAAAGGAGGAGCCGTCTTTATCACAAAAGCAGGTGGTGGCAAAGAGAATTCGATAAAGGGCGAGGTGAAATATAGTCATTTACTCCCATTTGGGGAGTGAGTTAAGTAATTATTATTATTATTATTATTATTATTATTATTATTATTATTATTATTGTTATTATTATTATATTATTATTATTATTATTATTATTACTATTATTATATTAAACCAACAAGTTTGCTTCACATTTGTGGATTTAGAAAAAGCATATGACACCGTACCTTTACAAAAGTTGTGGGAAGCATTAGAAGATATTGACATAAACGATACAATTACTAATGCAATAAAAATGTTGTATAATAATGCAGTATCTAAAATTAAAATTAAAAGATGTGTATCAGAAGAAATTAAAGTAACAAAAGGCCTTCGTGAAGGATGTAGCCTATCACCCACATTATTTAAGATATTTATATATAAAGCACTGTCAAACTGGAGCAAAAAATGTTCAGGAATGGGAGTACCAATTGGCGATGGATCAACAGATGCAATATATACAATGCTATTTGCGGAGGACCAGTTAACAATTGCTCAAGAATATGTAGACATGGAGTTTATGTTTGGAAAATTATTGGACGAATACGATAACTGGGGTTTGAAAATAAATTTAGAAAAAAAAATATGTATAGGTTCTGGAGCAGAAACCGAAGATTTAATATTAGAAGATCATAAGGGATATATTATAAGATTTGATGTATTTGAGTATCTGAGAGTAAAAACGGATAACGAGGATAAACAAGAAAGCGATACTAAGAACAGAATTAATAAAGGTAGAGCAATAACAGCAATGATGAATGGAGTCTTATGGAACAAACATATAAACAGAAATAAATAAGTTACAGATATATAATTCATCAATGCCCATTAGGGCGAAACTTTCTTCTTATTATAAATGCATAATTCAATAGTGAGAAGTCAAATACGGAGCTGAAGTTTGGAAATTCAACAAAAATTAAGTTAAAAAATAATGTCGATGGAAATGGATTTCATAACGAGAGCAGCAAAATGTTCAAAAAAGAAATACTGTCATACGAGAAAAAAAAAATGAATGTTAGATATTCAATAGGAGATTACAGAAGATGTAAGCAATTAACTTGGTATGGGCATGTATGATGAATGCAAGAAGAAAGGTTACCCAGAAACACATTGGAATGGTGTCCACCTGGAAGAAGAAGGAAAGGAAGACCTCGAAACTCGTGGATGCAAGAAATAAGAACTGGAATGAGAACAAGATGACTGGAGGGCATGGAGTGAATGGATAGAGACGAGTGGAGTAGAAAAATAAAACTTAAGACACAGACAGATGTGTAAACATTAAAAATCAAGGTATAAATAAATACATATTTATTATTATTATTATTATTATTATTATTATTATTATTATTATTATTATTATTATTATTATTGTCCACCGTTGTGATGTCGGGGCAACATCGTTACCTCATACGCAGCGGGTCCGGATTCGATTCCCGGCACAAGTTTCCAGAAAGGAAAAATAAGCGATGAGTGAAAAAGGATGCAAGACGGGCAGTAGGAAGATAGAGAGATTAGGAGAAATGGTACAAGAATGGAGAGCATTCGAGAAAGGCGTTATAAAACGTTGTATACATTTTTATGGTCGGTCGCGGTGGACTAGAGGTTATGTTCCTTTCTCTGTTCTCTATAGTCGCGTGTTCAAACCCAGACAGGGTCGATGGATTTTTCAGGATGGAAAAATCCAAGGAGCAAATTCTCTGGGAGGGACTGTAAGCCGTGGGTCCCGAGTTTGAAGATTATCGGGTTCATAGAATATCCTTAAGCCCGAGTCAAGAGATAAAATTTACCTAGTTTTTTCATCCTAGTAATACCTTAGTTACCTACTAGATGTCTCTTGGGTCGGTATGTTGACAGCATACCATTTGTGGCATCTGTGGGGAATAAGTGTAAATAAAGTAATTTGGTCTTTTAACTCCTAACAAAGGGGAGGCTAAGGCCCAACATAATATTAATAATCCTTTATTTTAACTGGCAGAATTAAGGCCATAAGGCCTTCTCTTCCACTCAACCAGAGAATAGTAGAATTATACAAAAATTACATGCTTATTACAATTCCAAGATGTTATTAAAATACAGACTAAACAAAATGCAATAACGATTTGATCTAATACTAGCTAATACTAACAAAAACATGGAATATAATAAAATTAAATGATATAAAATAAAGTAAGTAGCGTCCTAGATGATTACTTATAGAATATTGTATATAGTTATGCAGTTAATGTTTTCATTGTGTCGAACTTAAGATGTCAGTTAATTTGGATTTAAATAATTATAGCGATTGACAGTCCCTGGCATGACTGGGAAGTGAGTTCCATGCTCTAGTCATAGATATTTTGTGTAAAATTCAGAATATAGACATGTCCTGTGCTATCAAAAGTAAAGAAGAGTCTTGTGATCTTGTTCCTAAATTGTGATGAGCCGATAATTTTTGAAAACGTGTTGTTAAATAACTTGGTAAATATATGTGCAGAATTTGCAACAGTAAGGTATGTGAATGTAAAGTGCTCTGTCATTTAGGCGTAGCCATGATAAGGCCTGAAACGAAGGAGACACTTATCGGGTTGTTACGTCATTGTAGAGAGATACTTTTTATGATGATGATGATGATGACAATGATGGTGATCTTGCATGCTACAATCTCAGTTTTTTTTTACCTACGTAATTTCGCATTGATAAAGCTAATTGGATACAGTTGGTCTCTTGCGTATAAAAAAAATTGTCTAATTTTGTATGACGGTGATTATCTGCTAACTTTAAAATTAGCATCTAGTATACAGTTAGTATTTATTGCCGTTGTATTTTGGGAAATGATCATAATCCGTGCTGAGTATCCCCAAGTGGTTACTAGATCTCTTCAAACATTTACAAATTATTCACAATTACAGCATCCGTGTATTTTTATATTTAGAGGAATGCTCTGCAATGAGCTTTGTTTTTTGCTACTATTTTTAAATTCTCGTTTCATTATTATTTAGAGCGTTTTGTCGTTCTCTATGTTTTCTCTTGGGAGCATTTTTATTCTTTATTCATACTTTAAACAAATCTGATTTTATTTAATTATGTTTTTCAGTATCTGGTAAATATTGAAATAAATAATTAAAATCTGGTGCACCAATGTGATGCGGAGTAATGCATTTGTCTCAGGCGCAACGGGGCCGGATTCGATCCTCGGCCAGGAAGAATTCCTCCCTATTTTTTTTCAGGATGTTCCTTTCATCTGTGAGAAATAAGGCATTTATGGCCCAAATATTCCAGGAATATAATTATCTTATTGTTCTTGTTTAGTGTGAATATGTGACTATATAGGCGGAATTCCTAAAAAGTTAGTTAGACTTATACGAATGTGTCTAAATGGCTCAACGAGTAGGGTGCGTGTAGGCAAACAGTTTTCAGACACTTTTGAAATCCAGAATGGGTTGAAGCAAAAAGATGCACTATCTCCTCTACTATTTAATTTTGTACTAGAGCATGCCATTAAATCTTTAGAGAATGAGGAAGGCTTACAACTGAATGGTATTAATAAGCTGTTAGTTTATGCTGATGATGTAGTACTACTGGCCGATAGCGAGGAGATACTAAAGGCCAACACGCACACACTATTGAGTAACACTAAGAAATTAGGACTGGAAGTAAATATCAGTAAAACTAAATATATGGTCACATGTAGAAATACATTATATAATGGAAATGGACAGCTAATGACAAATGAGGGAAATTTTGAGGAATTGGCTGAATTCAAATACCTAGGAACAATAATCACAAATAGGAATGAGATGCACAAAGAAATTAAACATAGGCTCAATTCTGGAAATGCATGCTATTATGCATTGCAGAGACTTTTGATGTCCCAACTCCTTTCAAAAAACGTTAAGCTGAAAATATATAAACTATTATTCTACCAGTTATATTATATGGGTGCGAAACATGGACTCTTACTTTAAGGGAGGAAAGGAGATTACGAGTATTTGAGAATAAAGTTCTTAGGAAAATTTTTGGACCAAAGAGAGATGAACAGACAGGTGAATGGAGAAGACTGCATAACAATGAACTACATGGTCTTTATAGGAAGCCAGATATAATAAGAACAGTTAAGTCCCGTAGACTGCGATGGGCAGGACATGTTGCGCGTATGGGGAATGAAAGACGTGCTTGGAAACTTCTTGTAGGAAAGCCAGAAGGAAAACGCCCAGTTGGTAGACCAAGAATGAGGTGGGAGAATAACATTAACTATAATTTGTGGGAAGTAGATTATACAGGGAATGATTGGAAAGCATTAGCTCAGGATAGGAAAGTATGGAGAGCTTATGTCCGTGCGGCCATGAACCTACGGGTTCGATAGTGGCAGTGAGTAAGTAAGTAAGTATGTGACTATATAGGGCGTCTTGCCTTAAATGTTCGTTTTGTCTCAGAGGTACCCCTGGAATTGAGTTTGCCACTCATCCGAGAAGGCTTTACAAATCATTATGTAGTGACAAATGTATATACATGATCCAAAATTAAAAAGGCACACCTGAGATGAGAAGTCATGTCTCAGCAAGGCGCAAGAAGCATAGGGCATGTAAAGTTTAAAAAAATGGAAAATATTAAGCTAACAAAGAAACTGACAGCCATTGCATGTCGAAACCTATTCTGAACTTTCTACCAGAGAAACGTTACGATAACCAAGGGCGAGCCCATCAGCTTCGCACAGTGGGTTACCATTTCTGGATTTTGGTATCTGTGCCTTGCAATTAGAAAGGGCAGACACTTTTTTGAACACGATCTTGGTTCATCACAATCCTTCTCTGAGAGAAATTTCAAGGTAGGTTTCGTCATGCAATGTAGATAGTTTTCTTGTTAGATGTAACTAACTAATTCACTGACACTGTCGAACCCATGGGTTCATGGCCGCGAGAACATAAGCTCCTCATACATCCGTATCCTGATCTAATGTTTACCAATCATTCCATGTATCATCCACTTCCCTCAAGTCATGGTTAATATTATTCTTGATCTGGCTACTGGACGCTTTCCCTCTAGTTTTCCTTCAAGGAGTTTCCATGTTGCATTTACATTCCCCGTTGTTTCCACATGTCCTGTCCATCGCAGTCTAAGATACGTAACTCTTCTTATTATATCTGATTTCCTATAAGATCATGTTGCTCACTGTTATGTAAGTCTTCTCCATTCGCCTGTCTGTTCATCCCTCCTTAATTCAATTTTTTTTATTACGAACTCGATTCTGAAATATTCGCAATCCCCTCCCCTCGCTTAAAGTAAGAGTCGGTGTTTTGCATCCATATAATATAACAGGGAGAATAACAGTAATATTAGTTCAGTTTAATGTTTTTCGAGGCAAGTTGCGACGACATGATTCCCTGTAATGCATAATAGCATGCATTTCCAGAATTGAGTCTATGTTTAATTTCTTTCTGCATCTCATTCTTTTTGTAATTATTGTTTCTATGTATTTGAATTCAGCCACATAAAAATCTCTCTCATTTGTCATTAACTGTCTTTATCCTTATATAATGTATTTATATGTGTGACCATATATCTAGTTTTATCGATGATTACTTCCAGTCCCAATTTCTTAGTGTTATTAACTCATGTAATATATAGAGTCAATTACTGTAGCTAAAAATAACTATAATTACAAACAGGAATGAGATGCAGAAAGAAAATTAAATATACACATAACCTTGGAAACGCATGCTTTTGAACCGAAAGTGTGATTTTCGGTTCACTACTGTAGTGTCGTAATCCTTCCTGGACAGTAAGATTCATGAACTATGCCAATATCCTTTCTCTATGCATCTACCCCCACTCTCCCTTTTTACCTCTCCTGGTGCGCTGTTTGTACGGCGCATCTCCCCTTCTACCTCGGAACGCTCAAATACGTTATGCACAGCGAGAACGTTATCATTCATTCATTCATTCATTCATTAATTCATTCACAATGTGGTTTTGAACTTTAAGTTGACAAGGTCGTCTGGAGCCGCGAGCGGCGGAGTTTGAGTTGGTCCTGAAGACCGGGGAAAGCCACCCTGGCTTGGACTCTAGTATGAATGTGGTGTGAGGTATCATATGGTTTTTTGTCATGTAAAAGCATTATTATTTATTTACTTTTGTTGAATGATCAAATGTTTATATTTGTTATGTTTTTACTTCAGACTTCTTGTTTACATTAAATACCATTTTTATACTTATCCAATTTAATGTTCAAGTGATTTATGTGCATGTTGCTGTTTGATATTCCTGCACGGAAACTCACTTATTTAGGAGATCATTCTAGCTCCCTTTATTTTTCTGTCTAGCTTTCCTGATTAATAATTATAGTGAAAACATTCATTTTAAGTTACTCTGGTGTTTTGAGAACTATTATTGATTTATGCTTAAGTGCTTAGAAAAGAAAGATGAATCAATCTTTGCCTCCTATGGGTCCGGGGCAAAGCTTTGTGATTTATAACCTTGGATGTAATAAAATCTACGCTAGTAGAAGCAACGGAAACAAAAAGACGATCCACTCTGCACCAAAAGGTAGCAGGCAGCGAGGTTGCAACCCGCACAAATGGTTTGCTATGCGTGGTTTATCAATAGTAGTTATTCAACTCGCACACTTTTATATAAAACAGTAATTTTATCATCATCCCAACTTTTTTAAAAATTTTAAAAAATATATCCAGTTATACTACGTGGATGCGAAACATGGTACCTTGTTTTATAAGAAAAGTGAAAATTATTACTTTTATTTGAGAATAATCTACTTAGAAAAATTGTTGGAGGCCAAAGAGAGACGAACAGTCTGTTGAATGCCTAGCACTACATGATCATTTTGGGAAACAAGATGTAATAAGACTTTATCCATTTAAATTTGACTGCAACATGATATTCACCTAATAAAGTTAAATTACTGTAAAAACGTGTTTGATTGCATTTATTATTAATGAAGATATAAAGAAAGAATAGTTTAGTTAATAGACCTACCACAATTTAAACAAGATATTCTATGTTGTATGCCTTCTCTTTCGGAAACTTCAAATTCGATTACCTCTTTGGTGTATTTGGTAATTTTTAATAGCAGTATCTCACCAGACAAACAGCGTGTGTGTGTTTTTAATAGCAGTATCTCACCAGACAAACAGCGTGTGTGTTTTTTTAATAGCAGTATCTCACCAGACAAACAGCGTGTGTGTATTTTTAATAGCAGTATCTCACCAGACAAACAGCGTGTGTGTGTTTTTAATAGCAGTATCTCACCAGACAAACAGCGTGTGTGTGTTTTTAATAGCAGTATCTCACCAGACAAACAGCGTGTGTGTGTTTTTAATAGCAGTATCTCACCAGACAAACAGCGTGTGTGTGTTTTTAATAGCAGTATCTCACCAGACAAACAGCGTGCGTGTGTTTTTAATAGCAGTATCTCACCAGACAAACAGCGTGCGTGTGTTTTTAATAGCAGTATCTCACCAGACAAACAGCGTGTGTGTGTTTTTAATAGCAGTATCTCACCAGACAAACAGCGTGTGTGTGTTTTTAATAGCAGTATATCACCAGACAAACAGCGTGTGTGTGTTTTTAACAGCAGTATCTCACCAGACAAACAGCGTGTGTGTGTTTTTAATAGCAGTATCTCACCAGACAAACAGCGTGTGTGTGTTTTTAATAGCAGTATCTCACCAGACAAACAGCGTGTGTGTGATTTTAACAGCAGTATCTCACCAGACAAACAGCGTGTGTGTTGTTTTAATAGCAGTATCTCACCAGACAAACAGCGTGTGTGTATTTTTAATATCAGTATCTCACCAGACAAACAGCGTGTGTGTGTTTTTAATAGCAGTATCTCACCAGACAAACAGCGTGTGTGTGTTTTTAATAGCAGTATCTCACCAGACAAACAGCGTGTGTGTGTTTTTAACAGCAGTATCTCACCAGACAAACAGCGTGTGTGTGTGTTTTTAATAGCAGTATCTCACCAGACGAACAGCGTGTGTGTATTTTTAATAGCAGTATCCCACCAGACAAACAGCGTGTGTGTTTTTAATAACAGTATCTCACCAGACAAACAGCGTGTGTGTATTTTTAATAGCAGTATCTCACCAGACAAACAGCGTGTGTGTGTTTTTAATAGCAGTATCTCACCAGACAAACAGCGTGTGTGTGTTTTTAATAGCAGTATCTCACCAGACAAACAGCATGTGTGTGTTTTTTTTGCTAAAAATCACTAATAATAAAAAAAAACGTAAACGCTTTACCCATAACACAAGATGCCGTTTTTTTCACTAAATGCAGGTAATAAATCATCGTCATTGGCACCAAGTATTAGGATTTCTGGCTCATTCCGTTCCAAAGTAATTGTTCACGCAACCTCTTCAAAGGTTGACCTATATTCTTTTGTTCTTTCAGATTGTAGGGTAGAACATTTTTCGTTATCCTCAAGTCTGTCTTTCGTTAGATGTGATCTCTAAAGTTTATTCTCCATTTTTAACTATACATGTAATTGATTATGTATTTAATTAATCTATATTATTTATGCTCTATTCATTTGTATACTAATAATTTATAATTAGACTTGGTTACTTGATTCATATATCTGTAATAATTTAAATATTACTTTTAAAGGTGTTACTAAGAAGAATATTGAGAGTATTTTGTGTAGATAATATCTGGAAAATAAAATATAAAAGAATTAATACAATTATCAGGAGATCTCAATATTTTATCAAATATAAGGCTTGGCCGTGTGAGATTGGACTTACTAATAGAATGTCAATCATTATAAAGGCGAAGCAAATCTTCTGTTCACAACCTCAAGGAACTAGATTAAGAGGAAGACCCCTAAGAATACATGGTGGGATTGTGTGCGCCAAGACTTCAAAAAATGTAAAATAAACAATTGGAAAAAGTTTTATATGGAGAGGGATGTGTGGAGGAAGTTCATTGAGGAGGCGACGGTTCTTATTGAGCTGTAGTGTCATTAAAGAAGAAGAATTTATAATCAGACACAAATCGGAGAAATCTCGTTTCTCTTAACTGATATTGAGGTCCAACATTAAACTTCCATATAATATCACAGGCATTTCTTTTAGGCCTACATGTAGGCCTACTTTACAGTTTTATTATTTTTTTATTCTAGCTCAAACGATATAACTTCCTAGATTGCGAAATATCATACACAGCGGAAGAAAGACTCTATAATAATATTATACAAGACAATGGCAGTGCCTATTATTACTTATGGATTCGAAACATGGACAGTGACAACAACAATATGCCAGAATACAAACTGCTGAAATGAGATTCCTCAGACGAATAGCAGGAAATCAAAGAACAGACAAAAACATAACACAGAAATAAGACAACAACTAAACGTAGAGGAATTAAACACAACAATAGTGAAATACAGAACAAACTGGAAAAAACACTCGGCAAGGATGACTAAGAATAGAATACCAAAATCAGCATTCAGCAATTCGCCACGAGGAAGAAGAAGTTTGGGAAGACCTTAGAAAAGATGGAAAGAGCAGCAATTTGGAGCCGGAACAGGCTAGTAAATAAGCCTAAATCGTGAAGAAGAAGAAGAAGAAGAAGAACTAGTTCATACCCGGCGTGCGCTCCTACGCCTATACAAATGAAGTGCCTGTTTTATTTTTAGTTTAATAACTAAATCGAAAATTAACGGTAAATTAAACTGTATGATATGCGTTACGATGAACAAAACATGGCGGTTGCTCGAGTCAATTTTTAGTTTAGGATTTCTGTTAACCACCACTTCTAGTGGTCGAATTTCTCTGATTCTTATAATACCTACCTCGGTTTATTTTAATGGGATATACTGAGTTTCGTTGTGAAATATCGAAAATTGCGATCTCTAGAGCGCTTCTGAAATTTTCGGTTTCAGATGAACACCTAATGGTTTTAGAACAGACTAGATAGCGGCTAAACACTCGCCGCATCTGAGAATCCATACGTACAAAACTTGAAATCAATGGACCTGGTCATTTTCTAATTTTGCAACCACAAGCATACGCAGGCTGATTTTTTTATATATTTATGATGATGTTCTAATGTTCCTTATATGTTTCCACAAATCTGTTAAAATCAATTAAATTTTATTTGGACGTCTTCAGATTTTCTTCTCCCTGCGTTATATCCTAAACATTTTATTGATTTATTTGTTCAAAGACATTTCCGTTAGCTCCTCTGGACAGGAACTATTAAATAAAAAAATAAAAATGCGTTCTTATTTTTAAGAAACAGTCACAACCCAGCAACAATTTCATAATAATAAAATTATAATTTTGAATCTCTTCTAGTTAATAACTGCCCCAACCCCCTTGAGGCCTCCCTTAAAGAAATGAGAGGGTTTATAGTAAAGGAATTGGCAGCTGTTGAGAGCGAAGACTCAATATCCGCGATGGATCAGTTTTCAATGGAGCCAGTAAAGCAACCAGCTCCTGTGCTTGCCTTCTTGTCTGATATCTCTATTGAAGGATGAAGAGGCCCCCCCTAGCTTTAGCAACAAGCAATCTTGTGTAAGGGGTGCCGACAAGGGGTGGAATGATGCTTTAATGGGAAGCCCAAGCTCTATTTGGTTTAAATTCGACTATGTAGACCCGTTTAAGTTGCTTGATATTGGATGGATGTGATTATTATGATCTAGCTTAACTCCAGCCACTTCAAAAACCCACCCCTCTCCGCTCCTTCGCCCTGCCATCTATTCTGCCTACACATCAGCATCATAACTTAATATTAAACTGTGGCATATTCTTAACTCTTAAGGGAACGTCTTCATATTGGTGAATACTTCAAGTATCTTAATAATTTTAGCCCCAAGATTCATGAACTCGGGATATGGAAGCTTGGAAATCATTGGAGAGTGAAGTGCTCCAGATTTTGTCTAACCGCAACTTGATTAAAACAAAGATTTACGTAAGCAGCATGAAATTACTTAATCTTCTGCTGAAAATTCCTTTAGTGAAGCTTAGGAAATTACAGTTTATACGATCAGTTCAGCGGTGAACGTGAAATGCTGAACTTTAATTACCAACCGCTGGAATTTTAGTTTCTCATCATATTCATTAAAAAAATTATTTAAGATATATTACGTTTTCCTACGCTCCTATTAAATGTGAACTTAATATTTCCATTTTTTTTGTTCTACTTGTAACGTTACTTCCGGTGGGGTATAAAAAATGATATATTAGTAATATTTTCTTCTGATATTACAGGGGCTTCAAGATAACTTCTTTTAAAAAAATCTTTATTTTATAATTGGCATTTTAACGCATCAATTGATTTTTTGATCTTTCATTTATCTAATATATTTAATAATAATAATAATAATAATAATAATAATAAATATTTTTATTATTATTTTATTATTATTATTATTTTATTCTACCAGTTATATTATACGAGTGTGAAACATGGACTTTTACTTTAAGGGAGGAAATGAGATTACGAGTTTTTGAGAATAAAGTTCTTAGGAAAATTTTTGGACCAAAGAGAGATGAACAGACCGGTGAATGGAAAAGACTGCATAACAATGAACTTCATGGTCTTTATAGGAAGCCAGATATAATAAGAACAATTAAGTCTCGTAGACTGCGGTGGGCAGGACATGTTGCGCGTATGGGGAATGAAAGACGTGCATGGAAGCTTCTTGTAGGAAAACCCGAAGGAATACGCCCACTTGGTAGACCAAGAATGAGGTGGGAGAACAACATTAACTATGATTTGAGGGAAGTACATTATACAGGGAATGATTGGAAGGCATTAGCTCAGGATAGGGATGTATGAAGATCTTATATCCGCGCGGCCATCGAGCTACGGTTTCGATAGTGCCAGTGAATATTATTATTATTATTATTAGTTTTAATTATTATTATTATTATTATTATTATTATTATTATTATCATTATTAGTTTTAATTTTAGTTCAGTTTATACGAGTATTTACTTAAATTATTTTTTATTACAAACGTATCCTCTGTAAATCACTATCATTATTTAAATCCAAAATAACTAATATCTTAAGTTTCACACAATGAAAATACTATCTGCATAACGACTATATTGAACATTTTGTATATACCTATATTCATATTGTAAGATTTTCTTACTTTATTTCATGTTTTGCTAGTGTTAGCTAATATTAGACCATATCACATTGCCTTTTGTTTAGTATATGTTTAGAAACATTTTAAAATTGTAATAAGTATATAATTTTGTAGGATTTTATTATTCCCTGGTTGAGTGGAAGACAAGACCTTATGGCCTTAAATCTGCCAGCTTAAATAAAGCATTATTATTATTATTATTATTATTATTATTATTATTATTATTATTATTATTATTATTATTAAATTTTTCTGTATTTAATTTTTTTCACTATTTGGGTGGATAGGTCTACAATATGTAATATATATAGTATAAGACAGATTTCAGAAAATAAATGGGAATATAATGACACTGTAAATCAACTATATGTAGACTTCAAATAGGCATTCGATTAAATTAAGAGTGAGAGGTTATATAGTATCCTATTGGATTTCGGAATTCCTAAAAAGTTAGACTTTTTCGAATGTGTCTAAAATGCATAAAAGAGTAGGATGCGTGTAGACAAATTGTTTTCAGATACAATCGAAATTCACGAGTTATTATTCAATTTTGTATTAGAGGATGAAGAATGGCTACAACTCAATGGTATTAATAAGCTTTTAGTTTATGCTGGTGGTGTATTATTATTATTATTATTATTATTATTATTATTATTATTATTATTATTAAATTTTTCTGTATTTAATTTTTTTCACTATTTGGGTGGATAGGTCTACAATATGTAATATATATAGTATAAGACAGATTTCAGAAAATAAATGGGAATATAATGACACTGTAAATCAACTATATGTAGACTTCAAATAGGCATTCGATTAAATTAAGAGTGAGAGGTTATATAGTATCCTATTGGATTTCGGAATTCCTAAAAAGTTAGACTTTTTCGAATGTGTCTAAAATGCATAAAAGAGTAGGATGCGTGTAGACAAATTGTTTTCAGATACAATCGAAATTCACGAGTTATTATTCAATTTTGTATTAGAGGATGAAGAATGGCTACAACTCAATGGTATTAATAAGCTTTTAGTTTATGCTGGTGGTGTATTATATTATTATTATTATTATTATTATTATTATATTATTATTATTATTATTAATTTTTCTGTATTTAATTTTTTTTCACTATTTGGGTGGATAGGTCTACAATATGTAATATATATAGTATAAGACAGATTTCAGAAATAAATGGGAAATAATGACACTGTAAATCAACTATATGTAGACTTCAAATAGGCATTCGATTAAATTAAGAGTGAGAGGTTATATAGTATCCTATTGGATTTCGGAATTCCTAAAAAGTTAGACTTTTTCGAATGTGTCTAAAATGCATAAAAGAGTAGGATGCGTGTAGACAAATTGTTTTCAGATACAATCGAAATTCACGAGTTATTATTCAATTTTGTATTAGAGGATGAAGAATGGCTACAACTCAATGGTATTAATAAGCTTTTAGTTTATGCTGGTGGTGTATTATTATTATTATTATTATTATTATTATTATTATTATTATTATTATTATTATTATTATAGGATAAAGCGAGGATTTACTAAGGACTAGCATACACACTCTATAGATTAACACTAAGTAATTGGGGCTGGAAGTAAACATCAATAAAACTAAACATATGGTCACACACAGAAATACATTATATAATTGAAATGGGTAATTAATGATAAATGAGGGAAAGTTGGAAGAAGTGGCTGAATTCAAATATCTAGGTTCAATAATTACAAACTAGAATGAGGCGCACAGAGAATTTAAACATAAGCTCAATTCTGGAAATACATGCTATTGTGCATTGCAGGGACTCTTGTCTTCCCAACTTCTGTCAAAAAAATTGAAAGATTAAATTGAAAATAACATCAAAATAAAATCAAGAAAGGAGAAAGTTCGGGACCAGAAAATTAGAGAAATAATGAATGCTAAACATAATATTATAGAAGTAATAAAAGAACGAAGATTGAAATGTTATGGACATCTGAAGAGGATGGAGAATAATAGAATCCCAAAAAATGATGCTGGATTGGAATTATGAAGGCAGGAGGAGGAGGAGGAGGAGGAAGGGGGAAACCCAGGGAACAGTGGACGGATGAAGTGAGAAGAAACTTTATCAGCAGAGACCTCAAAGAAGAAAATGCTGATGTTAGAAATCTGTGGCGGAGCAAAATACATTTGAGCTGAAGGATAAATACTGTAACGTAGAGAAAATCTTATATATAAAAATTAATGTTTGTTTGTTTGTTCGTACTTTATGCGCGGCCATATCGTTGATCCGATTGTGATGGGTTTCTTGCAAATTGTTCAGGAGATTCCCGGGATGAACATAGGCTATAAGAGAGTTGTGATACTTAACTCCTACACCCTTAAAAATCGCCCTTTTTAGTGGAAAAGTAGCTCTTTGGACTCTTAAATGGCTTACGCTGCCTAAACCATAGGAACTACACAAAATTAATGTACACAGAATTATATATCTCAAAACGTTCTACAAAAAAGTCCGCGACAGCATATGTTTATCTCTTACGGGTAACTCACAATAACCATTTTTGTCTTTCATCGATATTAGGAGTCCCGCGCCGTAGCCGAGTGGTTAAGGCAAGAAGTCTTGGCGCAGAACTACGGTACTTACGCTTGTCGAGTCTCCGCGTGGGAAACTTTTTTCTCATGGTTATTTCGGCCAGTATTGCACCGGTGCACAGTGGACCAGAAATGAAATCTAGCTGGAAAATACTGTTTTCACTCACCCTCATCAATTTATCTTTTTTTTTTCACTCTAATACAATTGTTTATGACGGTTCTTAACTTATCTGCAAAAGAGGGTACAATTATAATGTGAAAAAAAAATCTCTTTGGACGCTTAAATGGCTTACGCTGCCTAAACTATAAGAAATACACAAATTGATGTACACAAAATTGAACATCTAAAAAAACTATACAAAAAAGTAGAGTGTAACAGCGCACGCCTGGTGATAAAAAAATTAACATTTATTTAGAACTAGCAGCGCACGCCGGGTATTAGCTAGTACTAAATAAAAAACTGAAAAAATATATAACTGTTATTCATTTAAAAATATTAATAAACATTGATTTTTAATAAAATAAATTTACATGGAATCGCACTGTAATATATGGGTACGAAACATGAACTCTTACTTTAAGTGGGAAGAAAAGATTCCGAGTATTTGAGAATAAATTTCGTAGGAAACTTTTTGAACCAAAGAGAGACGAACAGACAGGCAAATGGAGAAGATTACATAAGAGTGAGCTACATCATCTTTATGAGAAAGAGATATAATAAGAATACTTAAGTCTATGGAGGACATGTGGTACGAATGGAAATAAAAGAGAGGTATGGAAAATTCTTGTGGGGGAAAACCAGGAAAGCGCCCTGTAGGTAGGCCAAGAATGATGTAGAAGGATAGCATTAATTGTGGTTAAGTGAAATAAATTATACAGGTGAGAATGGAAAACATAAACACGGGATAGGTATGTATGGAGAGCTTATGTCCGCGAAGTCATAAACCTACTGATTCATTAGTGCCATGAGTTAGTTAATTGTTCTGAGTGGAAAAGATTATATTTTGTTTCTTAAGTCTGGCTGTTTAAATATATAATAGATTAATAATAATGTTATTGCAAGTTAAAAAAAGTATTAGAAAATAAAAGAAAAACGTTTGAAATGGTACGGATATCTTATAAGAATGGAAAAAGATAGAATACCAAACGAAATCCTAGATTGGAAAGCTAATGGAAGAAGTGGAAGAAGCAGACCTAGAAAACTTTGATAAATAGAGTGAGGAGAAGTATAAAGGCCAGAGATTTGAGGGAAGATGATTTAGACAGAAATCTCTGGCGACAAATCACTTTGGGTTGAAGGAGAAACACTCTATTGTGATATATTCCTAATAAAATATTATTATTATTGTTATTATTATTGTTATCATTATTATTATTATTATTATTATTATTATTATTATTATTATTATTATTATATTATTATTATTATTATTATTATTATTATATGTACACGTATAGGGTATATCAGAGTTGACTAGTTTAAATTGAATGGATTGGAGAGTGAACCCAGAGATGCATTTTTGAATTAATGAACATATGGTCTACAATTATATATATGGTCTATAGTCTAAAATAAAACACAATAGTCTGAAATGAGTAAACATCACAATGCCACCGAATAAATTCTATGTGACGTTGTAAAAACAGACGACTTGTCATGAGTCATGACCTATGATAACAAGTAACTACAACCACTTCGTTACGCTTGAGTCTTCAAAGCTGTCTTGCTTTATACAGAGTATTCATAAATCCCCTATTCCAATGATACGACCTTCAGGGGCTCAATAACCGTGATATTTAGATAGAGTATGACCTAGATAGACCGAGGTAAATATTTGAACGTGTATTCATCGGAGCTACATTACAAATTAACCATACTTACGTTTTCTATGAAATGTACTAGGATTTTATGGGTACCTTGTATATGTTACTGACAAGAATATACATTCTATTATTATAGCCTTCTTATACTTTTTATGTATGTTTTTTTTAAGAATGTTATTAAGTATGGATATTATAAATATAGTTGTACAAGTAAATACATTGATGTTATTTAATATAAGGCATTAGGTAAACCATTATTCAATTTTACTGATCGTACTGGAAATTGTAACTTTTTGTGGATTTTATTAGTATTTTATTTAACAGCACTATTTAACATCTCATATGGCGTCAAAATTCAATTATCGACGTGACAGACATATTATTTTATGTTCGATGTTCTTTAACGTGCCGGAATTTACGACATGCAAACCGTGACTTTACTCCCCTTTCAAAAAAAAATTTCATCCACGCCAGTCTGGTTTAAACCAAGAACCGGAAGCAATGAACTTGGAATAACATGTCCACAGGAAGGGTCCACTTTTTATATTCGCAATATTGAATTAAATATCGTATACGTATATTTATATTGCAATCCCAGTAGCCCTACGTTGTTACACTTACTAAACCCTAGATTGTACTAATAACTAACCAAACTAATTCACTGGGATTCTTGAACTTGTACGTAGGTTTAGTGCCGCACGGACATAAGCTCTCCATACATCCCTATTCTGAGCAAATGTTTACCAATCAATCTCCTGTATAATTTACCTCCCTCAAATCATGGTTAATATTATTTTCCTACCTCATTTTGGCCTACCTACTGGACGCTTTTCCTCTGGTTTTCCAATAAGAGGTTACATGTCCTATTTTCATTAGTCATTTTTGCCACATGTCCTGTCATAGTCCGAGACTTAATTGTTGTTATTATATCGGGCTCCCATAAACATCATGTACCTCGTGTTATGTAATATTCTCCATTCATCTGTCTGTTCATCTCTCTTTAGTCGAAAAAAAATAGACGAACCGACAGATGAATGGAGAAAGACGACATTACAGTTAGCTACATAATCTTTGTAGAAAGC
This sequence comes from Diploptera punctata, assembly GCA_030220185.1. Lineage (NCBI taxonomy): Eukaryota > Metazoa > Arthropoda > Insecta > Blattodea > Blaberidae > Diploptera > Diploptera punctata. Next base: position 207,965 of record JASPKZ010008882.1, read on the forward strand.
CAGATATAAGAAGAGTTAAGAATTGTAGACTGCGATGGACAGGACATGTGGGCCTGTAAGGTTTGTGTATCATTATCTTCATCGGCCTCAGGGATAAGGCCCTCTGTTCTGTTCACTCTGGAAGTAGTTGTTCACGCTAATTCTCAAATGGTAGGCGTACATTTATATTTCCTCTTGGATTAGAGTATAGGGCAGCTCTCGATATCCTTGAATCTTGCATTCGTTGATATTTATCTCTGCGGTTTTTTTTTCAGTATTTTGAACTATAGATGCATATTTTTTATATATAGTTTTGTTTTTGCAATAAAATAATACATTCTCCTCGATTTTTACATAGGAATTTTCTATTTCACGTACTTCGAATAGATTGGTTTATTTATTGAATTGCACACATCCCTATGTGCGCATATAAAACGTCCCTTTGTCGTGGTTGAAAAAAATTCTATATGCATTACAAGTTCAAAACAATAAAAATATGTTTGAAAGTTTTCTCTCAAGTTTTGTCAATTTAGTGATTTGTTATTGCTGTTCTAGTACCCTTGTGCAAGTTATCTAAATCTGCCTCCCTGCTGTGGCATTTTGGGGACGGAGTTAGCGTTTCCTTTCCCTTAACTATTTTCGGTTCTACCCCAATCGACAGTGCGCAATCAGTGCATGCCACTACTCTCTAGATATCCTGCAAATCTCCCCAAATTCAAACATATTCTCTACTTTATGCACATTCTCAACTCCTTTTTCCAATCTCTTCCTCCTCGTCCATCACTGCTTAACTTTTTTTTGCTTTATATTTTACTCTCTTCTATAGGCGACTGAACGTTTTTTTTTTTTACAGGCAGGTCTATATCTTATGTTTTTTTCGAGTTTATTGCAATGTCCACAATAGCAGTGATGGATTTCTTCAAGACTCTTTTTCAATCCATTTATAGAAAGGAATAATATCAATTGAGTTGGTGTTTACTTGATGAAATCCATATTTAATTAATAGAAAGGAATAACTAGAAAATGTATCAGGATCTGTTGAAAAAACACTGTACAAAATCATAAAACTTTTTTCCTTAGTATTAGGACTACTGTTATCTCAACGATTTGTACGAATAGGCTAAGGAAACATGAAAGTCAAATAGGCCTAAATAATGTACCTCATATATTAATGTTCTAAATTGGTTCTTTTTATTATTATTTTTATTGTTATTATTATTATTGTTGTTGTTGGAACTTTTCGCTTTTATTATTATGTGTAAATAATAAAATCATACTTCTTCCTAAATCGTGCCGGTACTATTTAGATTGTGAGAAATGGTTACATGTGGACTTACAATATGTTGCCTATGGTGCCATGGAGCTTTTGTAGTAATTAAAAATCAAAATTTTAGAAAATCAAGATTTCAAATCAGGTTGATTAAAACGACGCTGGACTTGAAAGAATTAACGATATTTTTACAAGATTGAAGACACTATTTTAGATTGTATCGGGTGCGGCAGAAACAATGACTTATTTTAAATTGCCCGCCATTATTGAACACGGCTTCCTAGAGAGTTGATATTGGTACCAATGCGTAGTGCAGTTCAAAGCATTGCCAGTCAGTATGGAGCGTTGAACAAACGAACAACGTGCGTTTGCAGTAGAAACGTTTTTCAATTGTGGCGACAGTGTGTTACGGACACATCGTTTGTTCCGGCAACATTTTAACATTGGTCGGAATGATCAAATTCCGTCTCGGAAGTCAGTTACGAGATGGGTCCAGCAGATCAGAGCAACAGCATCTGCAACAAACAGTAATCACCAGGTAGGTCATGTACGGTTCGCACCCCGGACAACAATGCTAGAGTAAGAGCTGCTTTGGCAATGTCAACCGGTCATCCCGTTTGCTCGATTTATCGGCTTGTGATTTTTTATTCTGTGGGGATTCCTAAAATCCAAAGTGTATGCTAACAAGCCAACAACTCTTGAAGACTTGAAAAACAACATTCACGCCGAAATCGAGGCCATAACAGGTGACACTCTTCATAAGATTATGGAGAATGACTGTGTTCGTGCAGAAGATTGCATCGCCAACAATGGTGAACACCTAAAGGACATAATTTACAAAAAGTGACATGTTTAATTAATGATAGGATGTGTTCTTTCGAACAATGTACACAATAATGTGTAGTTGTATTTCTTCATGCCAAAAAATGTTTAAAATGAGTCGTTGTTTCTGCCGCACACTGTATTAAAATTCAGCAATTAAGATGGTATGGACACTCCAGCGAATGGAAGAGGATCGGTTACAGAAATCTGTTTTGGAATGGAAACCTGAGGGAAGACGAAGCAGAGAAAGACCTAAAACCTCCTGGAGTCAGGGAACATATGAAGGAGAAACATCTACAACCAGGAGATGGATGGACCGACAAAATTGGCTATTGGAATCGGATGATGTCAAAGACAAATAAACCGTTGATCTATCTATCTATCTTACATATATAAATATTTTCATTTTTCCATAAGTATGATTGCGTTTCGATCACGGCGCATCTCCAACTAAGATTTTCTGTGTTCACATGTAAACCAATTAATTTCCTTGGAGTGGTTTAAAAAGACTCCTTCATTACTTAGTATCTCATATTCAGCGCTTATCTGTCGAAGCCAATTCTACCTGTTGGGGTCATAATCCAGTATTATGCAGCTTTTGGAACTGATCAAAACTGCCATAACTGTTTCGACCAGTTTTTTTTTGTGGTTTCGCTGGTTGTAAAATAAATGATAGAACTTTTCGTTTAAGAGCCACAGCTAGTTCCTATTTGAAAGTGCACCAGCCCTATGCTTAATGCTTAGGTTTAAAACTACCTTATCGCGTTGACAAAGGAATTGTTAACCATTGAATGCGAAATCTAACTTACAATTTCCTCAAGAAAAACTTTTTGATGTACGAAGGTCGTGTCAAAAAATTATAAGTACAAGATAAGTCATCAGAACCACTGTAAATGTTATAAACTTACACACTAAGGGAAAGGAATATTTATAAATTGGGGTTTTAATTGCATGACACAGAAGTCGAAGCCAGAATCCAGCAATAAGAACACACTTTACGGAGCAGATGGACTCCCTGCATGAGTAATGGCGGAGTTGAATGAGACGGGACGCTGCGCAGACGGCCGGTACTGTTATGAAATCTACCTTGTCACGAGTTGTATTACTTCCCTATAGTCTAAATGAGAGATTTGGCATTAGATTTTAGTGCTTTGCAGTTAAAAAACGACAGATTTTTTTTTATGGATATGTCCTACGTACATCACAACGCTTATCTGGGAGAACTTTAAAGATAGTTTTCAGCATGCAATGGTTCCTTTGTGAGTAAAGCCTCTTTCTTAGCTAGAAATTGCTACACATATCCAGCCATGCATTTCGTACGCATCTATGGATAACAAATTATAGTCTCAGTTGATGCGTGGTTACCGCGCGAGGCTATACCTACTGGGAATCGAGCTTCGAATCCTGGTGGTTCCACAAGGTTATTGGTAATAATAATAATAATAATAATAATAATAATAATAATAATAGGGGGCACGCCGTAGCGTAGTGGTTAAGGCACTGAGCTACAAGCCGGAGGGTCGAGGGTTCAAGTCCCGTTGGGGTCAGGATTTTTAAACTGACCCAAACCCTCTGGCGGCACTAAGGCCCTGGGGTCGACTCAGCCTCTAACGGAAATGAGTACCAGACGCTTGTTCTGGGGGTAAAGGCGGCCGTCACGCAGGGCTGACAACCCGGCTGACATAGAGTGCCGATTGTCTAGAAAAAGTGGGATCCTTAACCTCCTACTACCCCAAGGGCCCCCCGGGCCTGTTGTGGGATCACTTTACTTTACTTTTTACTTATAATAATAATAATAATAATAATAATAATAATAATAATAATGACTTTATTTTACCTGGCAGAGTTAAGGCCTTAAAGCCTTGTCTGCCACTCAACCAGGTTTTTAAAAAATTACGAAAAAAATAGTCTTACTTCTAAATTACAACAAACATAAACAATTACATGTTATAAATACAATGCAATTAATATTTATAATGTATTTTGATTTACTCGGTTCCACTCCGGGATTTATCAGGTTTTTCTCGCGGTTCTACCGTTTCCCCAATTTCATCTGACCACACTCTCCTCTTTTCTTTCCTCCCGCATCATTTCTTATAATCTTCATTCACTTATTTCATATCACTTTCACCTTATCTCAGTCACGCCGTAGCCAAGTGGTTAAGGCAAGAAGCCTTGGCGCAGAGCTACGGTACTTGTGCTGGTTCGAGTCCTCGTGGGTAAGAAATTTTCTCATGGAAATTTCGGCCAGTATGGGACCGGTGCCCACCCCAGCATCATGAAGCATTTGTGTAGCTATAATAAGTAGCGACTCCAGGTTGAGAAGACCAGCTATAACGGCTGACCACATGTCACCCCTACACTGGCTCTATGATCGTCTACCTATGTGATTCACACATGTAGAGAGAGGCCAGCAGCCGACTGGTAGACCAAGGGCCTTTTAGGCCTCTCGCACTTGGAGTTTTCACTTTATCTCATGTTAGTTATCGAATAGCCTGGTTTAGCAAAATACAGGTCTCTAAAGTATATGGTCCTGGCGATCTAATAGGGACACACTAATATACTACTCATAACTCTGACCTTGTGTCAACTTAGGGCAGAATAAGGCCAAAGAGGCTATGATCTATACATGTGAATGGTTGATGTATGTCGAACCAGGAACGACAAACTACATTTCACCGTAGAGTAGATTTCATCTCATTTATTCCGTAAAGTAAAAATGGGTAATACAATGAACCTAAAATATGGTTGTCGTTTTAGATTGACGCCAACGACATAGCCAAGTCTTATGAACACCATTCTTATTTATATTAATAAATCCATGATACAATTTCGTGGAGGTAGACCTGTTTCTCGTAATATAAAATTAATACCTGTAAGGTGCTGTTGTACTCAGCTTGATCAAAACTTTTGAAATAGCATTGTAGCCCTTTCAGAATTCGGTTCCATCATCGGCAGAATGTATTATGTTATTGTATAGCACCTCATATGTATTAATTTTATATTCATATTTAAACCCAGATGCCAACATTTCCAATAATTGGCGGACAGTACTTTCTTAGATTTAACTTTTTTAAATATTTTTTTTGTCTATTATTAACTATTTTGGCAAGAATATGTATCAAAATACTCATTATTAAACCCAATTTTCTTAAAGTAGAAAAGACAATAATCATGTAATAATAATAATAATAATAATAATAATAATAATAATAATAATAATAATAATAATAATAATAATAATTATTATTATTATTATTATTTATTAATATTATATTATATTATTGTTATTATTATATTATTATTATTATTATTATTATTATTATTATTATTATTATTATTATTATATTATTATTTTATTATTATTATTATTATTATTATTAATTTGTGAAAATGTATACTTAAGAACTCTCCATGGTATCTTTACCTTGTCGTGGTGAAATGTCTTGCGTGCTTAAATGATCCCGAGAGCTATGACGGCGGTAGCATTGCTGCCGATAGGATTACCCATGTCGGACTGGTCGAAGGTGTTAGGCCAGATGATACAATTACTTTGGTCGAAAGAGTGACGATCTTTCACCGCAAAAATAAAACCGTCAAGAAACGCGGACATGGGTTCAACTGGGGTAAAATATTTTGGAGGTCAAATAATCTCCCATTCGGTTCTCCAGGCGGGGACTGCTTCAGGAAACCCATGCCAAAGGCTAGCGCCTAGTTGGTAGACCAAGAATGAGGTGGGAGAATAAAATTAACTGTGATTTGAAGGAAGTAGATTATACAGGAAATGATTGGAAATCATTAGCTGAGGATACGGAGTATGGAGTGCTTATATCCGCGCGGCCATGAACCTACGGGTTCGATAGTACCAGTAAGTAAGTAAGTAAAATACAAACAGTTCATACAGTCATTAAGAGGACTCGTATATTCCTATTAATTTTTTTACCCCTTCCACGTAAAATTGATTATATCCAACTACCTCCCTAACATTATCGAACCCGGATGTTCATGATTGCGCAGACATAAGCTCTCCATACATCCCTATCCTGAGCTAATATTTTCTAATCATCCGTTATATAATTTATCTTCCCCAAAACGTTCTTAATGTTATTCTCTCTCCTCATCCTTGAGTTAACTCTTGGCCGTTTTCCCTCTGGTTTCTTACAAGAAGTTTCCATGTCCCATATTATATTCAGTATTCGTGTCATATATCCTACCTATCTCAGTCTACGAGATTTCCCGCGTTTCTTCACGGATGCATTTTTAAAGGGAAAGATAGTCTGACCAAGATCCTTTTTTTCGTCTAGGTCAGTGGTCCCTAAATTTGTTTGTCTGGTTGACCATATGCCAATTTTTTTTTTCTTTCTTATTTGAGTAGACCCCTGCCTTTCTAACATTGACTTTTCACAAATTCATCATCATCATCATCATAATATTAGTTTTTGACGTATAAAATTATGGAATATTCACCTGAAAGGACCATTTCCTCAACTTTATTAGTTATTTAACTGTAGCGCTTTCGGGACTAGTCCCATCATCGGCAGGATTCAAAACTGATGATGGTCTAGTCCCGAAAGCGCTACAGTTAAATAACTAATAAAGTTGAGGAGACGGACCTTTCAGGTGAATATTCCATAATTTTATACTTTAATTTTGAATATTACCTCAACTGAACATATCACGAATCTTATAAAAGTTGACTAGTTTTTTGACAGCTGTCACAGTGATTATTTGATAAGGACCCCTTCAAGGCCAGAGTCGACACCCTGAGGGTCGATGTAGACCACTTTAGGAATGACTAGTCCGGCTTATCGCCTTTCACCTGTCCAGCATGGGTAAATATTTATGATATCGTACATTTTGTCTTGTTTAATTTTTTATGATCGAATCACAAGTGAATAGACATCTTCAACACAGTTCTTTTTATCTCCATAGTTTGATTAAGCAACGGAATTATATAATTTGCAGAATGCTGTTCCCTATTAAAGTTTTCCCGCGCCTGGAACCGCCATGCCCAAGTGAAAGTCAGTGAGGCGTGTTAAAGATTTATCCAGAGACAATGCTATCTCCACCTTACCCGACGCGACCACCCTTATTTCTCGTGTCACACCCTACTCTTAGCATCATCCCTCTGTACCTTTTTCTTACTACAACATCCACCTCTATCTTCATCCCCGTATTTCCACCTCTTCATCCCCTTCTTCATCCCTCTATTACGGACTTCACACCCCTGCTCCAAGCAATATCACGTCATTGATAATCTTCGTAGCTTTCAGAGGAAGAAGAAAAACTCTCGTGTCACTAACACTGGGAAATAAAATGACGACTAATATCTATTTCAAGGTGGTGCAGGGAAACTCAAGCTGGATAAGGGAGGAAGAGTGATTGGATATTGAGCATAAAATTGATGTATGGAGATACTAATGCTGGCTTTTTGAAGTCAAGCCAAACTTACAATCAGCTAGTGAGTTGGTTCATCCGGTGACGTTTGAGACTCTTGTTTTGGAGAACCCAGGTTCAAATCTCTTCTTCTTCTTCTTAATTATGATTTGTAAGATTTTCATCCTGTTTATTTCCAAAATCACTCCTCGGAGGAAGATGTATTGGATGTGCATTCACTGTCTATCCATCTCTTGGTTGGTCTTCCTCTTGTTCTTCTCCTGTCCATTGGTCTATCTTCTTTAGCTATTTTAGCAAGTCGGTTTTCTTCCATTCTCTCTGTATGACTCTTCCAATATTTTCGTCTATCTATAATAAATTTGGTTATGTCTTGAATATGACATTTGTCCCTAATTTCTGTGTTGTGTAGTTTATCAAATAATGATTTTCCCTGAATAGTTAAGATCTTAATTTCACATGTGCTTATAATTTTGTGCTGGCAAGAAACCCAGCGCTCTGTGTTACCATTTGTGGGGGTTGCGATTCCCACTTTTAATAAACCACGTTCTCTGACTACCATATTACTCCGGGATCGGGTTTTGTAATTTGCTGTTTCTATTAACGTGGATCAGATTTCCAAAGAGGATATCTTATCAGGAAAATGGCTTACCTCGGGCCCATAGAAGGTAGCCGTTGATTCATCTTTCTTATTAAATACAAGACAATGACTGTGTTTTTACTAATGCTAATCAGCATGATAGTTGAGGAGCTCGGAATGATATCTTACGTGAGTGATTTCCATAACAGGATAGTGAACAACTATTTATACTTAAACAAAGCAAGAGGGGCGTTGTTTAAAAGATAACTTTAATAAACAAGTTGGCTTAATAAAAGTAAATTAACAACAAAGAAATGATGGCACTCGATCAAACGATCAAAGTAGCCGTACAGAAAAAGAAAATAAATAAATAACATACCATACATCACACCACACTCACACAGATGTCCGAGTTTCGGGAATATCCTCTTCCCTAGACGATCGGACCAACTCAAACAGGCCTCTTCTTGGCCTCAAGACAACTTGTCTACGTAGAAGTCCATGTTTTAACTTTCCAGTCGCATATTGATCTGGAACCGGATTCCACTCTTGAATCCGTTAGTACAACCAAAACGCCGATTGCTAGGATGATCGAATGATATAGTTCTGTAGGTGCACTATGTATATAAAGGTTCCGAGGTAGAGGGGGAATGCGCCGTAGACATGCGCGGCAGGAAGGATGAAGAGGAAAGGGGTAGCCACTAGGAGAACATGGATATTGGCATATTTCACAAATGGTCCTGAGTAGGGAGGAGAACAAAGATACTACACTGAACCGAAAAAATGCACTTTCGGTTCAATTTTTTAGGTTTTGTTGTATCAGTCCTAGTTTCTGCTCCATATACGATAACTGGTCGAACTATCGTTTTGTATATGCGGGTTTTTCTCTCATATGTTTGTTGCGCCTAATTAAATCTTTCATATATCCTGATATTTGTGCTGCTTTATCAGCTTGTTTCTTTACTTCTATTATAAAATGTTTAGTGTTTGTTATTAATACACCTAAATAATTAAATTCTGATACATGTTCTACAATTTTTCTTCCAACATCTAATTTGGAGCTTACTGGTTCTTTTCATATTGATAAGCATTTTGTCTTATCTCGTGACTGATAAATTTAAATAACATTTCTTTCCTAATTTCCCTCAGTCTGCAAGGCAAATGCTGGATCTTACTTTTATTATAAATAGAATAATCCCATTACTGATCTTAGAAGCCTAAAATAATTGAATATACCTATATTGTGTATACCCCATACTTTCCACATGGGGACGTGTGCTCCCTAGCGGGAGTTTCTTAACAAAGAATTTTTGTTACGCTCATTTACCTACATTTGTCTTCGAGTACTCTAAGCTCTATCAGTTGTACAAGTCTCCTGATGTGGTTACATCAATTAGAGTTTCAAGATTGCGATAGGTAGGGCACATACAAAGAATGACTGAACATGAGATACCCAAGAAAATCATGGAATGTAAATTTGAAGGAAAAAGGAAATTGGGACGACCGATACTGCTTTGGATGGATGGAATTTTGGAGTATCTGAGGAAGCTGTGACTCGAGGACTGGTGGCTAGTTGCTAGACACATAGATGGCTGGAAGAGGGTTCTGAGAGAAGTCGCAGTACTGCTGCTGCTGCTGCTGATGATGATGATAATGATGTCAACGAGTGTCATGTGGTTAGCATATCGCTTCAATGAGACATCTAGTAGGAAACTAAGGTATTACTTGGGCGAATGAAAGTCGGTCAAATTTTTCACAGATGTAGGCTATATTTAGTCAGACTCGAACCCACTGCTTAAAGTCCCTCCTGAAGGACTTGTCCCTTGGATTGTTCAATCTTAAAAATCCATCGACCTCGGCCAGGTTTGAACCCGCACCCTCGGAACTAGAGACAAGGCGGTTAATGCTACCCACCTTTCTGGAAAATCAGTATGAGATGTCAGCCGGGTTGTTAGCTTTGCGTGTCGTCCTCATTTATTCCCAAAACATGCGCCTTGTATTCATTTCAGTAGGAGGTTGAGTGGCCTATATCATGATTTCATTAGAAGGCATAGACCAGTTTAAAAAACTGATTACTTATTCATTTATGACAAATACTATGCATTGTACAGTGTGTTGCAAACTGGAATCGACTCGGCGCTTTAGCAGCTAACTTCATGGTAACTAACAATACAGGGTTTAGTTATTTGTTCTATGACATTTAACGGCTTCGTACGTGTCCGGTGTAGTTTTTGTTTTAATAGAAATGAGAGATGGCGCAGACTTAGAGCAGGGCAACGTAAACTGTAAAACCGACGAGCCGAAAGTCGGAAGGCCGACAACTAAAATGAGTCATGCTACTCTAGTTACACAACATACATTTAAATTTAGTTCCTCATCATAGAATATATTGGGGATTCTGGGAAACATGTTTCGATATTCAGTATGCTGCTGTGGAAACCGCCCTATATTGCGAACAAGTGGTTTCGTGCGATCTGGCATCGATTGATAGGCTACATTTTGTTTACTTGTCCTTCAACCTGTGTCGCAATGTAAGGCAGCTGAGCTAGGCTATGAGGCTCTATAGTCTCGTCTACCGCAGAGCCGAACTAAAAAAAGTTAGACATTTGTTTTGTGCAATTTTCAGTTTCATTTTGTAACACTCTGCGAGGATAATTCATGCCTCACAGCCGTATAGTAGCATTCTACGGACCATAGCTTTAAAGAGCGAGCTTCATCCGTTGAGACAATGTGTTAGACTGGAAAAACGGTTATAAGATTGCTAGCTGATCATGGATTATTGGAGAATAATTGTAATAAAACCCTACAAGATCTATTTGTTAGTTATTTTAGGTTTTTACTTTAAACCTTTACATAGCAGGACTAGATGTATGTTAAATATACGGAATATGATTTTGGAACATAAACCTAGAGTCCATGATACTTTATTGTAGTAACCATGCGGATATTCTGAGTACCCAGGAAATGTACTTCTTCTTCTTCTTCTTCACTTCATGGGCTAGGCAAAAATTGCCTGCTGCACATCACAGTTGTTCTGTCCATCTTTTTACTGGCCTTCCTACATTCCTTGAACCTCTTGGCTTGAACCTCTTGAATGCTTTTAATATTGATATCGTACATCTCAATGATGGATAAATCATATTTGAACAGAAAAATTATACGCTCAGACCGGGACTTGAACCCGGGACCCTTGGTTCTCTAGACCAAGTGCTCTACCAACTGAGCTACCTGAGCAAGTACCGATCTAAACGCAAATCTTTCTCTATATACATTGTAATTCCCGTCCACCAAATGCTGTGAAGCCATGCTTCTATCTTGCAAATGGCGGCTCCTTTATTAAGAAGACACATTTGGGAATTAGGCCTATACATTACAGCCAGTACGGCTTTTTCCAAGTTTTTAATATTGATTTCGTACATCTCAATGATGGATAAATCATATTTGAAGAGAAAAATTATACGCTCAGACCGGGACTTGAACCCGGGACCCTTGGTTCTCTAGACCAAGTGCTCTACCAACTTTTGATAATCTTGTTACTTTCATTCTTTCTACGTGTCTAAACCATTTTTCTCTATATTATTTGATTTTATCATTCAATGGATATGTATTTAATTCTGTTCTTATTTCTTCATTCTTTATCCGATCCGATCTTGTGCATCCTTTTGTTCTTTTAAGGAAGTTAATTTCTACGCTTTATATTCTACTTGGTACTACAGGTAATGTACTGCTACTACTACTAATTTGTAACGATGACTGTGCATCCTTCAGTGAGCTACAAAATGGAACCAATTTGGCTCCTTGGCAGTTAATTCCTTTGTGATTACCATTACCAGGTTTGGTCACTTATCCTATGCCATTTGGTGGTGTTGAGTTTGTCTGATGTAGACATGGTTTTAAGAAAAATGAGTATGGCACAAACTTAGAGTAGGGCATCGTAAACTGTACTGCCTACGAGCCGAGAGTCGGAAGGTCGACAGTCAGATTGAGCCACACTACTCTAGATGAACTCATCATATATTTCAATTTGATGCGTCATCATCAGATAAATTGCTTCCAAAACATAAGTTTATCAAATGGAGCACAAACAGAGGTTTGATCTTTAGGACTGCGAGCAATGTGTAAGATACACCTTGAGGTGGGTTACTAGCCCGTTTTCATGGCGGGTTTATTATTCATATACTAATTTCCACCCATATGTGGGAGTGGTTTCAGTTTTCATGTACTTTTTAGGACGAAAATGGGTAATTAATTTTGACATTATTTGTATGTGTTTTATACTCAATCCCTTCCTAAGTTAAGATAGAAAAATGCCAAAGAAAGAGTAAATAAACTTGAGTTCACACTTCTAACAAGTGCCTTTATACCAATTTCCTCCACTGTATAAACATGACAATACAAAATTCAACACTAACAATATAAAAGGGATGAGATATGTCAATATAATTTCTAACAATTTTAATTACTCAAATTTTAAATTACAACATTTAATTACGTCATATGTCTAGCCCCTGTGTTTGTTTATTATTATTATTATTATTATTATTATTATTATTATTATTATTATTATTATTATTATTATTATTATTATTATCCTTCTTCCTTCCAAGTATTAGGCAAGGCCTGTTACGATCCTATAGAAAATTTTCCCTCCAGCGTTTTGATCCTTCCGGAAAATTCTCGTATAAGACTTGAAAGCATAATAATAGTCCCTTCGATTGGTTGCTGGCCAAAGGAAGGCAAGACCAGTGATGGGGCTGCCATCTTATAGCCTCTGGTCAGGCTTTTCTGGAGAAGAAAAGAAAATAAAGGAAAGAAGAAATGGAAGAAAGGAAAGACTCCCTAGCCCTCGGATGCCCTAATAGCGTCGGAGTCGAAAAAAATAAGAGTTAACCAAGAGAGGTTAGATAGTAAAGTTAAAAGAGTGCAAAACACAAGTAAGTGGAAGAAATGTTTTGCTCAGCTTGGACACCTTGTGGTCGCCATCCACATATCCCCTAGATGAGGACCCCTGAGGGATATTATTATTATTATTATATTATTATTATTATTATTATTATTACTATTGACATCAGAAGAGGATGGAGAGTAATAGAATCCCAAAAATGATGCTGAATTGAAATGCTGAAGGCAGGAGAAGGAGGGGAAATCCAGAGAACAGTGGATGGATGAAGTGAGAAGATATATGATCAGCAGAGATCTCAAAGTAGAAGATGCTGAGGATATAAATTTGTGGCGGAGCAAAATACATTTTTGATGAAGGATAATATTATTGTAATGTAGAGAAAATCCTTAATACAATTACTGTTTTTTATTGAACGACGCTCTTTATCATCTAAGGCCATTAGAGCCGCATTTCAAATCTAGACGTCATTGGGCGGACAGATTTTGCTCTGAATCCTCTTCTGTTTTAGATTTAAGTTTCTTTTACATACCGTAAATAGCACGGATATGTGTTTTGGAAAGGATGTGGATGACCTCATACTTGAAACAGGGGAAATAAAAAAAATGTGAATTTTATAAATATCTTGAGTCAATAACTATAAGTTTAGGTACCTGTGAGAGAGATGTACGGACTAAAATTGCAATGGCAAAAAATGCAACTAAGACATTATGTGGAATAATTTGGAACAAAAATATGACAAAGGAAACTAAAATGAAAATAAGAGCATAATAAGAATATTTTGGCATATGGAAGTGAAACTTGGTCTTTGACGGAATTACAAAAGAATAAAATTAGAACAGTTGAATTTGATTATTTTAGAAGAAGCCTCCAAAAAACAAGACAGGATAAAATAAGAAATGAATTTCTTTGAAGAGAAATGAATGTCACCACATCTGTTGTTAAGAGGATTGAAAATCAAACGCTTAAATGGTATGGCCATGTACAAAGAATGGAAAATGAAAGATGGCCAAAAATTACATACCAATGGTCAACCCCCTGGAAGAAATAAACATGGCAGAGCAAGATGAAAATGGGAAAACCTGCGTCAGAACCATAATGGATGATAAGAATTTGGAAGAGGGAGATTGGAATGATAGAAATAAATGGAAACTGAAGACGGCAAACCTATAAGTGGGGGAAAGCCGAAAAAGAAGAAGAAGAAGAAGAAATATCACGGACCCACGGCTTTGGTTCCCTTCCGAAGAAATCCATATTCAAGATTTTTGAGGCCTGAAAATCCATCAATATCCAGGCGGGTTTCAACTCGCCATTTTTAGAACTTACGTGAGTATAGCTAGGAGCCCACAATAATGAGAGCGGCGCATAAAGAGAGGCAGAAAGATATCGCTGATAATCTCTGATGCACGCGATTCTACGCATTGAACTGTATAATTCACAAATTCAGTGTTTTTTTAATTATTTATTTACTTTTGCACAGTCGTGTCATGAATCCATGTGTAGCGGTTACTAATGTTGTTTGATTTTCATTACAGTGCTTATAAAGATTGTGTTTTACTCTTCCGTGTGTTTCGGTCACTAAATTGTTTCAATTTGCATTACAGTGTGTATAAAGATTGTGTTTTAAACGTCCAGAAACACGACTAATATTTTCAGGACACATAGTACTAAGATACATGCGATACAAATGATAGGACTGTAGTATTACGTCACGCATTCCTTACGCTCACCATCTCGTCAGCTCTTATCTGTATAGTAACCACTAGTCCACCAGAATAAATCTGGTCTTTGTGACAAACTATCTGTCCTCTTGACGACATGTTTCAATATAAATTGGGTGCACAAAATGATGTTTATTAGTGTTTTGAAATAAACGATTACGTTAATCTTTGAAGAGTAGCTATTGTTTTCGTTTTTTTTCTGATACAGAAGATGACGCTGTGTGGAATTATTGTAATAATGAAGAATACTTAGCTAAAGTTTTGTAATAAAATTGCGTGATTTTAATGTATAAAACTGAAAAGCATGCAAAGTACTATATATGGGAAACAAGAACTTAAAAAAGTTGTACTATAAAAAAATGATCACAAATTGAGATAATGGCCAGCTTTAATGTCTTTTACTGTTCATAACATTTTTATATTTCAAAATTAAGACGATAATCCGGTTGAGTACTTCGTATTTACAGCGTTGAATATGCATAATGAAAAAGAGTTTATGCGTTGCATGTGGGAGTGCAGAAAGGTTGAGTTAAATATGCGACTGATGACTTCCTCTCTATAAAGTTCGGAATTTGAACTTTATCACGTATTTATACGTCATAATCAAAAGAGCTGATACATTTATACAAGTTTCATTTTATATTCTACGCTACCTACTGTTTACTCTAACCTCCTAACTACTGTATAGTCAGAAAGTTTATGTATTTGTATATACTTCTTCAATAACTAACTCATTGGAACTATAGAAACCAGAAGCTCAAGGCCGCAAAAAATTAAGTACTCCTTAACATTACTAACTTACTAAATGACTGGCACTATCGATCCCGTAGGTTCATGGCCGCGCGGACATAAGCTCTCCATACATCCCTATCCTGAGCTAATGTTTTTCAATCATTCCCAGTATAATCTACTTACCTCAAATCATAGTTAATGTTATTCTCCCACCTTATTCTTGTTATATCAACTGAGCGTTTTCCCTCTGGCTTTCCTACAAGAAGCTTCCACGCACATATTTCATTCCCAATTCGTGCCACATGTCCTGCCCATCGCAGCCTACGAGACTTAACTGTTCTTATTATATCTGGCTTCCTATAACGACCATGTAGTTCACTGTTATATAGTTTTTCTCCATTCACCTCTCTATTCATCTCTCTTTGGTCCAAAAATGTTCCTAAGAACTTTATTATCGAATACTCGTACTCTCCGTTCCTCCCTAAAAAGTAAGAGTCCTTGTTTCGCAACCATATAATATAACTGGTAGAATAATAGTTTTATATATTTTCAGTTTAACGATTTTTGAAAGGGAATTAGAACGTCAAGACTCTCTGTAATGCATAATAACATGCATTTCCAGAATTGAGCCTATGTTCTATGTTTAATTTCTTCGGGCTTCTCTTTTCTATTTGTGATTATTGTTCCTAGTTATTTGAATTCAGCCACTTTCTCATAATTTCCCTCATTTGTCATTAGCTGTCCGTTTCCATTATATAATGTATTTCTATGTGTGACCATATATTTAGTTTTATTGATATTTACTTACAGTCCTAATTTCTTAGTGTTACTGAATAGTGTGTGCGTGTTGTCCTTTAGTATCTCCTCGCTATCGGCCAATAGTACTACATCATCAGCATAAACTGACAGCTTATTAATACAATTGAGACTTAAGTACTCCTTGTAGCCCTATTTTCGAATCATCCCCATGTATAACACTCTGGTCATCTACAGGGGACTCCATGCCCCTCTTTCATTCCCCATTCTTGCCAAATATCCTGCCCATCTCAGTCTACGTTATGTAACTGATTTTATTACATCTGGTTTCCCATAAAGTTTATGTAGCTCATTGTTGGTTATCTTCTCCATTCACCTGTCTGTTCATCTCTCTTTGATCCAAAAATTTTCCTTATCAGCTTAACGTCAAGGACCTCCTCCGTGACAACATAACATTGAAACGAAACACACAGTGCACACACACACACACACACACACACACACATTCATACTAAACATGATGATGGCCAGTTTGGGCCTTAAAATTTCCTGACATTTGTCTTACGGATGAGGAAAACCCCCGAAAAAAACATCACTCAGGAAACTAGACCGTATCGGGGATCGAACACGGGCCTGCCGCGTACGAGGCAGGAAAACTACACCTGGGACCACAGCAATGGATAGCACAAATATACAAATACATATTTACAGTATTAATTGTATATATACAATACACTGATTTTAATGAATTTTAAAAAAGAGCATAAAATTGCATTTTAAGTTTCATGTTTGTTTAGAAAAAATACGTTAGACATAATAATAATAATAATAATAATAATAATAATAATAATAATAATAACAACAACAACAACAATGAACCTACGGGTTCGATAGTGCCAGAGAGTTAGTTAGTTAGTTTAATATTAACAGTATTAATAAAGCAAATTAAACATGAAACACCAAGTAATAAATTTATATTGCTTGCAAGAGTAATGATTAAGACAAAATTAAAACAAATAGCCAAAGTTTGTAACGATATAAACATTTAATTCACTTGAGATTACACAAAAAAATCTCCTTGCAGTAAATGATTATATTGAAGAATTGAAGTTTTATTCTTGGACTTTAATAATAAATAAATAGTAAAAATAATGGCATGTAAAAAGAAGAACAGAAGACAAATTCCCAAGAAGAATACTAGAAGGGTGCCACATAATTGAAGAAGAAGAGGACGGCCAAAAATAACGTGGATTGATGGTGTTTCGAGCAGCATGAGGGGAAAAAGGATTGGACGATGCAGATTAGAATGACAGAGAGATGTGTAGGAGAATGACATTTGATTAATTTGGCGCAGGAAAATGTAAAACCTGCTAAATAAAATAAAATGAATTAAAGTTTTATCATTGAGGGCACTAATACGTCTTTTCTTTAGTTGTTTTATGAAAAAACACTTGTAAATAAATAGTTTATGAAATTAACAAGGTTATAAATGAAACACTATATTTCATTCTAGAAGATCTAACAAACTCGTAGTTAAATATAAACTTATTAGTGGCAGATAATCTTCCCCAGATTCAAACTGCAGATAGAAAACCCTTCTTACTTGTCCATCTTCAAATGATTAAAATTCCAGACGATGGGGGAGAGAGGGAAAAAAAAAGTATAAATTGTAGCGTCACTAGTCTCATCTTGGGTAAGGGAGAGGGAGTTTTGTCGCGAAGCTGTGAATACTTTCCCTTCTTCTCGAGGCTCATTAATCACTTTGGTCAGACTTCTCTTACTTTATGAAGTGATGTTAAAGGGACGGCGTGATGGGACATAGGGACCACCCGGTAGGTGTTGTCTTGCATAGGGAAACAGGAGATTGAACAAGTAAGGTGTCGGCTATGATGGAGTGGTTTATCCTATGAAGATGTTTGCAGGAAAGTAATTAGTATAGAATGAATAAAGGTATTCTGTCTTAAAACTTGTTTAAAAGATGACTTAATCTCTTGTTGAACTTCAGAAAAACTTATTATCTCTAATAGAATGGACTCATTCATAGGCGTCACTATACATTTCCTTGAAGGCGGAATCATATTACTTTAGTTAGGTTTAAATAACGCCTGTCTTAATATTCTAAAATTTAACATGCTATAATATGACTTGTAGAAGTTAATTAAAAATAAAAAATGAAATTGTATTTTATACTAGCTAATACCCGGCGTTCGCTACCACGTCTAAATTAATTAAATGTGTTTATTGTTTTTAGTTGAATAAATAAAGGAAAACATACGTATAGGTTATTTATATAATAATTATTTTTATGACAAAATAAATAAATTTAATCTAATGTGTGGCACTATTAAAAGAACCCTTAATAACACAAGAAAACAAACACAAATTAAATTTTATAAAGTAATGGATGTTTCTGTATTGATGTATGGATCAGAATGTTGGACGATCACTAAAAGACAAGAATAAAGATTGGAAGCAGCTGAGATGAGATTTTTAAGAAATATAGCAGGCTGCTGGATAAGAAATAAATGAAGATATAAGAGAGGAACTAAGTATTTTCAAACTTACAGACCGAATAATTAAATATAGGAATTCCTGGAAATAACATGTTGATAGAATGCCAGAAAGAAGGTTATCAAAATTATTGCTAAATTATAAAC
Organism: Diploptera punctata; assembly: GCA_030220185.1. NCBI lineage: Eukaryota > Metazoa > Arthropoda > Insecta > Blattodea > Blaberidae > Diploptera > Diploptera punctata. Next base: position 226,776 of record JASPKZ010008882.1, read on the forward strand.
CATACGGAAGGAGAAATGTTGGACGCCCACACAGAAGATGGTCTGAACAATTTTAGAAATTCTAGCTTTCATGAAACCGGAACGAGCCAACAGACTTAATTCCTGGATGTTGTTGATGATTATTATTTTTAGATATCCCGTACTAATTAATCTACATATCCCGATCTTCTTGGCATCAATGAACTGATTATTGTGAGTTATCCATAAAAGATAGAAACATGCTGTCGCGGACTTTTCTGTAGAATGTTTAGAGATATTCAATTCTATGTACGTTAATTTGTTATGGTTTAAGCAGCGTAAGTCATTTAAACGTCCAAAAAGCTACTTTTTAGTGCACCGTTTGTTTTTAGGTCTGGCCCTATGGTACGTACGGTAATATGTTATATGCTTTAATTGTCCCAAAAAAATCTCTAAATGATAGTAAAAACCCAATTCAAATTTGTCAAGTAATTTTTGAGTCCATAAAGGACAGACAGACTCACTGACGTTCATTTTTATTAGAGAAACAATGGAAAATGACTGGTCACTCACAACCCGAGTTATCAGTTTTTTTCCTATTGCACGGTTTTTAGCGAATACCGAAGAAATAATATTGTTATCTAGAAAATATTGAAAAAATACGGAGTGAATTATAAATATGGATATACGTTTGATCGCGTTGTGTGATAAAAATATTACCATTACAGGAAATATGAAATTACAGTTGGAAAGGCAATTATTCAAAATACAACAATGGAATAAAACAAAACAGTGTAGAACTTACGTCATTTGTCAAAATGGCGTTGAATATGCAACAGCAAATTACAATTGCTGCATGAGCAATAACGTATGCTAATGATCGTGAGGCCGCAAGACGGGCAAGACGTGAGTTTAACGTAGCATTGCAGCCGTCGACTGTGGGGAAGGGCAGAAAACGACTGCTGGAAACGGGAAGGATGCAGAAAATGAAACTGGAAGGCCTCGCATTAGCACGGATGCAGAAACAACGAAGAGAATTGTGGAGGCGTTCGACGCTAGCCCACAAAAATCAACCCGCCAAGCTGAACGTAAGCAATGATTTGTTTTGTTTTGTTCTATTGTTGTAATTTGAAGGATTCCCTTTCCAATGATATCATATTTTCTTTAATAATGATATTTTCGTCACAAAAATGCGATCAAACTTATAGCCATATTTCTGAATCACTCTGTACAGATCTTCACCGATCCTACCTAATGGACACCGAAAACGATCATTACCAAAAGACCCTTAGCCTACCGGGGGCACGCCGTAGCGTAGTGGTTAAGGCACTGGGCTACAAGCCGGAGGGTCGAGGTTTCAAGTCCCGTTGGGGTCAGGATTTTTAAACTGACCAAAACCCTCTGGCGGCACTATGGCCCTGGGGTCGACTCAGCCTCTAACTGAAATGAGTACCAGACGCTTGTTCTGGGGTAAAGGCGGCCGTCACGCAGGGCTGACAACCCGGCTGACATAAAGTGCCGATTGTCTAGAAAAAGTGGGAGCCTTAACCTCCTACTACCCCAAGGGCCTCCTGAGGCCTGTTGTGGGATCACTTTACCTTTACTTTACCCTTAGCCTACCAGTCAGCTGCTGGCCTCACCTCCACATACATTAATAATCGAGGTAGACGATTATATAGCCATGAACCTGTGGGTGGATAGTTCTAGTTAGTTGATTAGTTTGTTACTTACTTATGAGATGAAATATTGAAGAAAAATAATTTAAGAAGGAATGTCATAAAATACAACTAGGCTGACCTTACAGATGTTGGATAAATGAGTCATGTGCGAAGATAAAACAATATACTAGACGAGATTATACGTTGACATGGAAGTGCGAACATACAAAATCCTTGCAGAAATAAATAAACATTACCGTTTGCAACTTATGGAATTCTCTTGTCTCTAAATTGAAATGCCAACAAGTGCTGTTGACCAGTGACTTGTCGTCCATTGTGAGTTTTACTTAATTTAAGAAGGGTGACAGTTTTCCTGGAGTTCACATCGGTTGGGGAAATTGAGACAAAGTCCGGCTGGGGTGGACACGGTAAGGCAACACGTGACCTGAAATTGGAGTGGACATGACGTAACGGCACTCCAAGTTATGTGACAGCTGTACGGGATTCCCGCCTAGGTCAATAATTCTTCTCACTTCCGACACAACTCAAAGATATTACTGTAAAGTTACTTTGTGGAGTTAGTGCTTGGGCTATTTTATGAATGAGTGTCTCTATGGTCTAACTGTTGGCTTGAATGTCTAACATCACAGACGTCTCAAATTGGTACCTTCGATTTTAAAACAAGTATAAAATAAATTTAACAATAGGCTTACCATATTTGCTTTTAATTATTTCGGTACCACAGAATAGTAGTAACTGTTTTTACTTTGAATATTTTATTATGTCTAGTGTCATCCCAACATTGCTCAAAATACATTAAGAGTATATTACGATGTGAGGTTGGGAAGCGGTTTTTACAGAATCGAGTTAAATGTTTAAAAACCGAGCGATAACGAAGTTTTTATTTCCGAGATTCTGTAAAACACTTGATAAACGTGGGTTGTACATTATTTTTTGGTCGTTGGTGTTTTCAAAATAATAAATAATAGTAAAATAATAACATCTTTGTTGGAAATATTTGCGTTCATTATAAACAATTGACTAACGTTAACAGTGTGGGCAATGTTTATTAGATGAAACTACAGGAAGCCGTGGCACGAAATAGTTATAAAATGGCAGCAAGTACGCGTATTTATTGTCTTATATTGTTTCAAATAATGTTCAGTTCATTTAAAATGCAGTGATTTGTTTCATATAATGTATATTAACACCACCTTTAGGATATTTTTTTGTATATATAGTGTATGTAGTATATATAGAGGGCAGTGGTTTTACTTCCCACATTAACTTGTAATATTACAATATAGTTACTTTATTACCGTATAGTTATTTAGGATAGCAACCCCGAAACGTCCAGGAATAAGAATGGATAATAAAGTGTGCATAAATAATTTTCTATTTGCTGACGATGAAATCATAATACAGAAAAATGAAGACGACTTACAGAAATCAATGCATGCATTAAATGAAATATGTAAATTATACGATCTATAGATTTCTGTAAGGAAAACGAAGACCATGGCTTTTAGAGGAAGAGATCCAGTGAGAACCAAAATTATTTTAGAAAATCAAAGTATAGAACAGGTGTCTAGTTTCAAATATTTGAGCTGTGATGTTGGCTACAATGTGGAAAGAGATATTGACTCCAAAATAAATAAATTTCAGACGGTGTGTGGAACAATACAGAGAACATTCAAAAATAAAATTAGAAAAGAAACAAAGATAAAAATGTATAATGTTATGGCGGTTCCCACAATATTGTATGGATGTGAAAATTGGGCTCCAGTGAAAAGACAGAAGGATAGAATACAGACGGCAGAGATGCGGTTCCTAAGACAAGTTAAAGGATGTACAAGACTTGATAGAATAAGAAATGAGGATATAAGAGAAGAATTGAAAGTACAGCCTTTATTGGATAAAGTCACGAATTACAGACAGAAATGGATTGATCACATGGATGGAATGAGTAAGGAGAGATATCCATTGTTAGCAAGAAATTATCAAGCAAGAGGAAGGCGTGATGTTGGAAGACCTAGAAGACGTTGGGCTGATGCATTATGAAGTCGGAATCCCTGGAGTGATGATGATGATGATGATGATGATGAACCCCGAAATGTAGGAAGTTGAACTTCCAATCATGGTCGCCATTGCTGTAAGTAGCCTACGTCAAAAAGCACTATCACACAAAAACTGTTTTTTTTTTCAATGACTCCAGATTATCTTGTATGACATTCCTAGCTTTCTATCATAGCATTGTTGGAATTACGATACATTTCTTAGGTTGGTGCACCTGGAAGGCGGAGTTACGTTACCCCGATGATATGATGGGTGATAAATTGTAACGAAGCACCTGGAGAACCCTTAACCTAAATCTCAGTCCATGGGAAACCACATAAATAATTCACTTTATGGAAAAGTTTCTATGGTCTGGCCGGGAATCGAACCCTGGACATCATGGACTGTACTAAGAAGCGCTGAGCACTAGCCCGTGAGGCTGGTCAAGTGATAATATGTAAAACTGTCATTCTACCAGTTACATGAATGCATAACACCGATTCTTACTTTTAAAAAGGGGGAGAAAAAGATTACGAGTACTTGAGAACGAAGATCTTAGGAAAATGTTTGGACCTAACAGAGATGAACAGACAGGAGAATGGAGACGACTGCCAACAATAAGCTACATGAACTTTATGCGAAACGATATATAATAAGAACAGTTAGGCCTAAGTATCATAGACAGCGATGAGCAGTGTAGTCTGGAATTTGGTTGCGATTAGGCCTACACTTCATGAGGGCAAGAACAGCGAATTGATACGAGAAAAAGTGAAATCCTATTAATAAAATTGAAATTAAGAATCATGGATTGAGCGACTATCAAGATGAAACATTAGGATAAAACAAGAAGAGATACTATGTTGAAGTTTTATAAAACATTGGCAGTTCCTGCATTACTTTATGGCAGTGAAACTTGGGTAATGGCCAAAAATTACAAAGTAGAATACAAAGCGTAGAAACGAACTTCCTTAGAAGAACAAAAGGCTGCACAAGAATGGACACAAGAATGGATCGGCTAAAGAATGAAGATAGAAGAACAGAGTTAAATGCATATCCATTAAATGATAAAATCAAAGAATATAGAGAAAAATGGTTTAGACATGTAGAAAGAATGAACGTAACAAGATTACCAAAAGCAGCATTAAACTATAAGCCAAGAGGTTCAGGGAATGTAGGAAGGCCAGTGAAAAATGGACAGAACAACTGTGAGGCGGAACATGCATTATGCCTAGCCCGTGAACTGAAGAAGAATGAGTGACACTAACTACACGAGTCTCTCTATACTCTCTTATGCTTGCCAGTGATTGAAAACGATACAGTTAGTCTTTACTCTTTAAATTTCCACGAATTTACTTATTTATTTATTTATTTCCTTTCCTGTAAGACAAATGTCAGGAAACTGTAATGCCCTAACTGTACCCAAACATCATCTGGCCATCATTATCGTAATGTGCCATATTTAGCATGAATGTATGTGTGAATGGTGTGTTTTGTTTTAATGTTGTGTTGTCTCGGAGGAGTTGATCACTCATTCAAAGCGGCCCTCCATGTCCTTCATGTAGAGGTTTGGTTGCTTTCCTAGTGGTAAGTTTCTTAATCAGACAAATTTTGGCCACGCTTACTATGTCTTGAATGGCAAGTGGTTAACATACAGACGCAATGAGACAATCTAGTAGTCACCTAAGGTATTACTTAAATGATGTTAGGTAAATTTTGCTTAGAGACCTCTTTTTTCAGGCTTAAGGTTCTTTTACAAGCCTGAAAATATCCAGACTCGGGAACCATGGCTTTAAGTCCGTACGGGAGGACTAATTTCTTGGATTTTTCCATCCTGAAAATTCCGTCGATTCCAGACGGGTTTGAACCCGATACCCTCGCAACTAGAGGCAAGTAACAGCACTAGACCATCCCGGCTGACGAAGAAAATATCACTAGAATATTTCTGTTCGAATTTTTTTATCGAAATTGAGAATGGATCCTTAAACTTCGTATCCTGAGATGAACACGCTACTTCTAGACGAACAAAGATTTATTAACTAACACTATCGAACCCTGACATAAGCTATCCATTCATCCTATCCTGAGCTAATATTTTTCAACCAATCCCTGTACAACTTATCTCCCTCAAATCGTGATTTAGTTATTTTCCCACCCTATTGCCTTACCAGATGCGCGCTTTACCTTTGGCATTCCTACAAGATGTTTCCATTACACCGTTTCATTACCCATCCGTGTCACATGACCTGGCCATTGCAATATACGAAGTGTAATTATTCATATTACATGTGATTCCTGTAACCATATTGTGTAACTCATAAATATTATCTGTTTTCTCAATTCTCCGTCAGTTCGTCTCTCTATAGTCCAAAAATTTTCCTATGCACTTTATTCACAAATATTCGTTAACAATAAAATTTCTCTTATTTTTAAGTAAAAGATCATGTTTCGGATCTATATAGTATAACTGGTAGAATAACAGTCTTAACTATTTTTAATTTAATATTTTCTGAGAGAAGTTAGGGTAAGCGTTTCCAGAGTTTTTCTAATGTCCTTCTACACCTCATTAATGTATGTTCCTAGGTAGGCTATTTGAATTTCACCACTTTTTCAAAAGTTTACCCCATTTATTTTTAAGTGTCTATTTTCATTTGTTAATATATTTATATGCATGAACTTGCATTTGGATTGATTTGTATTCACTTTCAGCTCCAGTTTCTTTGAGTAAAGTAATACAATATGTGTGTTGACTTTTATACGTCATGCCTATGGAGGAAATAATTATATTACCAGAACTGAAGAAATAAAAGGAAGATCTCTTTTGTATAAAGAAAAAACATTATTTTATTGTAAAATTCCCCTTGAGAGCTGGCTCTAAAAGAATTTGTAAGTAATATTTTAGGTCCAAAAGATGATATGACCTATTTTGAACATTCTAAAAAAAACTTCTAAAGAAGAAGGTTTAAAATACTATCTATTTTCAAATAATTTCTTATAACATTAATATAAATTAAGTCAAGTCATAAATTTTAATCTACCTTGCATTATTTTTGATGAGGCTGTGAAATCTAATTAGTAGACTAGGATTAGATACCCTATTATTTATGAAAAGGGGGGACCAGTTGAATAGTACAGATTGGGTAACTATTCATGTTGGGAGGAATGTCCTCTGAGTTTTCTATAACGTGTATCATTTGTGCATCATAGTTTTTTTAACATCCGATATGAACACCTTATACATATTTTTTACGTTCTACTTTTCCTTACATTGCTCTTGTTTATCTTTTTCAGATATATCTAGAATTAGATATACGGTTATAGAAGGAGAACATTTGCAAGCGTATAACCCAAGCTTTCGGGAGGGGAAAAAGGAAGAGTCGTTTCTTTACCATCCCTGCATCTTTCATAGAAAAAGGGAAGTAAGAATGAAGGAAAGGCTTGTATGTGCAGACATAAAAATATTCGTTGGAATCTAAAATTTGATTTATAAGACCAAAGGGGTTCTCCTTCGAAAAAATACGTTCTATGGCCGCTTGTTCGTACCAAGTCTTGTAGTGTTCTCTTCGCTGCGCTGGTAGTGCAATTGCACCTCTGTTTTAAACCACTGTGTGCTATTCAATTGCATTTTAACTTGGACAACATATTTTTATTACCTACTAGCTAATACCCTGCATGCGTTCTTACGGTTAAATAAATGAAATGTGTTTTTTATTTTAGTGGAATAAATAAAAAGAAAAATTACTATAAATTTGTATCGTAATTATTTTTAGATGCCCGTGCTGATTACTCGACGTTGCCCGGGGATATACTTATCCCGATCGTCTTGGCATCAACGCGCTGAGAGAAAAAAATAGACAAATGCTAATCGCGGAATTTTCGTAGAATTGTTTAGATATTCAATTCTGTGTACATTGATTTGGTGCATTTGTTATGATTTAGGTATCGTAAGCCATTTAAGCGTACAAAAAGCGACTTTTTCAGTGCACCGATGCACCTTTTTATTAACTCCAGACCATATATGCTATATACGTAAATTGTCCCAGAAACATTCTCTAAATGGTGGTAAAAAATCATTCAAATCGGTCAAGTAGTTTTTGAGTCCATAAAGGACAGACAGACTGACTCACACTCATTTTTACACGCTTTATATTAGCTTGAACTGTATCTGTCCATCTATCTATGTAACGGAATTTTTGAACACGATTTTCACCCACTTAAAAACATTGGATCGACTTGAAAATTTGTATACTTGTAAATCACTAACGACAATACAATAATTTCATATTTTATTCTAAAATCCTGGCCAGAATCGTCAGAAAAAAATAAATAAACACCGGTATAATAGGTTGCGGACTTATCGACTTTTAGTCAATCGTTGGAAGAGCTCAGTTGGTAGAGCGATGGACTGTAGGTATATAATTTCAGTAATCCATAGGTCACTGGTTCAAATCCGGCCCGGAGGATTTTTTTAGGAGAAAATTAAGCAATTAAATTTTCACGGAATTCCGTTTTATGACAATCAATTAAACTAAAAATAAAAAATAAATAATAGATTACAAAACTAAAACAATACGCTTTATTAGAAAAACAAACTAAAATGTAAAAAATGAATAATAGTTTAAAAAGGTAAAACAACACACTTTATTAGAAAACCGAACTAAAAAATGAAAAATAATTTTAATTTCCAACACGCTTGGGATAAAATTCAAGTGTTAAACAAAAAAAATCATCTCCAATACATCTAGAATAAAACTAGAGTTATCTACAAAAAAAATTACCATCAAAAGCGTGGGGTGCTTTTTATGGTTTTTACGTTTTCTTCTTAGAGACTTTACTTACTTACTTACTCACTGGCACTATCGAACCCGTAGGTTCATGGCCGCGCGGACATAAGCTCTCCATACATCCCTATCCTGAGCTAATGCTTTCCAATCATTTCCTGTATAATCTACTTCCCTCAAATCATAGTTAATGTTGTTCTCCCACCTCATTCTTGGTCTACCAACTGGGCGTTTTCCTTCTGGCTTTCCTACAAGAAGTTTCCATGCACTTCTTTCATTCCCCATACGCGCAACATGTCCTGCCCATCGCAGTCTACGGGACTTAACTGTTCTTATTATATCTGGCTTCCTATAAAGAGAGCCTTTGGCATGGGTTCCCTGAAGTAGTCCCCGCCCGGAGAACCGAATGGGGGACTATTTGACCTCCGGAAAATTTTACCCCAGTAGAACCCATGTCCGCATTTCTTGACGGTTGTATTTTTACGGTGAAAGATCGTCACTCTTTCGACCAAGGTACTTATTTCGTCTGGCTTATCACCTTCGACCAGTCCGGCATGGGTAACCCTATCGGCAGCAATGCTACCGCCGGCATAGCTCTCAGGATCATTTAAGCACACAAGCCACTCCACCACGACAAGGTAAAGATACCATGGAGGGTCTTAGAGACTTTACTTTTACCAATATCGGTTTGTTATCAAATATATTAATTTATATATATATATATATATATATATATATATATATATACTTACTTACTTACTTACTCACTGGCACTATCGAACCCGTAGGTTCATGGCCGCACGGACATAAGCTCTCCATACATCCCTATCCTGAGCTAATGCTTTCCAATCATTCCCTGTATAATCTACTTCCCTCAAATCATAGTTAATGTTGTTCTCCCACCTCATTCTTGGTCTACCAACTGGGCGTTTTCCTTCTGGCTTTCCTACAAGAAGTTTCCATGCACGTCTTTCATTCCCCATACGCGCAACATGTCCTGCCCATCGCAGTCTACGGGACTTAACTGTTCTTATTATATCTGGCTTCCTATAAAGACCATGTAGTTCATTGTTATGTAGTCTTCTCCATTCACCTGTCTGTTCATCTCTCTTTGGTCCAAAAATTTTCCTAAGAACTTTATTCTCAAATACTCGTAATCTCCTTTCCTCCCTTAAAGTAAGAGTCCATGTTTCGCACCCATATAATATAACTGGTAGAATAATAGTTTTATATATTTTCAGCTTAACGTTTTTTGAAAGGAGTTGGGACATCAAAAGTCTCTGCAATGCATAATAGCACGCATTTCCAGAATTGAGCCTATGTTTAATTTCTTTGTGCATCTCATTCCTATTTGTGATTATTGTTCCTAGGTATTTGAATTCAGCCAATTCCTCAAAATTTCCCTCATTTGTCATTAGCTGTCCATTTCCATTATATAATGTATTTCTACGTGAGACCATATATTTAGTTTTACTGATATTTACTTCCAGTCCTAATTTCTTAGTGTTACTCAATAGTGTGTGCGTGTTGGCCTTTAGTATCTCCTCGCTATCGGCCAGTAGTACTACATCATCAGCATAAACTAACAGCTTATTAATACCATTCAGTTGTAAGCCTTCCTCATTCTCTAAAGATTTAATGGCATGCTCTAGTACAAAATTAAATAGTAGAGGAGATAGTGCATCTCCTTGCTTCAACCCATTCTGGATTTCAAAAGTGTCTGAAAACTGTTTGCCTACACGCACCCTACTCGTTGAGCCATTTAGACACATTCGTATAAGTCTAACTAACTTTTTAGGAATTCCGAACTCCAGCAGGATACTATATAACTTCTCCCTCTTAATTGAATCATATACTTTTTGGAAGTCTACGTATAGTTGATGTACAGTACCATTATATTCCCATTTCTTTTCTAAAATCTGTCTTATACTAAAAATCTGATCTGTTGTAGACCTGTTTCTTCTAAATGCACATTGATGATCTCCTAGAATGTCATCAATATAGGGAGTAAGTCTGCTGACTAATATATTTGTTAGAATTTTGTACGAAGTTGAAAGTAATGAGATGCCCCTGTAGTTGTTTGCAATCAGTTTTATCTCCTTTCTTATAAATTGGTACGATAATTGATTCCTTCCATTCATCTGGAAGAGCTTCTTTTTCCCAAATCATACTAAGCAAACATCGTATCTTGTCCATCAATTTTTCTCCCCTGATTTTATCAGTTCTGCTGGGATCTCATCTGAACCTGATGCTTTATACATCTTCAATTTTTCAATTGCCATTTCAACCTCTAATGCACTTGGCTCTGCGACTAGCATTTCTGCTGTCTGTAACTTATCCTCCTCAATGTCCTGTTCTGCATGTACATTTAATAGCTGATTAAAATAACTTTTCCATCTATTTAATATACTCTTGGAATCTGCAATCATATCCCCATTTTCATTCCGAATTATGTTTGTTCTAGCCTGAAACCCTTTCTTCTCTATACTAATTCCCTGATATAATTCTCTAATGTTCCTATTTTTTGCATTCATTTCAAGATCATTAATCTTCTCTCTCAAATATTCCCTCTTTTTACTCTTTAGTAACTTGGTGGTTTCCCGTCTAACACTACCCAATTGCTCTAAATTTACCTCATTTGGCTCGTGTAACCATTTCATTTTTGCTAGCTTTCTTTTCTTTACAATGTCGGCACATTCCTCATCAAACCATTTCTTGTTTTGCCTCTTTTTTAAACAACCAATGCTTTCTGATGCTGACAATTTAATAGTATCTCTTATAGCCTCCCATTCTTTATTTATATCAGTTTCTTCTTCGTTTGCCACATTGTCATCTGAAGATTCCAGTACTTCAAATCTATTAGCAATTTTGATTTGGTATTCTTGCCGCATTTCATCATTTTTCAAGTTTTTTAATTCATATTTTACAGAATCATCTTTAGCGTTTGTTCCTCTCATAAGCGATAGCCGTTGTCTGATTTTCACCCTGACCAGATGATGATCTGAATTGCAGTCTGTCCCTCTAACTGATCTAACATCAATGATGCTACTGTGCCAGCGTTTATCCACTAATACATGATCTATCTGGTTCCGAGTTTCTCCATCTGGGGACGTCCAGGTGTATTTATGAATATCCTTATGCTGAAATGTTGTGCTCTTAACAATGAGATTCTTTGATGTGGCAAATGTGACTAATCTAACCCCGTTGTCGTTACTATCTTCATGAAGACTGAATTTGCCTATTGTTGGTTTGAATATATCTTCCCGCCCCACTTTTGCATTAAAATCTCCTAAGACAATTTTCATATGATATCGTGAAAGGCTATCAAATAAGCATTCTAATTCTTCATAGAACTCATCCTTGATCTTGTCATCTTTATCTTCTGTGGGGGCATGTACATTTACAATTATAAAATCATGTCGTTTACCCTTTAGAATTATGTATGATATCCTATCACTAACAAACTTAATATCTCGGATAGCGGATAGGATCCTCCTCCTGACTAAAAAACCCGTTCCAAATGCAGGTCTTTCTGCACCCCCATAGTATAATGCAAAGCTTCCTGATTCCTGACTACCTTCTCCTGGCCACCTAACTTCCTGTAAAGCGACTATATCCAAGGGCGATTTATCCAATTCCCGCGTTAATATCTCTAGTGCCCCGCTATTGTATAAAGTCCTAACATTCCATGTTCCTAGGAACATGTCCCTGTGTTTGAGCCTTTGGCATGGGTTCCCTGAAGTAGTCCCCGCCCGGAGAACCGAATGGGGGACTATTTGACCTCCGGAAAATTTTACCCCAGTAGAACCCATGTCCGCATTTCTTGACGGTTGTATTTTTACGGTGAAAGATCGTCACTCTTTCGACCAAGGTACTTATTTCGTCTGGCTTATCACCTTCGACCAGTCCGGCATGGGTAACCCTATCGGCAGCAATGCTACCGCCGGCATAGCTCTCAGGATCATTTAAGCACACAAGCCACTCCACCACGACAAGGTAAAGATACCATGGAGGGATATATATATATATGTTATAATTAAATGTTTAACATTGAGCAATGCAAGCTTAATATGGAATGATAAGAAAAATAAATGCCTGGACGGGATTCGAACCCGGATCTCTGAGTCTGTACCTCAGCGTGATATCCATTACACTACCAGGCGAATCCAATTCAAACACTTATTTTTCTTATATATGTATTATACTCTCCATTATTACTAGATGTCGCGAGAACTCGGTCTTCACCGCCATCTAGTAGCTGACATAACAAGTAAGCAAATTAAAGGGAATATTTTTACCTTATAGCAGTGACGTTTTATAGATGTTATAATTAAATGTTTAACATTGAGCAATGCAAGCTTAATATGGAATGATAAGAAAAATAAATGCCTGGACGGGATTCGAACCCGGATCTCTGAGTCTGTACTCATACATATATATGAAAAATAAGTGTTTGAATTGGATTCGCCTGGTAGTGTAATGGATATCACGCTGAGGTACAGACTCAGAGATCCGGGTTCGAATCCCGTCCAGGCATTTATTTTTCTTATCATTCCATATATATATATATATATATAGCACACCACGCTTTTGATGATAAACTTATTTTTTTGTTGATAACTCTAGTTTAATTCTAGATGTGTTGGATATGATTTTTTTGTTGACCACTTGAATTTTATCTCAAACGTGTTTGAAATTAAAATTATTTTTCATTTTTTAGTTCGGTTTTCTAATAAAGTTTGTTTTTTAGTATTTTTAAATTATTATTTATTTGTTATATATAAATATAACCAACTCTCTTTTATGTAACTTCGACGAGTTTGAATTAAATTGAGTTTGAATTTATACACCGAGACTAAAAATAGTGTAACGAAAATAAATACATCGATATTCTCAACTCAACACATATTTTAATATAAACTTGCAAAACATAATAATAGTGTTAGGAAGTTTAAATTGCCGTTTTGTTTTTTGTACATGACACAGGTTCCATAGAGGATATAGATTTCGAAATAATGTTTTTGTAAACATAATTTGGTTTCCATTATAATGTGTTTCGCAAAGTGAAGTATAATCTTGATACTTACTTTGTATCGTTTTTTGTAATTTAATGTACACATATTTACGATTAGAAATTTTGAAGTTGGATAAAATACAAGATGAAATGGAAGATAGCAGAACAAGGTGGCCATCTTAAAATAAATACTAAAAGGACAACACGATATCCACTGGAATCAAGATTATAGAGAAAAGGGAACAAGAGAACGGGCGAGATGTACTTGGAGAAAAGAAGTTAAGAAGAATATCGAGGAAAGAGGAGTGAATGGGTGGTAATAATGGAAGAGGAATTATAGAACAACCGTTACAGATGGAGGATTTTGTCCAAAACATGGTCCCAGGAACGGTGACACGATACAATATGAGGAGGAAGAATTCCTCAATTTCATATATCAAGCCTGGAGGTCCATAGCTGCGTGGATATTAGTTTTCCATACATCCTCATCCTATCACAAATCATTCCTGCATAATTCACCAGTCTTGGTTAATGTTATTCTCCCGTTGATTAACTTTTAATATATATAATTACGTATACGTATATATATATATATATATATATATATATATATATGGTTTAGGACGAGTCTTAAGATTTTTTTTCTTAAATCAATCTGCCTAAGTCGCTCCTAATGGAGAAATCATTGTTCAAAGGCAACATGCCGACAAACCCCTCACTAGTGATCCATCCTTAGTAATTCTGCCCGAAGGCAGGTCTTTCACTGCAATTATAGCATTTTCATGCTATGATTGCAGCTTTACTAGGGAATTGTAGGCGTGGTAGCTTCCCGTTACTTTCCACACCGGTGAAGGATGGCGATGAAGATGATGATGATAAGGATGATGATGACGATGATGGCCGTATGATTTCGGGGACCGTTTGGGCCTTAAAGTTTTCCTGACATTTGTCTTACAGGTGAGGAAAACCCCCGATAAAAACCTCACCCAGAAAAACTGCCCCGACCGGGGATCGAACCCGGGCCCGCTGCGTGACAAGGCAGCACGCTACCTCGAGACCACAGCGGTGGACTCACTAGTGATAGTCACTGAAATTTTGCGAGCTACCTTTCTCTTTTAAGTATGTTTACTCAATTTTTATCAGTTTTTGCTTGTATACTGTAAAAGAAGGCAAATCTGTCAATTGTTTCGTCACGTACTTACGAGGGTGTGAATTTGATTTAACTACTGGAAAACGAGAGATGGAAAGAAAGTATTTTAAGACTTATCTCTCACTATAAGTATACATATAAAAGTGGCTGTTCAACAATCATGGCAAGTGACAAATAGAAAAATGACAACCCCTGCCTTCTGAATAACTTTAGGGCTATTTTGAGGGTTATGTGCGGTCTGTATTCATAAGTATTCTGTAAGCATTTATAAGTATAATTATTTTATACGTATAAAACTAACTTAAATCTCATAGTGAATAATTGGGGGGGGGGGGATTTACCGAATATCAAGTGAGCTATTTATCATGAACGCCATAGTCGATATTATACACGAAATGCAGTTTTTTATAGACAATGTTTTATACTAATTTTTAATTACAAATTGATTATTCATTATTCCGTTCCATTATCTCAGTTTAACCTCTCACCTTATAGGTACTTTTACATGTCACACACCGCCAGGGCCTTGCAGTGGTATGACCTGATGGGAGAGGGATTTTAAACTGTGGATCATACACATACTTTTTTGACCACACAAGGGCATAGAGGGCTTCCACGAATGAGTAATCAGCTCAATGACAGGCCCTCCTCCGAGACATCACAATATTAAGACGAACACACACATTCATATTAACCTGCACGTAGCGAATATGATATTTGATGACTGTGATAGCTAGATAATGTTCGGGGACCATTTGAACCTTAACGTTTCTTGACATTTGTCTTACAGGTGTCTTGCATATCTGCCTCATTGATCTTTAACTGTTAACACAAAATACAGCGTATTTAAAACATTTAACAATGCTTTATACCTCGTGATCCA
This sequence comes from Diploptera punctata, assembly GCA_030220185.1. Classification (NCBI taxonomy): domain Eukaryota; kingdom Metazoa; phylum Arthropoda; class Insecta; order Blattodea; family Blaberidae; genus Diploptera; species Diploptera punctata. The sequence goes on from JASPKZ010008882.1 coordinate 242,272, forward strand.
CAGCTAATTTTGAAAAAAAATATAAACATTTTGGAAAAAATATAGAAATTTTGAAAAAAAATATAAAAATTTTCAAAAAATATAAAATTCTTGGAAAAAATTTAAGAATCTTGAAAAAATATATAAATAATTTGAAAAATAAGTTAGAAAATATGTAGCAGTTTTGACCTCACCTTACCTGACCTGACCTGAACTAAACTCACATAACCTAACCTAACCTAACCTAACATAACATAACCTAACCTAACCTAACCCTCTTCGAGTCATAACAAGCCGCTCATTCTTTTTTTCTTTTTTTTTTTGCTAAGAGTACATGGTCATTTTCGTTAAGTAGGATGGATTTAAATGTGTAAAACGTTTTACAAATTATTTTCACGAGAACAACCTCAATAGCTTCATTCCTTCGAAATTCGCTAATAACTGCTATAAAGATACACACTTATTTAGATTTAAGACTATTTTTTTGTTTGTATTTTTTTAAACCTGGTTGAGTGGTAGACAAGGCCTTAAGGCCTTACCTCTGCCAGCTAAAATAAAGCTATTATTATTATTATTACTATTATTATTATTATTATTATTACTCAAGATGAACAAGAAAAGTTATTGTGAATTTCTATTACTATTCCATGGCGGAGACAGGCCTAGAAGGCCGTTGGCTTATCAGCTGGCTGCTGGCCTCACATCCACATGTGTTAATCACAGAGGTAGACGATCATTCTGCCAGCATAGGGGTGACATGTGGTCAGCATCTTGGGTCCTCCAGCCGTTATAGCTGGTTTCCTCAATCTGGAGCCGCTACTTATTGTGGCTACCTAAATTATCCATCATGCTGGGTGGGCACCGGTCCCATTCTGGCAGAAATCCCATGAGAAAATTTCTTCCCCCATGGAGACTCGAACCAGCGCAAGTCCCGTAGCTCTACGCCAAGGCTTCCTGTCTTAACCACTCGGCTGCGGCGAGTACCACTATTACTTTATTTAACTACGCCTTCTAAGAGTTAATATAATTTTCGTCGTAATTAAGATCTGGGGCATAAAACCATACACATTTCGTCAAAGGCATCTTTTTTCAGGCTTGAGATTCTTATAAAGAAAATACATGGCACGATAGGTCTAGAAGTTCCTTGACTTGTCATCCGGCTGCTGGCTTCACATCCGCATGTGTTAGCCTAATCACAGAGATATATAGGGGTGATATGTGGTCAGCGTGTTGGGTTCCCTAGCCGTTATAGATGGTTTTCTCATCTGAAACCGTTCTCTATCCACATTTTTTTAGAATGCTGACAGAGCACAGGTCCCATACTGACCGAAATTCCATGAGAAAATTTAATTCCTCATGACAAATCAAACCAGCTTAAATCCCGTATCTCTCCATCAAGTTATAATGCCTTAAACTATGGCGCGAAACTTGAGTTTCTTTTATGTTCCGTAAATGTACTGCATGGAACGCACGGCATTATATGCCTTCCGAAGAATGCATTGACTTATAAACTTCGAACCAGAGTTAAGCAAAATAATTACAATTCGCCAGGACCTACTGGACTGCAAAATGCAACCTGACATTTCCTTAGAGAATATAAAAATCTGAGAATTAAGTATATTCAGATTGGCTTTTAGTTCTGTACATTTCAAAATGTAAGTTAATATTTTACCACGCAGGTTCGGTTAATATTTTAAAAATGAATTTAAACAGACAGCAGAGGATTGGAAATAAAATATTAATTATTGGCATTAATAATACATGATATTTTAATCTGCATTAGGATAATTATTTTTTTATCTTTTACAAATCAAACCATTGTAGATATTATCATGTTGTGACATTTTAATATGCATTTTGCGACATATTTATTGGAAAAATTAATTCCCTAATGAGAAATGGATCAGTTATTTATTGTTTTTTTTAAATTATGAGTAGTAGGGTAATGAGCTACGTGATATTTATGGAAAATCAGTTGTAATAAAAACAGTGAAGACTCATATACTGAAAATGCAAGAACTTGTGATATGAATGGGGAATGAAAGATGGACATATAAGCTTCTTGTATGAAAACCAGTAGGTAAGCCAAGAATGAGACGCGAGAATATTTTTAAAAATTATTTGTTGGAGGTAAAGTATACCGGAATTAATTGAAAATGCCAGCTCAAAATACAGGTATATGGAAAGTTTATGTCCGAGCAGAATTTAATATTTATTTAATTATATGTGCTAATAATATCCACCGCTGTGTTCTCGAAGTAGCGTGCTGCCTTGTCACGAAGCGGGCCCAAGTTCGATCCCCAGTCGGGGCAGTTTTTCTGAGTGAGGTTTTTATCGAGGTTTTTTCTCACCTGTAAGACACATGCCAGGAAAACGTTAAGGCCCAAACGATCCCCGAAATCATATGGCCATTATCATCATCGTCCTTATCATTATTATCATCATCCTTCACCGGTATGGAAAGCAACGGGAAGCTGCCATACTTGCAATTCCCTAGTAAAGCTCCAAAGCATAGCATCAACATGCTATGGTTGCATTGAAAGACCTGCCCTCGGGCAGAATTACTATGGATGAATGGATGGATATGTGTTAATAGGGAAATTTATATGAATACTTTAATGTATGCGGACGATCTGGCAATTATACAGAAGTCAGAGGATGATTTACAAAGAGTCATTTACACGTTGTATCAATTGGGACTATTATAATCTTAAAGTTTCAATATAAAAAACTAAAATTATTACTTTTCAGGGCAAAGTGCAGTCAGAGCAAAAATAGTAATCAATAATTAAATAATAGAATAGATAGCACACTTTAACTGTCTTGGTTCAGATATAACATATAGCTGTGATTGGGATATACACAATAAATTAAACCGATATCTAATTATGTGTGGCACCATACGAAGAACCCTCCGAAAGACTCGAAGAGAAACTCAACTCAGGTTTTATAAAATTATGGCTGTTCCTGTTCTTTTATATAGATCTGAATCTTGGGTACTTACAAAAAAAAAGATATCTTACACATTCAAGCTACTGAAATTACATTTTTAAGATCCGTAAAAGGATGTACACATGGATAGATTCCATAATGAATCAATAAGAAATGAACTGGAGATATTTTCAGTACTCGACAAACTAGAAGAGCACAAACACCGATGGAAAGAACATTTACACAGAATGGACAATACAAGATTACCCAAACCACCTACAAACCGCATGGTAAAAGATCTTTGGGACGGCCAAGAAAAACGATGGACTTGAGACCGGAACAGGTCGCATTGACCTAATCCTGGAAAGGAAGAAGAAGAAGAATTATATGTGTGACGCCATAAAACGAATCTCAATGGAACAATGGTTTTTAAAACAAAAACGGTTCTAATACTGTTCTATGGGTCGAAACACTGGGTCTTAACCAAAAACCAGGAACGAAGAATAGAAACTTCCGAAATAAGGTTTTTGAGGTGTGTGGCTGGCTATACAATACCAGGTCGGAAACAAAAAGAAAATATACGAATAATATATTCAACGTATTACATAGGATTACACAATCTAGAGACGAATGGATTAACCACATCAATCGAATGGATAACAACATAATCCCGAAACAGATTCTTCACTACAGACAACCAGGACGAAGAAATGTAGGAAGTCCCAGTAAAAAGGGACAGAACAATTCTAAAATGAGATCGGAACAAACCTTAACGTCTAATCTTTGATGACATGTCGGCGCGGCCATGAAACTTCAGATTCGATAGAACCAGTGATTAAGGTCAGTTCACACCCATTATATATAAGGTCATTGTGCCGGTACGGACCGGCCACGTCACATCAAATCTGCTGTCTATTCACACTATACCGTAATGAACCGGCAAGGTAACGACGAGATATTTTTTCTATTTGTCAATTGTTTGTGATCGGTTGCCTAATTCGTTTGTGTTGCTATTGTTGAATTCCTCAGAATCAAAAACACTAATATTACATTACCACGAACACCAATTCTTATTCACTCGCTGGGGGTATTTCTTTCTACAGTGCTGTGTTGTACATACACTAATAATGACGCTTTCAAAGTAATCATAGATAATTGACAAAGATGAGCTTCATTAGCTGTTGTTTAAATAATCAAGTAATATATATTTCTGCTAATTTAAGTTTCTTATGTGACTCCTTTACAATGCTAGAAGAAACAATAAACTTTTTAACAGAGACACTATAGTATATTACTATACAAGGTTCCATAGTAATTCTGCCCGAAGGCAGGTCCTTCACTGCAATCACAGCATTTTCATGCTATATGCTTGCAGCTTTGCTAGCGAATTACAGGTGTGGTAGCTTCCCGTCGCTTTCCACACCGGTGAAGGATGATGATGATGGTAATGATAATGAGAAGGATGATGATGATGATGGCCATATGATTTCGGGGACCGTTTGGGCCTTAAAGTTTTCCTAACATTTGTCTTACAGGTGAGGAAAAACCCCGATAAAAACCTCACCCAGAAAAACTGCCCCGACCGGGGATCGAACCCGGGCCCGCTGCGTGACAAGGCAGCACGCTATCTCGAGACCACAGCGGTGGACCGATGCAAGGTTGGGAAGTGGTATTTACGGAATTGAGGAAAACGTTTAAAAATCGAGCGATAGCGAGGTTTTTAATTTCCGAGATTCTGTAAAACCCTTCACAAACGAGAGTTGTACATTATTCTTTGAGCGATGGTGTTTTCAAAATAATAAATAGTAGTAAAATAATAATATCTTTGTTGGAAATATGTGCGTTCATTATAAACAATTGAGTAACGTTAACAGTGTGGGCAATGTTCATTAGCTGAAAGTACAGGAGGCCGTGAGACCATTATTAATGATAAAATGGCCGCAAGAAAGTATTTATTGTTTTATATAGTTTCGAATAAAGTTCAGTTCGTTTAAAATGCAGTGATTTGTTTCGTATAATATATATATTAACACTACGTTTTGGATATTTTTTGTACATACATTCTACATAGTATACATAGGGGGCAGTGGTTTTACTTCCCGCACGTGGATGTAAATGTAATATTACAATATAGTTATTTAGCTTGGCAATCCCGAAATGTAGTAAGTTGAACTTTCAATCATGGTCGTAATTGCTGTAAGTACGACAAAATGTACTATCGCGGAAAAAATAAATTATTCTTCTTCTCCACTTCATGGATTAGGCTAATTTCCTGTTCCGTCATCACAGTGTCTCCTCCCATCTCCTTATCGGCCTCTCCACATCTCTCTTTCCTTTAGGATCATATTGATAAGCTATTTTTGGAAGTCTTGTCTCTTCCATCCTTCCAGCATGTTCAAACCATCTTGTTCTGTATCTATCCATTCTTGAGTTGATAGCTTCTACTTCTAATTGTTTTCTTATTTCTTCATTTCTGATTATGTCTTATCTTGTACATTCTTTTGTTTTCCTCAAAAATCTCATTTCGTAACTGTGTATTATACTGACTATTTAACTCGTGCCCCAAATGGGAGTCAATGACCAATCACGTTTCAATGATTTCTGTTTTACAACCAATCAGAGTCGTGTTTCACGAAATATTTATCAGTGTTATATTTACCATATTAAAGAAGGCTCCTCCTTTTTAATATTCTGAACAGGTCTGACCATTATTTTGCAGTGACTCAGCCTATAAGAAATACGGCTACCAGATTGTATATATAGCCTAGTGCATGAATGTCAACACGTAGCGCATACGAGAGATAATATAAAAACATTTGTAGCAATTTATTATATCACCAAAAAAAAGACACCACTGTTTGCACTTTCTTAAATGTATTTTTCCCCAGGTAATAATCCAGAAAAATATAATTGTCATATTTACATCATACGACATCAGAAATAAATTAATATACAGTTTGATGTTTCATTTTTTCTCCATTAGAGAGCATTCTTACAATATAGCGTTCCTCTGGCAATAAATAGTACGATCTGGTTGCAGTGATAAACAAAAGAAGCAGTAGAAGCGTACCTATCGTTTCTCATTTGTTTTCAAACATCGCCGTTTACGTTAAATATATAAATATTTTAAAATAACTATAGTTAAATAATGATTTGCGAGTAAACAGCTTAATTTTATTCGTTAAATAGTCCTAACAAATGTCACTCTTGATTTCCAAAATCTCTAGATAAATTCACTCCTCACTTCGTGAGTCGTGAATTTATCGATAATTTGGAAATCACTCGTGGCATTACTTACGATAGTCCTTTGTGTACCCAACTTTCACTTCCATAAAGTAACGTAGGAATTGCCATAGTATTATAAAATTTCATACTTGTTTCAAGTCTTGTTTTATTCTTAAGGTATTTTGAATTGTTCCACAAATTGTTTGAGATCTTATTAATGTTTTATCTATGTAAGAGAAATTCATGATAAGAAACATAAATTTGTTTACACACTCCCGAATAGACACTCTAAAAAACAATTTAAGTTCTTTTAATCAAATTATGAGCTATTTATCCCAGTTGTAGAAGGTCAGCAAAGTACATTGAGAACGTGCTAGTGATACCCGAATTTGATGTATGCCTTAGGACTGCATGGACGCTACGTTTTCGTAATATCTAGCTGCTTTGCGTAATATTCAGCAAACATTTGTAATAGACAGTTTGAAAATGGCATTTATTGTGTAGGCTGCGATAACGCCAAAGAACATCAACAGTATAACAAACGTCATGATTAATGAGTAGAATACTTATATAGATTACATATTCTTGTTACTTTAAATAAAATAGTAGTAAACATTTTCATTATTTAGCAAATATGTTTGCGTTTTTAATTCATAAAAGAAATATTTATCAAATTTTAGCTCCTAAAATTCCGTGTCCTACTAATGTCACTGTCGTAATGTCACTTTTAATAATAATAATAATAATAATAATAATAATAATAATAATAATTATTATTATTATTATTATTATTATTATTATTATTATTATTATATATTATATTATTATATTATTATTATATTATTATTATTATTATTATTATTATTATAATTTTTCATGTTGAGAATTTTCCTCATCATTGAAGGTTTTCTCCAACCAATCTTAGTAATTAACATGAATTAAAAATAAATAAATAAATATAAATGACTACGGACTTATAGACTATCAGTTTGCAACAAACATTCACAAATTTCCCTTAATTAAAGTTCTCCATCGTTCTCTGTCCTCTGTGTCTTCATCGGTTATACCAAATTTCGTCATTGCATTTTGAATGTTGTTCTTCCAGGTTGTTCTTGGTATTCCTTTTCTATTCCTATTTTCAATTTTCCATGCATAGACGGCATTTGTTAGTCTTCCATCCTGCATTCGTCTTACGTGTCAATATCATTTTAGCCTTCTGTGTTCAAACTCATCCATTATATTTCATTCTGCATTCATCCATTTTCTAATTTCTGCATTTTTTATTTTTTCCAGTCGAGATTTTCTGGCAGCTCTTCTCCAAAAATCCATTTCAACTGAATTTATTCTGTCGACATGTTGTTGTGTCATTGTCCAAACTTCCGATCCATATAACATTATACTTTCTAGTATGGATTTATAAACTAGTTGTTTTGCTCTATTAATGATGTTTAATCATAATAATGAGTGTTTTTACCTAATTATGTTAAGACCGTATAAGGTCACGTCTACCACTCAGGTTATATCAAATTTACAATAATAACTCTTTCAGCTCAAAACAATGAAAATGTACATAGTTTGCATGAAAATAATCATAAGTAATGCCACGAGTGATTTCCAATTTATCTAGAGAATTTGTAAATCAAGAGTGGCATTTGCTAGGACTATTTAACGAATAAAATTAAGCTATTTACTCACAAATCATTATTTAAATATAGTTATTTTAAAATATTTATATATTTAATGTAAACTGCGATGTTTGAAAACAAATGAGAAACGATTGGTACGCTTCATTTTCTTATTTTGTTCATCATTGCAACCAGATCATATTATTTATTGCCAAAGGAACGCAATATTATAAGAATGCACTCTAGTGGAGAAAAAATGAAACACATCGAACTGTATATTAATTCATTTCTGATGTCCTATGATGTAAGTATGACAATTATATTTTTCTGGAATGTTACCTGGGAAAAAATACATTTAAGAAAGTGCAAACAGTGTTTACTTTTTTTGGTGGTATAATCAATTGCTACAAATGTTTTTATATTAACTCCCTTATGCGCCACGTGTTCACATTCATGTACTATATAGAAAATCTGGTAGCCGTATTTCTTGGAGAGTCAGTCACTGCAAAATAATGCTATGGCCTATTCAGAATGTTAAAAAGGACGGGAGGTGCTTTCTTTATTATGATAAACTTTAGTTGGTCAATTCTAGGCGAAACACGACTGTGATTGGTTGTAAATAAAAAATCATTGAAATGTGATTGGTCATTGACTACCCATTTGGGACATGAGTTAAATAATCGCCGTAAATATACTTTAATTTACTCTAAATTAACGAATAAAATATAAAAAAATGCAATATAGCTGACTCACTGGCACTATTCAACCCCAGATTCATTAATCTCTCCGTACTTCCTTAACCCGAGCTAATATTTTTCCAGTTATCCCCATGTAATTTATCTCCCTCAAATAATGGTTAATGTTGACTCCCATCTCCATTTTGGTCTACTTAGTGGACGCTTTCCTTCTTGTTTTCCTCTTTCATTCCCCATTACGGTCTATGAGGTTTTAACTGTTCTTATTACATCAGGTTTCCAATGGGAATCACGTAGCTCATTGTTATGTATAGTATTCTCATTCGCCTCTCTGTTTCTCTCTATTTGGTACAAATATTTTTCTACGAACTTTATCCTCAAATGTTCGTAATCGTACGTCTTCTCTTAATGTAAGAGTCCACGATTGTCGTCCATATAATATAACTGGAAAAAGTTACATCTGACATACAATAAATGTCATTGTTTGGAGGAGAAAAAATATTTGTTGAACAAATTTTTGTAGCCTATGTGATTGGGTTTATATCATGGTTGGAGGTGATCAAGAAGCTAAGAAATTTGAAGTCGAACTGTGATAAATCATTAAGAGGACAACAAGACGAAATGTATAGAAACGAATTTATGTCCCTGAGTTGAAAGTTTTATATTTTACTACTTGCTAATATCCGGCGTGCGCCGCTTCGCCTAAATAAATGAAATGTGTTTTTTATGTTTAATTCAATAAGTAAAAACAGAAAAATAATAATAAATGTATATTGTAATTAGGCCTATTTTTAGATACCCCGTGCTGAATACCTAGTGTTGCCCGGGAATCTACTTATCCCGATCTTCTTTGCATCAATGAGCTGAAAGACAAAAATTGTTATTGTGGGTTATCCGTAAAATATAAACATTTTGTCGTGGACTTTTTTGTAGAATTTTTTTAGATATTCAATTCTGTGTACATTAATTTTGTATATTTGTTATTGTTTAGGCAGCGTGAGCCATTTAAGTGTTGCAAAAAGCTACTTTTTTAGTGAACCGGTGTACTTTTTATTTTAGCTCCGCCTCTATAGAACATATATAGAATATTTTATATATGTAAATTGTCTCAGAAAAATTCTATAAATTATGGTAGAAACCTTATTGAAATCGGTCAAATAGTTTTCAGTCCATAAAGGACAGACAGTCTAACATACAGACCCATACTGATTTTTACACGCTTTATATTAGCTTGACGTGTATCTATCTATGTAACGGAATCTTTCAACGCGATTTTCACCCACTTAAAATCATTGGATCGACATGAAACTTCGTAAACGTGTAAAGGAGCAATGACAATACAATAATTTCATATTTGTTTTCTAAAATCCTGGTCAGAATCATCACAAAAATCAAAAAAAGTGTCTGTGTAATTATGTAACGGAATCATTGGACCGACTTGAAACTTTGTATACTTGTAAAGGACCATTGACAATATAATTTTTTCATAATTTGTTTCTAAAATCCTGGCCAGAATCATCAGAAAATCAAAAAAAGTGTTTGTGTAATTATTGTAACTGAATCTTCCAACACGATTTTCACCCACTTAAAATTATTGGATCGACTTGAAACTTTGTATACTTGTAAAGGACAATTGACAATATAATAATTTCGTAAAAGTTTTCTAAAATCCTGGCCAGAATCATCAGAAAAAATAAACAAAACCGGTATAATAGGTTGCGGACTTATCAACATTTTAGTCAATCGTTATAAGAGCTCAGTTGGTAGAGCGGTAGACTGTAGTGGTACATAATTTCTGTAATCCATAGGTCGCTGGTTCAAATCCGCCCGGAGCATTTTTTTAGAAGAGTATAACTTTTAGCTCATACTACAGTAGTATCGAGTTTAAAGATATTTACACTTTTATCTTATTGTGTAAAATATTAAAACTAAAAAATAAAAAATAAATAATAGTTTAAAAAACTAAAACAACACGCTTTATTAGAAAACCGAAATAAAAAATGAAAAATAATTTCAATTTCCAACACGCTTGGGATAAAATTAAAGTGGTCAACAAAAAAATAATGTCCAATACATTTAGAATAAAACTATAGTTATCTAAAAAAAATTACCATCAATAGCGTGGGGTGCTTTTTTGTGGTTTTTACATTTTCTTCTTAGAGACTTTACTTTTACCAATATGTGTTTATTATCAAATATATTAATTGATATAGAGCACCCCACGCTTTTGATGGTAAAATTGTTTTTTTTAGATAACTCTAGTTTTATTCTAAATGTGTTGGAGATTATTTTTTTGTTGACCACTTTAATTTTATCCCAAGCGTGTTGGAAATTAAAATTATTTTTCATTTTTTAGTTCGGTTTTCTAATAAAGCGTGTTGTTTTAGTTTTTTAAACCATTATTTATTATATTAAAGATTTTGTTATAGTAAATGTAAAACTGTTTTTCTCCTAGTTGTATAGAAGCGAAACATGAACTCGTACTTTAAAGAGAGGTGAAAACACTACGTGTATTTGAGAATAAAGTTCTTAGGAATTTTTTGGATAAAAAAAAGACGAACAGACAGATTAACAGACAATACTCATAGTCATAGCAGTGGGCTACATATTCTTTATGTGATACCAGATTTTATAAGAATAGTTAAATCCTATATACTGCGATGGGTAGGAGATGTGGGACGAATACGGAAATAAAGATAGGCATGGAAACTCCTTGTAGAATAATCAGAAGAAAACCGCCCATTATATAGGCCAAAAATGAGGTGGGAGAATAACGTTTACCATTAATTGAGGAATGTATAGATTATAGGAGATTATTGTAAAACATTAGCTCAAAATAGGAATGTACAACTACACAAACTATACGCAATGCCAAACTACGACACGCCCACAGTATAATCGGAACTGAAATAAGTGCACGGGACACTTGGCGAAATCTCCGTGCAATGGGACTTAGACAGTTGAATCCCTCAACTGACTCTATAGACATTTCTGTAGATGACTTAAATGAACATTTTACCTCAATACCCATGACACCTCCAGACAACAAGACTAAAATAGACATTCTTAAAGACTTATCCCCATCCCCCCATATAGGAAGAGATAAATGTTACTTTAACGACATTTCGCCTATAGACGTTAAAAAAGCACTCAAGCGGATTAAATCCAATGCACAAGGAACAGATAACATCAGCATTTTAATGCTAAATAAAATCATTGACATTATACTACCCACAGTGACTCATATTTTAATGCTTCCCTATAACTTCTATCTTCCCTACTGTATGGAAACAGTCTAGAGTTCGGCCTATACCAAAATAAGTACACCTACTAACTGTAATGACTACCGACCGATTAGCATCCTTCCGACATTATCTAAAGCCCTGGAACATATTGTACATAAGCAAATGACTGAATATCTCCAAGAAAATCACCTCCTTGATCCTTATCAATCCGGCTTTAGATATGGTCATAGCACAACCACAGCTTGCTAAAAATTACTGAAGATATTCGTGAAGCCGTGGACAGACGTCAATTGACTCATTTAACCTTACTTGACTTCAGCAAGCTTTTGACACAGTAGACCACGACTTACTTATGATAAAGCTCAAGCACCTACACTTGTCTGACAGCGCTGTATCCTGGTTCGACTCATACCTGCACGGTCGTCAACAATACGTTTCATTAAACTCTAGATCTTCGTCTTGGCGCAACGTGCCGGCTGGAGTCCCCCAGGGCAGTGTTCTCGGACCTCTTCTTTTCTCAATCTACATAAATGACTTGCCAACTGTACTAAAGCACTGCCGTTATCGCCTCTACGCTGATGATCTCCAAATTTACCTACATTCACCTCCTCATTCTCTCTATAACAGCTTGACAAAAATGAATGACGATCTCATATCCATCTTTAACTGGTCTTCAAATATCGGTCTAAATCTAAATCCTCACAAGTCACAAGTAATTCTAATGGGACAACAAAGACTGCTTACAACCTTTGACATATCTACACTACCAAACATTACTATAAATAATTAATTATCCCTTATTCTTCTTCAGTAATAGATCTTGGACTACATCTAGACGCAAATTTAACCTGGCAAACACAAGTGAAACACATATGTAAAAAGACTTTCTCCATCTTACATTATCTTAGACGTTTAAAGAATTTTCTCCCAGTTTCGTTAAAACAAATCCTTGTGCAGAATCTTGTGTTACCACACTTCGATTATTGTGACATTATATATAATGATCTAAACTATGACTTGTCGCAGAGACTGCAGCGTGTTCATAATGCTTGCGTTCGATTCATTTTCAATATCCGCCGTTATGACCATATTTCCGAACACTTTAATAACCTCTCTTGGCTCCGTCTTACTGACAGACGTAAATTGCACTCTCTTTCACTACTTTTCAAGCTTCTGAATTCCTACATCCCTACTTACCTGGCGTCTAGATTTGAGAAGTTATCCTCTTACCACAATATTGACACTAGATCACAAGATAGCAGTCTGCTAACAATTCCTCTTCATAGCACTTCCTCCTATTCTACTTCCTTCACAGTAGCCTCTGCCCGCTCCTGGAATCTCCTTCCTCAAGATATCAGGGGTTGCCGCACACTTGGTGCCTTTAAGTCACGCTTATACAGTTACCTGTTGTCTAATAATTAATTTTTCTCTATTTATTTAATTTTATACTATGTCATTAATCTTTTCCTGTTTATATATATATATATATATATATAGTACATATATATTTAATTCGTTAAATTTAGAGTAAATCAAAATACATTATAAATATTAATTGTATTGTATTCATAACTTGTAATCGTTTATATATATATATATATATATATATATATATATATATATATTGTAATTTAGATTTAAGACTATTTTTTGTTTGTATTTTTTTTTAAACCTGGTTGAGTGGTAGACAAGGCCTTAAGGCCTTAACTCTGCCAGGTAAAATAAAGCTATTATTATTATTATTATTATGAAAAGCTTATGTTCGCGCAGCCAGTACCAGTGAGTTATTAGTAATAAAATGTAAATTTATAAGATAGAAACTTCGAGAAATTTTTATTTTAAAATCTTCATATGTTATGAAGTTATATTGGTAAATACGAATCTAATATTCTTTCAAAGTTACTTCTGCAGGTACAAACTTACATGCAGTACGAGTATATTTTAAAATAAGTTTACCTCCTTTCCGTGACGGTAACAAGCTCACAGAAAATCTGTGACTGATTCCGCAACATTTTATGAGATTTCGACCTGCAACTTCTGTCACGACCTCTTTTCTCCATGAATACCAATTGTGTATGCACTCGTCAAGAATCGAACTTGAAATCGCGGAAACGAAGCTTGTGAATATGAAGAAGGGAAGAAAATGGGGTGTTCCTGTAAGAAATTCTTATCGTAGTCACGTTTCTGTCCTGGATTTCCACATCATGTGTTTGATCTAGTTGCCATTTTCTACCTGCTCCAGTAAGATGACAGAGCAAACCAAATCCACATGCGGCATTACTGCAAAACTGTCTGCATTCACAATTTATTTGCGGAAAAAACTTGGTTTTCAAACAGTGGCTAGTCAGAAAATACTTTTCGATAATTTGATTCTCTGGATCTATCCATAGTAATTCTGCCCGAGGGCAGGTCTTTCAGTGCAATCATAGCATTTCCATGCTATGCTTTGCAGCTTTACTAGGAAATTGTAGGTGTGGTAGCTTCCCGTTGCTTTCTACACCGGTGAAGGATGATGATGATAATGATAAGGATGATGGTGATGATGATACCATATTCTCTGGATATTGTCACGTATTTACCAACGAATGCGTACTGTAGATGCACTGGTTAAAATGATACCATTTATTCCATAATACTCAGAATTTCCATATACATTTGCTAAAATATGTATCCATCCATAGTAATTCTACCTGAGGGCAGGTACTTCACTGCAATCATAGCATTTAAATGCTATGCTTTGCAGCTTTATTAGGGAATTACAGGTGTGGTAGCTTCCCGTTGCTTTTCAGACCGGTGAAGGATGATGATGATAATGATAAGTATGATGATGATGATGGCCGGGTGATTTTCGGGGACCGTTGGCCCTAAGCTTCCTGATATTTGTCTTAAAGGTGAGAAAAAACTTCACCCAGGAGCCTGTCCCGACCGGGAATCATACCGGGCCCGCTGCGTGACAAGGTAGCACGCTGCAACAGGACCACAGCGGTGGACCAAAATATATATAGTTACTGCAAATTATTTCCCCGTTTTCGTTTATAATTTGTATGTTATGAGAGTTACAGTGATCATCTTCTTCTTCTTCGTCACGGTATAGGCTTATTTGCTAGCCTGTTCCGGCTCCAAATTGCTGCTGTTTCCATCTTTTCTTTGGTCTTCCCAAGCTTCTTCTTCCTCGTGGTGAATAATTAAATGCTGCTTTTATGTGGGAAACATTTCTGTAATGCAGTACCACTGCTTAATACCCCAAGAAAACCCTTTGTGCTAAATCCCTAAATATAGATGGTGTTTTGAAAGTCGTTTAAAAGTAGTAAATCTCATTCGTTCACATGCTTTGCAATTTAGATAATTTCAAAATTTCTTATAAAATCTCGATTCAGAATTAGAAGATATTGTTTATTATACTGAAATAAGATAGCTGAGCCGTGGCAAAATGTTCAAGCGAGTGTTTGATCTCAAAAAATGAAATTACAAACATTTATGGAGGAGAAGGACAAACCTGTTGTTGCATTTAAAGACCCAGAATGGATGTGTAATTTTGCCTCTCTGGTAGATATAACAACGCAACTGAACGAACTTAATTTACGTCTCCACGGTAAAGACCAATTGATCACTACTATATTTGATCGCGTGAAGGCCTATGAAACAAAGTGTGACTTTGGGAATCAGAAATAAAAAACATCAACTTCGTTCATTTCCCAGCTCTACAAAAATGTCATAATCAATATCCTCAAGAGTACGCAGAAATTATATTAGAATTAAGAAACAAATTCTGCGTTAGATTTCAAGACTTCAAGGAAAATGTTATAAGTTTCGATGTTTTCTTTCCCTTTCTCCATTAAAATAGACGAGGTCCTCGAGTAGGCCTATCTGCAAATGGAGTGCGTTGATTTTCAATGAGCGTCTGACCAAATAAATAAGTTCAATACGGTAAAAAAAATCGGATCATGTGGACAGCTAACCAATTATACTTAACGACAGTGGCTCTTTTTGAAAAACGGTTGGACACACCTGGTCTAGAGAAATTGCCTGCGATTTGAACACAATCCGACTTCGAATCTCCACTGCCTATAAAACGAGATACTAGTCCTGCTTCTCCTCGCAAAATTCAAAGATGGTAATTTGAACAACAGATCAACATTGAATTGCAATACAATATTACATCTACCAAAAATTTCGATAATAACACCAGGTATGGAAGAAACATTCTTACCGTCGTAAATATACAAAAATAGAATGGTATGGGTGAATTATTTTTATGTCTAAGCTACAAATAGTATTATTTTATTAATAACTAGCTAATACCCGGCGTACGCTGCAAGGCCTAAATAAATCATAAAGTGTTTTTACCTTTAGTTGAATAAGTAAAAGGAAAGAAATATACATTTATATCATAATTATTTTTAGATACCGTGCTGTTTACCCGGCGTTGGCCGGAAATCTACGTAGTCCGATTGCACTTGGCATAAATGAGCTTAAAGACTAAATTCGTTATTTTGAGTTATCCGTAAATGAATACCTGCTGAGCGCTGCTATGCTTTCCCGGTGTTTACTTATTCCGATCTTCTTGGCATCAATGAAAGAAAAAAATGGTTATTGTGAGTTATCAGTAAAAATGCAAAAATATGCTGTCTCGGACTTTTTTGTAGAGCGTTTTGAGATATTAAATTCTGTGTACATTGATTTTGTTTATTTATTATGGTTCAGGCAGAGTAACCCATTTAAGAATACAAAACGACTTTTTTTTACATGTTTTACTACAAAGGGTAATTTTTAAGGGTGAAGGGCTTGAGCATTAAAACTCTATTATAGCCAATAACGTTTCCGGGAAAATCCTGAACATGTTGCAAAAATCCTCATCACAATCGGATAAACGGTATGGCAGCGCACGTTTGCCCAGGAATCTACTTATCTCGATCTTCTTGGCATCAATGAAAAACAAAAAAAAAAAGCTATTGTGAGTTATCTGTGAAAGATAAACATATGCTTTCGCGGATTTTTTGTAGAATATTTTGAGATATTCAATTCTGTGCACATTATTTTTGTGTATTTGTTATGGTTTAGGCAGCATAAGCCATTTAAGCGTCAAAAAAGGGACTTTTTAAGGGTGTAGGATTTGAGTATCACAACGCTCTTATAAGCTGTGTTCAACCCGGTAATTTGCTGAATTTTGCAAGAAACTCTATCACAATCGGATGAACGGTATGGCAGCGCATAAAATACGAACAAACAAACATGCATTTTTATACATTAGAAGACTAGCTAATACCCGACGTGCGTTGCCACCCACCTAAATAAATGAAATATTAAAAGTTAATTGTCCACCGCCGTGGTCTCAAGGTAGCGTGCTACCTTGTCACGCAGCGGGCCCGGGTTCGATCCCCGGTCGGGGCAGTTTTTCTGGGTGAGGTTTTTATCGGGGTTTTTCCTCACCTGTAAGAAAAATGTCAGGAAAACTTTAAGGTCCAAACGGTCCCCGAAATCATATGGCCATCATCATCATCATCATCATCATCCTTATCATTATCATCATCAGAATCATCATCATCCTTCACCGGTGTGGAAAGCAACGGGAAGCTACCACACCTACAATTCCCTAGTAAAGCTGCAAGCATAGCATGAAAATGCTATGATTGCAGTGAAGGATCTGCCTTCGGGCAGAATTACTATGGATGGATGGAAAGGTTAATTAAATTGTATGGTATACGCTGTAGATGTACCAAACATGGCGGTTGTAATTTTTTTATTTCGGATATCAGATAAACCTCCACTTCTAATTGTCGGATTTCGCGCATTATTGGATAATATATACCTTGGTTTATTTTAATGCGATATCCTGAGTTTTGTTGTGAAACATCGAAAATTGTGACCGCTAGAGCGATATTTAAATTTTCACTTCAGGTGAACTCCTATCGCAATGGTTTTAGAAGGTTTAGTTGTGAATCTAAACCTTCCATGGACCCACTCAATACTTACAATTTCATCAAAATAGTCGTGTAGGCAGTATCAGTTTTCAGGTAAACCTCCACTTCTAATTGTCGGATTTCATTCATTTTGTTGATAATAGGCCTAGCTACCTCGGTTTATTTTAATAGAATATATTGAGATTCGTTGTGAAACATAAAAAAAAAGTGACAGCTAGAGCGAATTTTAAATTTTCACTTTAGGTGAACTCCTACACTTAATGGTTTCGGAGGGTCAAATTGTGAATCTAGACCATCGAGGGACCCAACCAGACATACACTAAAAGATGCATCAAAATCAGTTCAGTCGTTTAGGAGGAGTAGAGTGACAAACACACGTACAGATGAATTACATACTGTATAATATATGATCTACATTAATTAAAACGGAGACACTTACGTGGTTATGGATACGTTTCAAATTAGGAATTTTAGATAAGGAATCTAGTTAAACGAAACTTGCTGAAATTAATCAATCGGTGGTTGGAGTCGTTTAGATGTGATACCCATAATCCAGCACTAAATTAATTAAATGTATAGAATGAGGTAGCTTTAGACATTATTTAGAGATTGCAGCAAAACCAACTGATAAAATTAACCAATCGTAATTTGCAAATGTACATTTGAAATATAGCTCGATATTTGCTGAACTATTCTATAAAGGCTAAATTTTGTAAATAGTACTATGATGATGATGATGATAGTTGGTTATTTGTTATTAATCGTCGAGTTTAATCGAATCCCTAATTATAGTCCGAAGCATCTCATACTATATAGTAGGCCTACACCTATTTTAATGGTGGGGCGTGAGTTTTAAAAAAATAAACAGTTCATAACTTAGATTAAGTTTTGTCTGAAACACCTTGGATCTGCTTCTTCAAATTTCCTTCTCATTAACTGTTAATTTCCATTATATAATATACATATATGTTAACATATATTTAGTTCTATTAACGTTTACTTCCAGTCCCAATGTCTTAGTGTTATTTACATTAAATAACGCATCTTCGTTAATAGGTCCATACATCCTTGTGAGTATCTTTCTTTCAAAAAGCTAGTGGAGATTTGTCATGTTCAGTCAGAACCCAGGTTTCACTCCTTAACTTAACACTAGTGTAATTAGTGTTTTTAACTTAACACTAGTGTAATTAGTGTATCATTTCAAATATTTTGAATTTAATTAATGTATTGTTTCGCCAATTTAACGTTACAGATGTTCTCTGTGTATACACCCCGATACTCAATTAAATAAGATTGTGATGGTTTTGTTAGAATTGGCACTTAGTATCAGCGGGTGCCAAACAGTAAAATTGAAATTACTTCATAACTGATTAATTTATGGGCTCATGTTAAATATGACTAAATAAACATAATAATATCCAGGAAGTAATAAATAAAAGACTGACCAGAAGCTATAAGATGACAGCCCTATCACTGATCTTGCCTACCTTTGGCCAGCAACCAATCGAAGGGACTATTATTATGCTTTCAAGTCTTATACAATCTCTGGGCCGTCCTATGAAACGCTGGAGGGAAAATTTTCTTAGGATCGTTACAGGCCTTGACGAAACACTTGGAAGAAAGAAGAAGAAGAAGAAGAAGTATTTATTGAAAAATAGCATTTATTTGCATTTTTAACTCTTTTATTTATGTCTTCCTGGATATTATTGTTTATTTAGTCATATTTAACATGAGTCCATAAATTAATCAGTTATGAAGTAATGTCAAATTTACTGTTTGGCACTCGCCGATACTAAGTGCCAAATCTCACAAAACCCTCACAGTCTTATTTAATTGAGTATTCCGCCATTATTCCACCTGAATAATTTTAACCTTAAATTGGCGAAACAATAATTTCTGCTGCCTGTTATTCAGGTGTTCCGGACCGCAAAGAAACAAGATCGTGTAAAACTCTGTTATTATTGCACACTGTCCAATACGCGGCACGCGCTGTTACACCTACAAAATGAATTAATAGTTTGTATATTATGATGTGAGGTTGAGAAGTGGTTTTCAGGAAGCGAGGAATGTGTTTAAAAGCCGAGCGATAGCGTGGTTTTTAATTTCCGAGATTCTGTAAAACACTTCACAAACGTGCGTTATATATTATTTTAGGCGCGAAGGTGTTTTCGAAATAATAAATAATAGTCTTCTGCTGCTTCTTCTTCTTCTTCACAGTTTAGGCTTATTTACTAGCCTGTTCCGGCTCCACATTGCTGCTCTTTCCACCTTTTCCTTGGTCTTCTCAAACTTCTTCCACCTCGTGGTGAATAGTTCTATGCAGCTTTTGGTATTCTATTCTCAGTCATCCTTGCCGAGTGTTCTTTCCAGTTTGTTCTGTATTTCTCTATTGTTGTGTTTAATTCCTCTACTTTTAGTTGTCCTATTTCTGTGTTATTTCTTTTTTGTCTGTTCTTTGATATCCTGCTATTGGTCTGAGGAATCTCATTTCAGCAGCTTGTATTCTGGCAGATTGTTGTGTTGTCACTGTCCATGTTTCAGATCCATAAGTAATAATAGGCACTGCCATTGTCTTGTATAATTTCATAATAGAGTCTTTCCTGGCTTTATTTTCAAAGTTCTTTTTATTATTGCTGTTATATAATTAAACTTATTTAGTTTGTTATTTATATCTGTTTCCGCTGTGTATGATATTTCGCAACCTAGGACGTTATATATTACCACTTGCTCTATTGGTTTTTCTAATATTACCTTTGTCCGAACAGGATGAGCGTCCTTGAAGGCCATTTTATTTTTTTATTTTTGTGAGGATATTTCCATGTTATATTTTTTTGATATTTCATCTAGTTTATATAGCGTTCTTTGTACTTCGTCCTCTGTTTTTGCTATTAAAATCTGGTCATCTGCAAAGGCTACTGTTTTTTTACTACATTTCCTAAGTAAATTCCCCCAGTCGTCATTTGCTTCCATGATCTTATCATGTCGTCGAAATAAATATTAAAAAGAGTGGTTGATAGTGGACAACCTTGTTATATGAATTGGTTCCCTTTGATTTATTTTTATTTTTGTTTTCTCATACATTTTCTTAATTACTGCTGTCAAGTGTAGTGGAATTCCTTTTTCGCTTCATATGTTCCATAATTTTGGTCCAGACACTTTATCGAAGGCCTTCTTATAATCTATAAAGAGGATGTGCGTCTCGAAGTTGAATTCTCTTCGCTTCTCTATTATTTGTTCTAAAGTGAATACGTTGTCTGTGCAGCTTCTTCCTTTCCTAAAACCTGTCTGCTATTCTGTTATTATAGCGTCTACTATAGTTGTTAATCTTTGCTTGATTATTTTTGCATATAGTTTATATGCTGCACATAGTAAGCTTATGCCTCTATATTTTTCTGGCTTTGTTTTATCATCTTTTTAAAATATTTAGATTATTTTTCCAATTCTCCATTCTTCTGGTATTGTATTTTTTTTTCCAGCACTTGTTATAGAATTTTAATAATCTTTTTTGAAAATTCTTTGGAGCATATTTTATCAATGCTATGTCTATGTGGTCTATCCCGCATGCTTTATTATTTTTACATGTCTTTAATATTTCTATAATTTCTTGTATCTCTAATAGTAACATAATAACTTATTTGTTGAAAATATTTGCGATCATTATAAACAACTGACTAACGTTAACGTTAACGTGGGCAATGTTTAATAGTTGAAATTGTAGCAGGCCGTGGCACCAACCAGTTATAAAATGGCGGAAAATACGTATTTATTTTTATATTGTTTCAAATACAGTTCAGTTCTTTTAAAATGTAGTGATTTGTTTCATATAATGTATATTAACACTACCTTTTGGATATATTTTTGTATATACATTGTACGTAATATACATAGAAGGCAGTAAAATTAAAAACATAGATGTTAAATTTTGGGCAGACGAGGTTAGGAGAGAACTCCAAAAGATTGGGATGGGCTGGATATGGGAGAAAGGGACTGAAAATCGCAAGAACGTGTGGAGAAAAATAAGGAGGAGGTACTTAGATATAAACCAAAAAAATACTTTCGCCGAATGTACAGGAAAACGCTCACTGTGTTTACAAAGAGACCTAAAACACGTATGGGGAAAAGAATCGTATATACTCAACCTAGGATATAAAGAGAGATAAGGGCTTGCTTGGTTTAGGCTAGGGGCATGGAAATTTCTAAAAAATAGCGACGATCACGATATGCGAATATGTCCAATGTGCGGGAACTTTGAAGATGAGATACATATATTAGGAAAATTTAATGATTTAGAATATTGGAGACGTCAGTTATTACCGGAAATATTTCTAAATTCAAATCGGGAAAGATTGGCATGCTACGAGTTATTGGTAAATCCAGAAAATTGGATAAACCTGGGTAAATTTCTGGACAAGAACGCGGAAAATAAGAACAACACTCATTCATGAATAAATATATGTTATCAAAATGCAATACCATTAATTCTTAATAATTATATATAAATTAATTTGTGTATAGGCCTAATGCTATTGTGTTATTATTTAATTGTAATATTATTGTGTTTTCTTTACGTAATTGTAATGTTATTGCTTTTTAGTGTATAATGCTATTATGTTATTATTATTAATTGTAATATTATTGTGTTTTCTTTATGTAATTGTAATGTTATTGCTTTTTTTGTTGTTTATTTTTCTTTACACTAGTACCAATTATTACTTTATTGTAACGGACTGTCAACAGCACGTACGGCTTACTGCCCGTGCGACCCATATTTGTAAATAATATTGTAAATATCTTACTTTTTGTCTAATAAAGTCCTACTACTACTAGAAGGCAGTGGTTTTATTTCCCACATGTGGTTTGTAATATGTGATATTACATTATATTTATTAAGGTTAGAGTATAGTTGGCAACCCCGAAATGTAAAGGAGTTGAACTTTCAATCATGGTGGTCATAATTGTAAATACTAGAAAACGCACTGTCTCGCAAAAATGTGTTTTTAAGTTTAGTTAAATAATTAAAAAGAAAAATAATTATAAATTTATATCGTAATAATCAGTTTTGCGGTTGTTGGTCGGGTTAGAGGTAAATTCGCCGGTTATGGGTAATTCGTTCGTTTTAGAGTTAATTCATCGGTTTAAGGGGTAATTTTATCGTTTTTGAGGTGGTTTCATCGGTTTACGGGTAGTTTCCCGTTTTAGAGGTAGTTTAATCGGTTTACTGGCAGTTTTGATTTTCATAGAGGTAGTTTGATTAGCTACTGGTAATTTGGTCGTTATGGAGGTAATTTAATGGGTTTAGGAGTATTTTGGACATTTTAGTTTGTTTCTGGGTTAGGTTAGGTATCGGTTATGTCAATATCTGCCAGGTATCGGTCAGGTTAGGTCAAGTCAGATTTGATTCGGTCAGGTTCGGTTAGTTTCGGTTAGGTTAGGTTAGGATAGGTCAGCGTAGGATAGGTTAGTTTAGGTTAGTTTAGATTTAGTTAGGTTCGGTTCGGTATGGTTCGTTTCGGATAGTTTAGGTTATGTTAAGATTAGGTCCTGGATTTGATCGGATCGGTTGGACTTTTTAGATTATATTTCTGGATTAGTTTAGGTATCGGTTATATGAAGTATCGGCCAGTTATCGGTCAGGTTAGGTCAGGTTAGGTACGGTCAGGTTCGGTTAGTTTCGATTAGGTTAGGTTAGGATATATTAGGGTAGGATAAGTTAGATTAGGTTTAGGTATGTTCGGTTCGGTATGGTTCGTTTCGGTTAGTTTAGGTTAGGTTATGTCAGGGTTAGGTCCGGGGTCTAATCGGATCGTTTGGACTTTTTAGATTATTGTATTTTAGATTATGTTTCTGGGTTAGATTGGGTATCGGTTATGTCAAGTATCGGCCAGGTATCGGTCAGGTTTGGTCAGGTCAGGCCAGGTCATTTCCGGTTAGGTTAGGATAAGTTAGGTTTGGCTCGGTTAGGTTAGTTTCGGTTAGGTTAGGATAGAGTAGGTAAGGTTAGGTTTAGTGAGGTTCTGTTCAGTTACGTCAAGGTTAGGTTAGT
This sequence comes from Diploptera punctata, assembly GCA_030220185.1. Classification (NCBI taxonomy): domain Eukaryota; kingdom Metazoa; phylum Arthropoda; class Insecta; order Blattodea; family Blaberidae; genus Diploptera; species Diploptera punctata. The sequence goes on from JASPKZ010008882.1 coordinate 265,936, forward strand.
TCCGGGATAGGGTAGTGTTATGTACGGGTTTTGCCAGAGTTAGGTCGGGGTTTAGGTCAGGTTTAGTTCCGGGTTAGATCCGAGTTTGGGTTCGGGTAAAGTTTGAGTTCGGGTTTGGGTTCAGTTTGAATTCAGTTTGGGTTTCAGTTTTGAGTTCAGTTTTTCTTTCATTTTTGGTTTCGGGTTTTGTTTTTTGTTTTGTATTCGGGTATTGGTTTCAGGTTTGGATACAGTTTCGGTTCAGGTTAGTTTAGGCTCGGTTAGGTTATACACTGTTGGGATAAGTTTAGTTACGGTTTAGGTTCGGGTTAGATTCTTGTTTAGGTTCAGTTTATGGTTAATGCAGGTTCAGAGTATGTTAAGTGTAGTTTTGTGTCGGTTTAGTTTAGATACGGTTTAGGTTAAGTTAGGTTCAGGTTAGGTTAAATTTAGGTTGAGATTAGGTTCAGGTTAGGTTCATGCTAGGTTCAGGTTAGGTTCAAGTTAAGTTCTGGTTAGGTTCAGGCTTGGTTCAGATTAGATGCAGGCTAAGTTCAGGCTTGGTTCAGGTTATGTTCAGGTTAGGTTCGGGCTAGGTTCATGTTAAGTTCAGTTTAGGTTCAAGTTAAGTTCCGGTTAGGTTCAGGTTAGATTCAGCCTTTGTTCAGGTAAGTTTCAGTTTAGGTTTAAGTTATGTTCAGGCTAGATCAAGCTAGGTTCAGATTATGTTCATGTTAGGTTCAGGTTAGGATCAGCTTAGGTTAAGGTTAGTTCAGATTAAGTTCAGTCAGGTTGAGGTTAGGTTCAGGTTTGGTTCAGGTTTGGTTCAGGTCAGGTTCAGGTTAGGTTCAGGTTAGGTTGATATTCAGTAATGTTCTGTTAGGTTTAGTTAGGTTAGGTTGGGTTTAGGTTAGATTACATTAGGTTAAGTTAGGTTCGGTTAGGTATGGTCAGATTAGTATAGGTCATATTTGGTCACGTTAGGTCAGTAAAGTACAGTGCAATACAGGTCGGGTCATTTAAGCGTCCGAAAAGCTAGTTTTTTCACGCTTTTCGCTACACAGTGTGATTTTTAAAGGCGTGGGAGTTGAGTATCACAACTCTTTTATAGCCTATGTTCATCCCGGGAATCTCCTGAAAGATTTTGCAAAAAACACCATCACAATAGAATCAACGGTATAGCAGCGCATAAAATACCCGAACAAGCAAAAAAATAAACACTCATTTTTACATATTAGATTATTATATATTTGTCTTTATTATTATTCAGTAGTATTAATTTTGATAAGTTGTTTAAATTAACAAAATTATAAATGAAGGGTACAAGGAAAAAAAAAATTATGACACATTTCCACGAAACTTAGAAACGCAACTTTCAAGTATAAAACGTACTTATTTATTCATCTGTAGTCTATATCAATAACTCAAAGTAAATAAGCCCATGACTAATTTGTTTTATTTACTGTTTTACACTTCTAAAATATAGTCATTTCCATGGAGAATCTAATAGCACCTCCAACTCCGTTAAAAATAGTGATTTACCTGCTTTCTTCCCTCTTCCCTTCACATATAACCTATAGTTTAGTATATTACGTTTTGTTATATTTTCTTGTATTATTTATTTCTCTCTCTTAGATAAAGACTGTGTACTGTTTCATTTATCTTGCCATGTTTATTTTTAATTAATAGTAATTGTTTTAATTGTATTTGACATTATAACTAGTGTTCTAATTATTGTTAGTTTAGACAAATTTTTGTTCAGTATTCAGTGTTATAATAATATTGTGTTTATTGAGTTGTTTTAACGTTCGAAGAGATGAAAATAGACCATATTGCGCGGAAACTGAAACCCGAAAAACTTTAATGGGCGGGATTAAAAAACTCAATTAGGCCTATATTTTACCTAGTTGACTCGAAGAGAGAGTCAGATAAACTGAACCCTTTCTAGGCTAAACAAATAAATGGTTCAAAACTAAATATAGTCTCTAAAACTCACAAATAAATTTACAGAATAGTTCTGTCCTATACTATTTCAACTGGTAGGGCAATCTAGCCTAATATTACGACCTGATAAATCGATTACGCTTTTCCCATCAGTGAATTAAATGTAATGAAATCTACTCTACGGTATTATATACTCTATTATAGTGTTTCTGGCTTCTACCACATCAAGCATTCTGACATAACTCATATAGCTATTTTTATTTGGCTGGGTACAGGGCCACGTGGGGGGCTACAACCCTCCCTTTGGCTCAATTCTGTCCTAAGTTGACACACTCAGACTCAGAGTTATGAGGAAGTATATAAGTATGCCCACCATTCAATAAACATAGCCACATATTTTCAAACACTTGCGATTTTTTAAACCAGATAATTTTACCCAATATGAAATGAGGTGAAAGATGATATGAAAGTGATTGATGAAGATGAATGACATGATGGGAGAGGGAAGGAGAGAATGTTCGTGGAATGAATTTCTGGAATCGGGATAATCCCGAGAAAAAACCGTGAGTCTCACCGCCAATACTTCTATGGAATAACTATGATTCGAACCTGGGGCAGTAGTAGGAGACTGATTATACAATATTTAACTAACTACAGTAGCGTAACAGCCCAATATTAGGCCTTGGCATCTCCTTTGTTAGGAGTTACTAGATAAAGTTAATTTAGGTAAAGTTAATTTAGCTACGCTTATTACCCTCAACGGTCCTCATCTAGGGGATATGTGGATGGTGACCACAAGGTTCCCAAGCTGAGCAAAACATTTCTCCACTTACTTGTGTTTTGCACTCTTTTAACTTTACTATCTAACTCCTTTTGGTTCACTCTTGTTTTTTCGACCCCGACGCTATTAGGGCATCCGAGGGCTAGGGAGTCTTTCCTTTCTTCCATTTCTTCTTTCCTTTATTTTCTTTTCTTCTCCAGAAAAACCTGACCAGAGGCTATAAGATGGCAGCCCCATCACTGGCCTTGCCTTCCTTTGGCCAGCAACCAATCGAAGGGATTATTATTATGTTTTCAAGTCTTATACGAGAATTTCCCGGAAGGGACGAAGATCACTCGGCCGTCCTATGAAACGCTGGAGGTAAAATTTTCTATAGGATCGTAACAGGCCTTGGCCTAATACTTGGAAGGAAGAAGCTACGCTTATTTCCCTAAATACGTCATTAATGGTATGCGGTCAACATACCGACTCAATGAGACATATAGTAAGCAACTAAAGTATTACTAGGATGAAGAAGTTTTTAACTTTTGGTTAGAGACCTCTTTATTCAGGCTTAAGGTTCTTTTACGAGCCTGAAAATCTTTGACTCGGGACCCACGGCTTAAAGTCCCTCCCGGAGGACTTGCTCCTTGGATTTTTCCATCCTAAAAAAATCATCGACCCCGGACGAGTTTGAACCCGCGACGTATTCCTGCCCTAGTATCTCCTCATTTCATGGAATTTGTTATTCTGAGAAGGAATCGAATATATAGCGTAACTTGCTAATACAGAGGTTATCTAACAACTGGCAGCAATACCTTACTCGGAACCAATAATATCGTGCAAGTCGATGTAGAAAGGGTTGAATTTTGTAACTGCAATCGTAATTATAAATTGGCGCTGGGGAACCTGGGATGAAAGCTTCAAAAACCTGATTCAAACTTAATGAAATTGACAAATTACCTTACATTGTCTTGCTGTAGAATTGAATAAATTGCAAATTAGAAGATTTTGATGGACATTGTGAAAGGCTGTGCCTTCAGTTTCCGCTAGCACCACGTTGTTCATCAATTTAATCGTATTGCTTGGTCAGCAGCAACTTCATTCCGCATTGCCATGAAATTGAAACATTTTCTGCTAGCGTATGAAAATTACCATGACATTTTAAAATGTCTGCATTTTCTGTGCCTACTGCAATATGATAAGCTTATGCCCGCAAGCCATATTGTCAAATTTCAATTTCATATATCAATCATATAAAAATATGTTGTGGGGGTTTTGTTCCCCCTCCCAATATAACTGTCATGCATATAAATTCGTTGTCATTGCATTTTATATGACACTAACTCTCAAACCAACACCCTCTATATACGAGAACTATCACATCGTTAGCTATACTGTTATTTTATGTCATAGATATAGGGGTGACCATAGCGAGGCTTGCAAGCCTTACGTCACCATTTTACTTGTCTCCTTGAATTATTTAAAAGTACTACAATCGGAGAAATGAAGAAACGGTACTTCTGAAGTTTCTCAATTTTTTGTCCTTCGTAAAATGCACGATTTTTTTTTCGAAAAATGGCTTAAAAAATCGAACATTTTGCACAAGTACAAATTTCATCCACATTTCTTAGCATTGAACACCAAGGCCGAGGGGACACCAAATTAAATCTTTTGAATTGGCAATGTATCCCGCAATAAATATAAGATGAAAAGAAATAATAGTTAGAGTTGTTTGGCTTGTGGCAGATGAAAGACAAACTCTCAAAGTTTGTAAAGCAATTTCAGTGTACATCCACTTGTGCACCTCTTTTCTTGTATTACTAACAAAATAATGGATTTTTGTATGATCCATGCTAATAGTCGTCCATTTCAAATTTCCATTAAAATATTGCGCTTTCTCCTGGTCATTGCAGATTATCAACTTCTTTTTCCTTTCCAGGATTAGGTCACTGCGACCTGTTCCGATCTCAGTCCATCATTTCCTTGGCCGTCCCAAATATCTTTTTCCATGTGGTTTGTAGGTGTTGATCGTTTAGGGTAATTGTGTGTATTGTCCATTCTGTCTAAATGTTCTTTCCAATGGTATTTGTGCTCGTCTAGTTTATCGAGTATTGAAAATATCTCCAGTTCATTTCTTATTGATTAATTTGTAATCTATCCATGCGTGTACATCCTTTTACGGATCTTAAAAATTTCACTTTAGTGGCTTGAATGTGTGAGATGTCTTTTTTGTAAGTATCCAAGATTCAGATCCATATAAAAGAACAGGAACAGCCATAATTTTATAAAACCTGAGCTGAGTTTCTCTTCGAGTCTTTCGGAGGGTTCTTCTTATGGTGCCACACATAATTCGATATCTGTTTAATTCATTATGTATATCACAATCGTAGCTATATGTTATATCTGAACCAAGATTGTAGATTATATACATAAAAAATTGAGAGTTTGTCTTGCATTTGCCACAAACCTCACATCTCTAACTTTTACAGTTTTCATCTTATAGGAAGTCGTAATATTGGAAAAACTTTTTTTGGACATGGTGTATTTTTCGAAAATTAACTAAATCATTGGGTAATGGAACCCGTAGATTCCTAGCCGCCCGGACATAAACTCTCCATGAATTCCTGGGAAGCAAAAAAGTAGACATAGGATATAATATAATTTTAGAAAATTAACTAACCCACTGGGTAATCGAATCCGTAGGTTGATGTCTGCGCGGATATAAACTCTCCATACTTCCATGCTCTAGCTAATGTTTTCCAATTATCCCATGTATAATCTACTTCTCTCAAATCATTGTTAATGTTATTCTCCCACCTCATTCTTTGTCTACCAACTGGGTCTTTTCCCCTCTGGTTTTCCTATAAAAAGCTTCCATGTCCATTTTTAATTCCCCATTCGTGCCATTGAAGTCCTGCCCATCACAGCCTACGAGGTTTAACTCTTCTTATTATATCTGGTTTCCTATAAAGATCATGTAGCTCATTGTTATTTAGTCTTCTCCATTCCACAGTCTGATCATCTCTCTTTGGTCCAAAATTTTTCTTAAGAACTTTATTCTCAAATACTCGTATTATTTTCTCATATTTTCGAAAATAATATTCATAAATTTTAAAAGAATGTATGCAGGTTATATATTTTATAAACCACATTTATAAGCCTTGTGAGCCGTTATAAATAATCTGAATTAAAATGTCGAAACTTGTCCAAATATGTTTTTAATGTTCTCTTCTTCTTTAGTAGGTGACTACAACCTCATTGGCCTCCTCAACAATTTTTCTCTACCTAGATCTATCCTGGATACAGACTGACCAATTTCCAATTTTCATCTCCAATATATCAATTATAGCATAATCCTGCCATCAATTTTTTTTGGGCGTCCAGCTGTTCTGGTGCACATTAGTTTCCATTTGTATATTCTTCTTACAGTTTTAAATGTCCATTGTTTCAAAATACGCTCCTTCCTTATAGAGTTCACCAGACAAAATAAGAGCAACTTTGAGTTTAAGTTCCCAACTTCGAGTTATTTTCCCATCACCCCAACAAATTAATTTTAAAATGAAATGAATAAATCCGACATATTAATTAAATGAAAATAAAACATAATTTTATTTGATTTTCATATTTATTATATAATTCAGTGACAGCTGTTTCGGCACACTGTACCTTTTTCAGACATGTTAACAAATTATGAATTGTGTCCGACATAACCTAAATGTCTATATAATTACTGTAAAACAAAAACGAGCTCTGATACTCATATGATAGCTATTATTCGCCCTAATTTTACTTTTAACATCCATAAAATAAACATTCCTCATTCAGATTGTATCTCTTAATATATGCATCCTCAAATATAGTTAGCTGGTCACCCCTACATGTACCGTATATGACCATGAAAAGTTCATTATTCAGTTTTATTACAGAAAATATAGGGGTTTCAATTTCCAACATTTTCGCGGGGTTTTCGTCGTCAGCGCCCCACCAGTTACTCCATGTTTATAACGCTGATGTTAGCAGATGCTAGCTCAGCAACACGTCCGCGTAAATTTAGCCAGGACTTTCTGTTTTCCTCCCCTCCCCCCTTTTCCAACTCCTGCTATATTCGCTAATAATAATTATTACACTAGTTAGGTTTGATGCTAGACTGTTATGTAATTCTGATGCAAACGTAGGTATATGTCAAGACTTGCGATGAAATATTATCTGAACCATTAGTCACTTGGCTTGATATCTACTTGTTGTCTACCCCCAACTTCGAGTTCTGATTTGTGGAAATCCGTCATATCCCCGACATCCTGACATAATGTTCCAATGACATCTCTCGTACAAAAACTGCACTTTCATATTACGCTCCTGAGACAAGTTATTTAGTAAACTGTGTAATTTTTATACAAAACATATTGTTAGTTTGTATTCGTAATACTTAATTTTCTTCCTACCTGAGTGACAGTTTAATCTAATATATAAAAATGAATGTTTGTTTGTACTTTATGCACGGCCATACCGTTGATCCGATTTTGATGTTTTTTTTAAATGTTCAGGAGATTCCAGGGATGAACATAGGCTATAAGACAGTTGAGATACTCAACTCCTACACCCTTAAAAAACAACATTTGTAGTGAAAAACGAGTTTATACTCTTTCACTAATCTGAACTGGAACATTTTCAGGAATAATAATTATCCTTTCAATGGCTTACGTACGCTGCCTAAACCATAACAAATACACAAAATTAATGTACACTAAATTGAATATCTCAAAAACTGTACAAAAAAGTCCGCGACAGATAATACACAATAGCCATTTTTGTCTTTCATTGATGCCAAGGAGATCGGAATAAGTAGTTTTCCGAGCAAGCATGTGCTGCCATACCATTCATTCGACTGTCATGGGGGCTATTTGCAAAATGTTGAAGATTTTCCCGGGAAGGTTATAGGTTATAAGAGAGTTTTAATGTTCAAGCCCTTCTTCCTTAAAAATCGCCTTCTGTAGCGAAAAAATGTGAAAAATGTCGCTTTTTGTAAGCTTAAATGGCTTACGCTGCCTAATATCATAACAAATACACAAAATTCTTGTACACAGAATTGAATATCTCATAAAAACTCTACAGAAAAGTCCGCAACAGCTTAGGCCTACGTATGTTTATCTTTTAAGGATAACTCACAATAACCATTTTTTGTCATTCATTGATGCCAAGAAGATCTGGATAAGATTCCCGGGCAAGAATAGCAGCGCACGGCGGGTATTCTTTTATGGATAACTCAAAAAAAACGAATTTAGTCTTTCAGCCCATTTATGCCAAGTACATCTGGATGCGTAGATTCCCGGGCAACGCCGGGTATTCAGCACGGGGTATAAAAAAATAATAAGGATATAAATTTATAATTATTTTTTCCTTTTACTTATTCAACTAAATGCAGAAACACGTTATCATTTATTTAGGTGTAGCAGCGCACGCCAGGTATTAGCTAGTTAAATAAAAAAATAAGACAACATCAAATATTAAAATTTAACATGTTATTGATATAAACGTAAACAAACGTGAAAGTGGTTTATAAGAACAATAATAATGACAAATTTTAAGTCACTGACACTATCTAAACCTAATGTTGATAGCCACACGGGCATATTCTCTCTATACGTACCTTTCCTGAGGTAATGTCTTCCAATTATTCCTGTACTGTATAATTAACCTTCTTCAAATCATATTTAATATTATTTTCCTATCTCAATCTTGGCCTACCTACTGGACGCTTCCCCACTCGTTTTCCTACAAGAAATTTCGATGCTTATTTTTTATTCCATGTTCGTGTCTTGCCCGTCACAGTCTACCATACTTTTTCCTGTTACATATGGGTTCCCCGTAAAGATGTCTTAAGGACAATAATTATATTACTACCACCCGCCACCACGACCACGTCCACGTCCACCACCACCAATAATAATAATAATAATAATAATAATAATAATAATAATAATAATAATAATAATAATAATAATAAACCTTTTCCATTGATTCCTTAAGTAGTCTCCGACCGGATATCCGAATGGGGGACTATTTTTTCTTCGGAAAACTTTATCCCACGCCTCCATTTCTTTACGGTTGCACTTCTACGCTGAAAAATTGTCACTCTTTCGACCAAAATATAATACCGTTTTAGTTCTGTTTATCGCTTTTGACTTGCCCGACACGGGTGACTTTCTAGCAGCAATGCTCCCGCGAATAATGACAATAGTAATAATAATAATACCTTCGAAGGACTGCACGATACACACTACTAGAACATAAAAAACATTAAGATATCTTAGAAAAATTACACATAGAACCATTAGAAAACAAAATTTCTGATTATATAAGTTCATCGAATAGAGAATCACAGAATTTCCAAGCAGATATTAAGATATCAACTTGCAGGAGAAAGAAGACCAGGATGTCCACTCAAAAGACTTTTGGATAGTGTTTCTATTGAGGCCGAAATTCGTTAATTGACTATGATGATGATGATGATGATGATGATGTTAATAATAATAATAATAATTATTATTATTATTATTATTTATTATTATTATTATTATTATGAAAAATGGGATTAGAACAAGAGGACTGGAAGACATAGAGTGGATGGATAGGAACGAGTGGAGAAGGAAAATAAAACTTTGGTTACTTAAAAAATTAGTAAAACATTCAAAATCTCTATACGAATGTATTATAATTTAGACTAATTATTTTTATTATTATTTGGTCCATTATTATTATTATTATTATTATTGTTTATTATTATTATTATTATATATTATTATTATTATTATTATTATTATTATTATTATTATTATTATTATTATTAGGTCCATTATTGTTATTATCATTATTATAAGCTTTATTTATACTGGTCGAATCATGGTCATGAGGTATTCTCTTCCACTCAACCAGTAAGAATTAATAATGCACGATACATACTAATGTGTATGCCATTAAATATTTATAAATCATGTTAAATCAACTATGAAAATATTTTACAATGAAGGTAATAATAGATAATTAATCGAATTTACAATAATTTTAGAGAAAAATACAAACACACACGAAGAAGACAGAACATAAAAAAGTTGAATAAAATAATTAATGAAAGTCTAACAAGCTAGATATATTGAAAAGCTATTACATAAAAATGTACTGACATGTCTTTTGAACGACATTACTACCGGTAGCCCCAAATGGTATTTATACTGGCCGAGTTACGGAATTTGAAGATTGTGAGTACGACACTTTGCAAGACCTAGAACAGGTAGAATAGGTTCTGTGCAGGAAATGTTAAGTTTCCTTACTCGCATGTAATCATTATTTGAGGACGAGATATTTAAGCGAGAGAATAGATAGTTATGGCTGTAATTTAGTAGAATTTAGAAGATTACAATAAGAGAATATAATATTCGGCGGTCAGTTAGTCTGAATCAGGAAATATCTTTGAAAATGCAGAAATATGTTCATGGCCCCGAAAATTACATATGTTCCTGACGCACATATGAACACGCTGTAGTTTATTTCAGAGACTGTCAGTGCGGTCAATTAGTAGTACGTAACAGTATAAAATGTTGCATGACAAAGGATTGGGCTAGAATTCAAAGGGAATAATTTGTTTAAGCTCTTTAACATGTGCACTGCACATATGGTTTTCAAGAAGCATTTTTGGAAAAAAAAACTAGGAGAGATCATTTTTAAGACTAAAATGAAATATGAAATGGACGATATGGCCACATTAAAAGAATGAATACTGGAAGGTTACCGAAATAATCACCGGGATTTAGATTAGGGGGGAAGAGACAAGAGTTCGGCCGAGATAGAAGATTAAGTTAAGAAGAATGTCGATAAAAGAGGAGATTGACGGATGGAAATAATTGAAGAGGAATCATGGAACGAGCGAGATATATAGAGGCTTTTCTTCAAAACTCCGCCCCTGGAACGAGTACATGAGACAAAATGACGAAGTTGAAGTACAAGATTAGGCCTATCGTTGTGCAAAATAACTTTCTTGTTTTTGTTTTTATGTGATTGAACTAACTTAGCTTGGAATCAAAATGGACACCAAGATATTTTACCATGGAGATTAATGAGGTAGGAGAGCAATCATCTTAATGATTGACATGTTATTGTTGGCAGTAAATAAAAGGGGCACGCCAATGCGTAATTCGTTAAGACAATACGCTAGAAGATGAAAGGTCCGGCATTCGAGTCCCGATGGCGGAAGAAAGACCCCGGGATGGGCTCAGTCTCTAACGGAAACGAGTACTAGAGGCTTGTTCTGAGCTAAAAGGCAGCCATCACGCAGGGCTGACAACTCGGCGACATGTCCCGATTGTCTCTAAAGGTGGGAGCCTTAACTTCCTATATCCCATGGGCCTACTAAGGCAGTATTTCGATTACTTACCTTAATAGTTAGAAGTATATTAACTCCAGTGATAATTGTTTGTGACTTTTCTGTATTCAAGCTAAACTCAAATCATCTACCCCAATATGAAATGGAAAAAGGTTCATCATTTACTCTATAAAGTGTATCATTTATATTGTCAGATACCAAGTGAATATATGCCTAGGTTTCACGATCATCAGCATGACATAGTGTTTGCAGAGTAGAGGGATTGATTATATCGAAGAAAAGGAGGTATCCAAGGACTGAGTCTTTGAGCACACTGGATTTCATGTATCGCCAGGAAAAAATAATAAAAACTTATATAACGTTTGAGAACTTGTAACTGATAGGAAGTCAAGAGCAGAAAATGTTTGCATTCTAACAATCTTATACAGTGCCATTATTTTTGCGATGTGGCAAAAACGTGAGGCCCGCAGAGCAAACTGACAGCAAATCGTTGACAGATAAATTATCATGAACACAAATTTTCTCAATTCATGCACACGGATTTCCCAACTTCGATTACAATTAAAATAATCACCTACCTTTATGATAGAAGAAGATAAAATTATGTCCATGTAACGCCACACATTCCTGACATTTTAAGAACATTTTAATGCATATGCATTATTTATTTTTGTAAAATTGTTACAATTACGTTTATAAGATGTACATGGTTCTCACGATGCCACTTTAGCCCAGAAAGTAAAAATATAAACAATAATATTCTTATTTTTAATTACACTGGTCAACATGAGTTTTGCTCATGAGTACCAATAGTTGTATTTAATGTAGTTTTTATCGTGTTTTTCAGATATGTGTTCAGAATTTTCTCCATCAATTTCAATTAATGGATTTAAATAATTGTATTTTAATAAATTTTTTGTCCATTTGCCCAATTGGTCCGCAGCGACATTAGCGCTGATTACGGGGACACTTTTCTCATCAGGAGATTTCAGCTATAGAAAAGAGATATCAAGGCAAATGGAATCCTAATATGCTGGCCGATTATTGTTGGACCATCAAGAGGGATGCTCCACAGGCGAAATATAGCAGAAAATATTCATTTCGTACTTTCTACGTGAGTTCGAATGTTCGAATATTGTGTAGTTACGAATGTAGGAAATATATAAGTGTTTGAAATTATAAATTCCTGTCTCTCGGAAACCTTGCGTGCTGGAGTAAATCCGATATCATATTTGAATTCAGGAAAACAAATACTATCAGAATCATATATTTTTATTTCCGAGACAAAAAAAATATTTTTTGTTGCTCAGTGTTATCTAGCCTCGTGGATTAAGGTCATGTGACTTTCTCTTCCACTCATCAGGACAAATATATATTACATCAGAATATAACAATCACAGTTAACTCTAATATTAAATACTAAATGAAGATTTGATCAATAAGATAATATATATTATACTACGATCTATAATACAACCAATTAATGACAGTTAAGATTAAGACTAAAACTATTAATAACATTTTTTCAAGCAAGATAAATGAAATTTTTGATAGACTGCCCCTCTCTAATGTATATAAAAGCAAAGAAAAATGAGATATAGAAAACTAATTTTACGGTTATACTTACTTACTTACTTAATACAGGCTTTCCACTTTACAGCAGTTTGCCTTTGATTCCTGTTTTCCAGAGATTCCTATCTTCCCATTGTCCATCCTCCATACCCTATTCATCATGGCGTCATATATTCCCTCATACCATGTTCTTCTACTTCTCCCCTTCTTCCTTCTGCTTACCACCCAATCCAACACCTGTTTAGGCCACTGGTCTTCCGACATCCGTTGTACATGTCCATACTACTGTTGAGCTCTCTTTGTTATCCTATCGATAACAGTTTATTGTGCATCCATTTCCTTGTCTGATATATGTATTTCGAATATGTTGTAGCCTGGATATTCTCCATACTTCTCCGTAATCCATCCATTTCTGTCGCCAAGATTATTTTCTGCATCCTTTCATTTATTGTCCAGCTTTCTGATCCATATGTAAGTATACTTTCTATTATTGTCTGTATAATCTCTTTTTTTTGTTTTTCTGGTCAAATTTCTATTCCATAAAAGACCATTCAGGGATCTAATCGCCTTCCTTGCACAATTTACTCTGTTAATAATATATTTTTCACAAGTACCAGATCTATCTATTATAGATCCAAGATATTTAAATTCTTCAACACATTTAATTATCATATTATTTATTTGTAGGTCTTCTGAATTTCCTCCGATTACCATATATTCTGTTTTAATATAATTTATCTTCAGTCCACCTACCTCAAATGCATCGACCAACTTTCTGATCATATATTCTATATCTTCTTTATCTTGTCCTATTATAATCTGGTCATCAGCGAAAAATAAATTGTGCAGTAAATGGTCATTAATGTTGATTCCCATTCCCCGACATGACTTATTCCATTTCATTAATACATCTTCTAAATATATCTTGAACAATGTTGGTGACATCCCGCATCCTTGTCTTAATCCTTTTGTTATATCAAATTCTGAGGATACTCTATTTCCAACCTTAATACTTGCTTTACAATCATACATTCTTTTTATAAAATGTATGAGAGATTTAGGTATTCCAAATTTTTCCATTACCACCCAAAGCTTGCTGATGGGTACAGAGTCATATGCCTTTTCCAGGTCTATAAATGCCATATGGACTTCCTTTCCTTTAGCCAACATTTTTTCTGAGATCTGCCTAATCACAAATATATTATTAAGGCACGATTTACCTGCTGTGAAACCTGTTTGTTCTTCTGATATCTTATCTTGTATTAGTTCCTCCAATCTAATTTTAATAATTGTACTTAACTTTCTACTAATTGCTGCCATAAAACTGATCCCTCTATAGTTTGCTGGATCTCTTTTATTCCCTTTATTTTTGTATATTGCACCAATATACGATAACTTCCACTCATCTGGAATAGAACCTCCTTGTATCACTTGGTTAAAAAGTCTAGTTAAAATTCTTATAATTCCTGAACGACCATATTTAATTAGTTCCATGGTTATTCCTCCTGGACCTGCCGCTTTTCCATCTTTGCTGTTCTCAACACGTTTCTTACCTCCTCTTCTGTTATAGGTTCTATTAAGTCTCCCTTCCCATTATCCAGTGTAGCATTGTCTATAAATTCTCTCCTAGTTTCTGTTAAAAGCATTTTAAAATATTCCTGAAAAGTTTTCATTGACACTAAATTAAAACTCTTTGTCATATTATCATTTCGCATGTTTGCAATTGTCCTCCATGCTTGGGCTGACTTCGAATAGCCTACTGTATGCTCGATTTCTCCACATACCCTATTCCACACTTCTTTTTTATGTTTCCTGACTTCTGCTTTAACCTTTCTTTTAAGTATGTTATAACTGTGATAATATTCATCCTTCTTGGAACTTAAATATTTTTTGATATGCATTTTTCTTTTCTGTTATGATATCAAGTTATTTCCTTATTCACCCATTGGTTTTTATGGTGTTTATCATTTTCCAGACCAAGTGCTTCTCTTGCTGCTTCGTGTATATATTTTTTCAAATGTTCATAAATAACGACCGAGTTTCAATGTTCATCAAATTTTAATTTTTCCGCGAGGCGTTGGGCATATAGATTTTTAATACTCTCATCTTGTAGTAAATGTAGATTATATCTACATTTTTCTAATTAATTTTTTATTTCTATATTGTGATCTTTATTTACCTTTTGCCTGTTTATAGGGCATGCTATCCTAGTTTGACAGCATATAATGATCCGTTCCACATTCGGGTCCTCGATTCACTCTAACATCTTGAACTATAATATTTCTCCGTTTCCTCACTATTACATAATCAATTATCGATCGTAGACCTTTAGTGCGTTGTTCCCACGTATATCTATGGATGTCCCGATGTTTAAACATCGAATTCATAATAATTAGGTCATTCACTTTGCATTCTTCTTTTAAACGTTGTCCATTTTCATTCTCAATATCTTCTCCATATGGACCAACTATGTCACATGTCCCCTTTCCAACTCTGCTATTCAAATCTCCCATAATTATTAATTCCTTCATTTGAGAAATCTCTTTCTACCAATCCAGTAAATTTTTCAAAGTATTGTTCCTTTATTACTTGTGATGCATAATTTGTTGGGGTATATGTACCTATTATTACTAATTCTTTCCCATACACTGTTTATTTCCATAACTATAAATCTTTCATCTATTTCTTCTATTTGTTTTATTGAGGATTTCCATCTCTTCTTAATTAAAATTGATACTCCTCCTTTAGCTCTCTCCGATTTTTCCACCCCACTCCATACATGCATGAATTCACCAATCATTTCTTGACCTTCCCTTTCCTTTTCGTTTCTGTCAGAACTGCTATATCCACCCACTTCTTTGCAATCTCGTTAAGTACTTCATTATTCTTAGTATTCCAAACTTGTATGTTCCAAGTTTCCAAAATCATTGTCCCTTTTCTTAGCCAAAGTCTATGCCTATTGATCTGTCCGGCTTTATCTCTCTTTGCAGGAAACGTTTTTATGGAACGGATTGTCAGCTCTTCGCCAACCCCCGCATTTGGGGGACCTAACCAGAGCCTCATTTGCCGGTTTTCGGGATTCCTATTGGGCCTTCTCGGCTACAGTAGCGGTCACGGGGAAACTAGTCCCTGCGGTTATACAATATTTAAACAAATGAAAATAACATGTAATAGAACAGGAATATGTTGTTGTTTTAGGTAATATGCTGAAACCGGAAGATCGTGGGTTGGATTCTCGATAGGGCAGGGATTTTTAACCAGCCTATGCCTTCCAACAGTAATTGATCATGGGTTAGACTCAGCATATAATGAAAATGAGTACCAAACGCATATTTCGGGGTTAAAGGTGATCGTCACACCAGAGATGAGATATTGTGCCGGTGTCTACAAAAATAAGAACATTAATCTCCAACAACCCCAAACGCCTTCTAAAACTTCTAGTAGGACAATTTTACATTTCAATAAATAATAATAATGTATTTTTTAATTCCACTACTGGCCTCAGGAGGCCCTTCGGGTAGTAGGAGGTTAAGGCTCCTACTTTTTCTGGACAATCGGCGCTTGATGTCTGCCAGGTTATCAGCCCTGCATAACGGCCGCCTTTACCCCGAGAAGAAGCGTCTGGTACTCATTTCCGTTAGAGGTTGAGTCGACCCCAGGACCATAGTGCCGCCCGAAGGTTTGGGTCAGTTTAAAAATCCTGACCACACCAGGACTTGAATCCTCGACCTTACGGCTTGTAGCGCAGTGCCGTAACCACTACGCGCGGCGAATAACAATAATGATAATAATGATGATGATAATAATGATGATAATAATGGTGATCATAATGATGATGATAATAATAATAATGGTAATAATATCCAACATCATCTGTAGTAGATTGTCAAGGAATTAAGACACTTCCTGGCCTGTTTAGATATCACAGGAGGTTCATATACTGTATAACAGCATATTCATGGGACGTCCTTGATGTCTTTTCACAATTGATTCATACTTCTTTAGAAATATTCAGTATTCCGTATTTTGACATTCTGCCAACAAGTTCTACTAGTCATGATTTTCTATGTTTGTCAAGATTGGAGTTATTTTCAGTTATTTTGCTACTTCTATGCTTGTTTCATAGTCGGACCATGTGTAGCCGTCTGTTTTCTTTTTAATATACTTAATTTTTGGTGTTCCTGTTTTTTTAGGAGTCTGTTGCTGTAATGCTCCAGTTTCGCAGCCAAATAAAAGCATGGGGACAACAAAGGTAATAACTTTTAATAATAATATTTTACTTATCTTCTATCGTGGTGGAGAAAAATTACTAAATCAGAAAAAAATGTACAAACTTAGATTAGAAGCAGAAGGAAAGCCTGTTGTGTGGATAAGTGACTTTGTAAGTAAATTACATTATACCTAACCCGTTAGTATTCGAACCAGTGACAATCGAGGTGGAAATATCAGTCTGAGGTACCATAATCTTCAAATAAATTAATTTGAATATTGATTACTGAAGTCATGAACATATGACAGCCATTAACGCGTTAATTTAAATCGTATGTTCTTCTTATGCCTTGTCACTCAGCGGGCCCGAATTCGATTCCCGGTCGGGACAGGCTTCTGGATGAGGTTTTCTTCGGGGTTTTTCCTCACCTGTGAGACAAATGTCGGGAATCTTAAGGCCCAACGGTCCCCGAATATCATCCGACCTTCATCATCATCATCATCATCATCCTTATCACTATCATCATCATCCTTCACCGGTGTGGAAAGCAACGGGAGCTACCACACCTATTATTCCCTAGTAAAGCTCTAAAGCATAGCATGAAAATGCTATGGTTGCAGTGAAAGACCTGCCCTTGGACACAATTGCTATGAATGAATTCTTATTTAACTCCATTTAATCCCTCACCATTTTATCTTAAACGTTTAACATAATTTGATTATAGTGCTGCATTCAGAAACAGTCTGTTTTTGTATTAAATCAAAACTTTTTTTAATATTTCTTAGTTAGAATATAATATGAACCTTACGTTCTACGTGACAATGCCCATGATAAAGGGAATAATCCACCTGCCGCATAATGTACAGTGAAATGTCTCAGTTATGTCATAAACTTTTGGCTGTTCTTTGCCTACACCTGTCATAGTTGCCATTCACTCTAAAGCAGACCAGCAAAAAAAAAAAAAAAAAAAAAAGCCTCTGAACAAAATTTGTCGGCAATTTTACGCTCTAATTTGAATTGTGACGCTTATGACATTAGCCGTTAAAGATTGTTCTTAAATAAAATCTTCTTCTTCTTCTTCTTCTTCTTCTTCCGTCCAAGTATTAGGCCAAGGCCTGTTACGATCCTATAGAAAATGTTCCCTCTAGCGTTTCATAGGACGGCCCAGAGATCTTCGTCCTCTTGGTATATAATTATAAACAGCTTTGGGGATTCGATTTGAACTCATTCTTTCAAGATGGTGTTTCCAATTTAGTTGGTACTGTTTAATATATCTTAAATAAAATAAGAGTAGTAATAGCGAAAGAGGACCAGTCCGGATGTGGAAACTGAACATTTGTCATGTCTATCGAAAGGAAACATTCTAAAGTTCAGAATATTTTATTTAATGAGAGAAACTGGTCTCTTAAATGCGTACTTTTTATGGAACCTAAAGTCCAATACCGCTACATTAAAAGGCCCTATACAGGTCTTTATTCACAACCACCTGAATCCAGATCATATCATCGATTGTCAGTTCTCTAAAATCAACGGGAATATTTTGCTTCCTCTACGCCCATGTCTTCATGTGATTTTTCCCCAAGGGATTCCTAATGAAAAATTTTCGACTTTTTCTTTCGTTCTAAATTATTGTACGTTTACAAGGTTTTTAGATTTTAAGTGAAAAATAATATTTTCATAGTGTTTAATACTTGAATATGTATTCAATGGATAAACTAACATGATCATAAGTAATGCCACGAGTGATTTCCAAATGTAGAGGATTTGGAAATGAAGAGTGGCATTTTTAGGACTATTTAACGAATAAAATTAAGCTCTTTACTCAAAACTCATTATTTAAGAATAGTTATCAGTATTTTAAAACATTTATATATGTAAACGGCCATATTTGAAAACAAATCTGAAATTGTGGTTATGTTTCAAGTTCACTGCAACTTGATCATATTATGTATTGCCAAATAAGATCGCAATATTGTAAGAATGCGCCCCAGTGGAGAAAAAATGAAACAGCAAACTGTATATTATAACCAACATTATAGTTTATTAATTTATTTTTTAGTAAACAACTCAGTAAAATCATTATTTAAAAACACAATAATTGTTATTAAACACACAGTTATCAAATATGTAATTCGAAGGAATCTGTTGATTATATGCTATATACAATGTATTTTTGGAGAGTCAGTCACTGCAAAATAATCGTTTGACATGTTCAGAATATTAAAAGGAGCTTTCATTATCAAAAAAAGCAGGAGCTGGCAAAGAGAAATCGATAAAGAGCGAGGTGAATCGTGTCTGTCATTGGTTGTAGATCAAAATTCATTGAAACCTGATTGGTCATTAACTCCAGTTTAGGGCATGAGTTAAATAGTCACACTAATTATTTTATTGGTAATGAGTAATATGTTTGTCTTAATATTTAAATCTGGTTAATAATTCCCCTCTAGGGAGCACCCGTGTTTCCTCTGGAACGTATGGGGCTTAGACCCATACATATATACAGTAAGGTTATATCGTTGTGGAATTTTGTGAAATACAATACTTCCTGTACAATGAATTGGTGAACCTTTGCTTAAAACCATTGAAAAAAACTCTTCATTTCACTGATCTTCAAGAAAAGGTCACCCCCAAATTAATATTAAATATTGATATATAAATATTTTTGGGGTGACCTTTTCTTGAAGCTGAGTGAAATGAAGTCCTTTTTCAATGGTTTTAAGTAAATGTTCACCCATTCGTTGAACAGGAAATATTTTATACCCATTCATTGCACAGGAAATATTTTATTTCACAAAAGTCCAAAAAAAAAGTTATAACCCTATATAAGTTATGAATTGGTGAACCTTTGCTTAAAACCATTGAAAAAAACTCTTCATTTCACTGAGCTTCAAGAAAAGGTCACCCCCAAATCAATAATAAATATTGATATATAAGTATATTTGGGGGTGACCTTTTCTTGAACCTCAGTGAAATGAAGTCATTTTTTTAATGGTTTAAGTAAAAGTTCCTCCATCCATTGCACAGGAAATATTTTCTTTCACAAAAGTCCAAAAATTTATAACCGTAATATGCACATTATTTAAATTAAATATTATAGGATTCATCAATATTATTAGGCTGTACTTCAAATGTTTACTTGAAACATTTCTTCGTAAAGCGAATTTCTTACATTAAAAAAAAATTAATTTCAATTCTTCATCATCTTCTTCTTATTCTTCCTTTCTAGGATTAGGTCATTGACCTGTTCCGGTCTCAAGTCCATCGTTTTCTTGGCCATCCCAATTTTAATTCTATGATAGGAATTCATGAGTTTCATACTTTCTATCCTGAGTTAATGTTTTTTAATCATTCCCTGAATGTTTTTACCTCCCATAAATCATGGTAAATGTTATTCTCCAACCTCATTCTGGTCTACCTACTGGGTGTTAACACTCTGAATTTCTTTCCAAGAAGCTTCCATGCCTCTCTTTGGTTCCCATTCTTAACACAAGTCCTGCCCCTCACTGTCTGCGAGTCATAATTGTTCTTATTACATCTGGCATCCCATAAAGATAATGTAATTCACTGTTATGTAAATCTTCTCCATTCACACATTCATCTCTCTTCGGTTCAAAAAATTTCCTAAAGACTTTATTATATTTTAGGTCTACTTTACTCTTTTTATTATTCTAGTAAGACATCATGCTTCGCATTCATATATCTGGAAGGTTAACGGTTTTATATACTTTAAATTTAGCATTTTTTAGGGAATTTAGATTTACAAGAGTCGCTTTAATGCATAATATCATGAGTTTCCAGAGTTGATCCTATATTTAATTTCTTTCTGTACCTCATTCCCATTTATGTTCCTATAATATTTCTATTACCGGAGGGAAAACGCTCAGTTGATAAGGCCTAGAATGAGGTGGGAGAATAACATTAACTATGTTTTGAGAGAAGGGGATAATTGGAAAACATTTACCCAGGATAGTGATGTATGGAGAGCTTATGTCCGCGCGGCCAATGAGTTAGTTAGTTAAATATTTCTATTGATCCACTTCTTAAATATTTTCAATTTGTTATTAACTGTCAATTTTCATTTTATAAGTCTTCGTTTGACCATTTATACATTTTTTATTCAATGCTACCAGGTTGTCATTACGACATTTGTCGTATTCTCCCCCGGCATCGTCTTTATCGTAACCCACATCTGAGGTTGGGACGCCTGGAAAGCGGGGTTACGCTGCCCCGATGATGTATGATAGGTGATGAAGATGGTAATGATGCGCCAGGAGAGGCCTTAATACTAAACTTAATATATTGAGGTGAACATGATATTGATGATAATGATGGCCGATAATGTTTGGGGACCGTTTGACCTCAAAGATTGCTGACATTTGTCTGGCAGGCAAGGAAACAGCCCGAAAAAGAACCTCACCCGAGAAACTTGTCCAGACTGAGGATCGAACTGGGGCCCGCTGCGTTATAAGACAGCACGTATTCTCTAAACCACAGCGGTGAACGTGACCATTTGTATGATTTTATCGATATTTAATTCCAGCCCGAGTTTCTCGTAATTTTAATTCAACGTTAAAGTCATTTGAAAATAGTAAAAATCGCCATCCATAACCAAACTCTTTGCTGTGAATAAACTTCTCTTTTTTGCGCGACAGTGCGTTTTGTAGCACTTACAGCAATGGCGACCATGATTGAAAGTTCAACTTCATACATTTCGGGGTTGCCAACCTAAATAACTATACTGTAATAAAATAACTATCCTGTAATATTAATATTACAAACACGCGTGTGGGAAGTAAAACAACTGTCCTCTATGTGTATATGACATACAATGTAGGCCTATATACAAAAAATATCCAAAAGGTAATGTTAATATACATTGCACGAAACAAATCACTGCATTTTAAATGAACTGAACCTTATTTGAAACGATATAAAACAATAAATACATACTTGCGCAATTTTATCACTAATTGATCTCATGGCCTCCTGTAGTTTCAACTATTAAACATTACCCACACTGTTAACATTAGTCAGTTCTTTGTAATTAATGCAAATATTTCCAACAAAGATTTTATTATTTTACTATTATTTATTATTTTAAAAACACCATAGCGCAAAAAAAATGTAACAACGCACGTTTGTGAAGTGTTTTACAGAATCTCGGAAATTAAAAACCGAGTGAGGTGTCGCTCGGTTTTAAACATTTTTACTCGATTCTGTAAAAACCACTTCCAACCTCACATGTAATATACTATTATCACATATCACACCTTTCCTAATAAATGAAACAGATGCTATGGTTTATCAGTTACTGATCATTGTAATAAACTTGGATAGAGAACAGTGTGTGTGCACTGCACGTATCATATTTCACAAAGATACAAGTTACGATAGAAGCGTTATGTTTTCTCATTAGGCAAATAGGCCATATGTGGGTTTGGTTGAAGAATACTAATAAGCTTTAGTAATGTGATTGCGACAGTTATGTTACGCACATGGCCTAACCCTTGTGCATATACACACACCCTTTTGTAACGACAGATGCCCTGACCAAACTTGAATTGTTGAATTACAGAATTGAAACTCTTGGGATTTTGGGACCTGGCAATGCTACAGGCAATAGAAATCCATTGTTGTAATCATCCCACAAGCTTTTAATATTTTTTTATCCCGTTAGAGTACTCTAGAAACAACCCTCTTTACTTAATATCATATTGAAGTTTTATACAAAAGCGAATTATGTAACAAATGTAAGTTTAATATTTAGATAGACAGCATATATATGCCCTATAGATAGACAGTAACTTGTTTTAGCTAGCTCAATGTAAAACTTCTTTCTCATCACTCCATTTCATATACTAACAATATCTCTACTTTCGCTAATTGGAATTCCCTTACCATAAGAACCTGAGATTCACCGGACTTCGGTCTAAATATTATTTTGGCGCTTATTTATTTAACACTAACTAATACCCGGCGTGCGCTGATGAAACACCTAAATAAATTATAACGTGCTTTTGCATTTATTTGAATAAGTTAAAGGAAAAATAAATATAAATTTATTCCGTTATTATTTTTAGATACCCCGTGCTGATTACCCAGCATTGCCCGGGAATCTACACATCACGATGTACTTGGCATAAATGAGCTGAAAGACAAAATTCGTAATTTGAGTTATCCATAAAAGAATAGCCGCCGTGCGCTGCTACGCTTGCCCGGGAATCTACTTATCCCGATCTTCTTGGCATCAATGAAAGATAAAAATGGTTATTGTGAGTTATCCTTAAAAGGAAAACGATATGCTGTCGCGGACTTTTCTGTATAGTTTTTTGATATATTCAATTCATATGTACAATAGTATATTTGTCAAGGCTTAGGCAGCCTAAGCCATTTAAGCTTACAAAAAGCGACATTTTTTCACGTTTTCTTTTCACCACAGAAGATTATTTTTAAGAGTGAAGAGCTTGAGCATTAAAATTCTCTTATATTCTATAACCTTCCCGGGAAAATCCTGAATATTTTGCAAAAAGCCCTATGACAATCGGATGAATGCTTGCTAGAGAATCTACTTATCCCGATCTTCTTGGCATCAATGAAAGAACAAGAATGGCTATTGTGTGTTATCTGTAGAAGATGAACATATGTTGTTGCATAATTTTTGTAGAGTTTTTTGAGATATTCAATTCTGTGTACATTAATTTTGTGTATTTTGTTATGGTTTAGGCAGCATAAGCCATTTGAGGGTAAAAAATGGGACTTTTTCACGATTTTCACTTCAAAGGGTGTTTTTTAAGGGTGTAGGAGTTGAGTAGGCTATCTCAACTCTCTTATAGCCTATGTTCATCCCGGGAATCTCTTGAATATTTTGCAAAAAAAAAGACATCACAATCGGATCAACCTTACGGCCGCGCATAAAGTACGAACAAACAAACAAAGAGAAGATTAATTTTTATATATTAGATATTGGACCCGGTGGCTAGTGGTTATGTACCTTGCGTATAGTCCCAAGGGTCGCGGGTTCAAACCCATTGGGTTGGTGGATATTTTAGGGGAAAAATCCAAGGGAAAAGTCTCCGGGAAGTACTTCAAATCATTGGTCCCGAATCTGAAGATTATCGGGACTTGTGAAAGAACCTCAAGTCAACATAGTACCTCTGAGCAAAATTTAATTGATCTTCACCATCCAAGTAATAATGTAGTGTTGTACTATATGTCTCTTTGAAGCGATGTAACCTCATTTCGCGCTCTGACATCTGTAGGAAAATAAGCGAAATATATTAATCCGGCTAAGAAATTTCTCATTAGGCCAGAATCCATGTCCAGAGCTTGATGAACGGGGATTAATCGATCAATTAATCAGTATCTATATAATGTAGATGTATTAATTGTATAAATTTATTTGTCTCTATTACTGTTATTATTACTATTATGTTTAGTATTATTATTGTTAGCCTATGTTTAATATTCTATTTAAAATATGGCTTATTTTTAATGTTTTATATTTTTTATTATTTGTGTAATTATATATATATATATATATATATATATATATATATATATATATATATATATATATATGATATTTATGAATAAGTATTACAGCTTTCAAGGGATTGTAGAGGGGACTTGGTAGATAAAGGTTTAATAAGGAACCCATGTCCGGAAACGTATCATTTCGATATACAATAAGTTTGAAGATCAAAACACAGTGGACTGATATCGTGTCTCTGTATTTCAAAATAAGTATTACAGACTTCTAGGGGTTGTACCACACCTGTCGAGACGGAGGAACATCTTCTTGAAAAGAATTCTGGCGGTAAAAGAAATTATTGTGCACACATCAGTCAGTTCTTGCGGGGCGTGTGTATGAAAACATGCAACACAGGTACACTTTGTGCAACGGACAACAGGTTCGCCAAGTACAACCACGCTTGTAGTACAAACCCTAGCAGTCTGTAATACTTATTCTGAAACTCAAGACACACGAAATCAGGACCATTGTGTTTGCCATCTTCAAATCTATTTACATCGAAATGGGACGTTTCCGGACATTTGTTTTGATTGGGTTACTTATCAACACTTTATCTACTAAAGTCTCCTCTACAAACACCTAGAAGTCTTGTAATACTTATTTTGAAACTATCTATATATATATATATATATATATTTATTTAATTGTAAATTGTAACTTCATATATTTGTGCTTCACGATATATAACAATAAATCGAATAACCCATAATTTCACACAAATTAGAGGCAACATATATATATATATATCAAATAATATATATAATATATATATATATATATATGCAGTGTGAGTCAGGACGTAAGGTACATGCTCGGAGGGGGTGATAGTAACAGGTGATTCTACACAAAAAACTTTTAATATGCTTATGGTCTTTTCTTTAACAGTTTCAGAGTAATTTAATAAAAACAATGAGCAACCGGAAAAGTGCAGGTGACAGTAAATGAAGATTTCTGTTAATCTTAAAAATGGGTTTGTATTTTTTAAAATTGTGTACATTTCCTCACAAAAAGATGTTCAAACACTCCACCGCCACATTCACTGAATTTTGCTGCTCTTGAGTTGACTGGATCTGAAGCTGATTCGTACATTCCTTTACTTGAGCACAAGCATGAGTACCTATTTTGGGTCCACTCTGTGCTTGTAGACTTTGACTCCTAAGCCAACCCCATAAACAGTAATCTAATGGGGTAAGATGAGTGTGACTTCGGTGGCCAAGCAATGATCCAACAGCGACCGATTCGTTGAAAAACGTGTTACAAGAATTAAATTGGAGGATATCCCTTGGGCAACACGAGCTCGTATATACTTTCAGCTTAACGGAGCTCCTGCACATTCCATACGGCCGTTGTTTGGCCACCGAGGTGACCCGATCTTACCCCATTAGATTACTGTTTGTGGGGTTGTCTTAAGAGCGAAGTCTACAAGCACAGAGTGGACACAAGAGAGTAACTTCTCACTCATGCTTGTGCTCAGATAAAGGAATGTAGAAATGAGCTCAGATCAGCAACACATAAGCTGTCAACAAGAGCAGAAAAATGCATTGAAGTTGGCGGTGGAGTGTTTGAACATCTTTTTGTGAGGAAACGTACACAATTAAACAAAACTTAAGATAACAGAATCCTCATTTACTGTCACCTGCACTTTTCCGGATCATCGCTTTCTGCAGTTGAATGACGTATGAATGTTATCAAAAATAATTTTTCAAAACATTAAATAAATATTCATGCTTTTACTTATGATCAGTCATAAATATTTCCAGATTAATCTGTGCCTGCCTGTATAAATTAATAGAGCAAATAAATTTAAAAGTAGACTAAAAGCTAAGGTGGAATTTGGAGTCCACTTTATCCAAATATGGAGATTAAAATGGACCTTTCTTGTAATGTAAAAAAAGTTTATAAATTATGAAGATGTTTGCATATTTGAATAAAATAACAATGCTATTTCATAGTTACAACACTAATGATAATCACAGTAATTAAATAAAATCAAATCCACTAATTAAAAATAGAAAAACAAATTCAAAACAGAGGTCCAAATTACGCGATGTTCCTCTATATTGTATATACAGTATATATAATTTTACGGTAAATCTGTACTTTATATTTGTACTGATTGAGTGGAAGAAAAGGCTTGATGGCCTAAACTATGCTAGAATGAATAAAACATTATCATCATTCAGAACAAGTTAATAACTTCTCCTACCTAGGATGTAACATCACCTCCTATAAAGGTTAGAACGATCTTAATATAAAACTAACAAATTTTTTTACAAATATTGGGCTTAATAAATAAGATTTTTAAACCACATCTTCTTCACTTCATGGGCCAGGCAAGAACTGCCTGTTCCGCCTAACAGTTGTTCTGTCCATCTTTTCACTGGCCTTCCTACATTCCTTGAACCTCTTGGCTTGTAATTGAATGCTGCTCTTGGCAATCTTGTTACATTCATTCTTTCCACATGTGTAAACCATTTCTCTCTATATTCTCTGATTTTCTCATTCAATGGATATATATTTAACTCTGTTCTTATATCTTCATTTTTATCCGATCCAATTTTGTGCAGCCTTTTGTTCTTCTAAGGAAGTCAATTTCTGCGCTCTGTATTCTACTTTGCAATTTTTTGGTCATCTTGTACAAAGATATTCAAGACTCAAATTATATAAAACTCTCGCCCTCCCGACTTTCCTGTATGGAAGTGACATCTAGGTTCTAATATCAAAATCATAGTCCACCGTTGTGGTCTAGGAGTAGCGTGCTGCCTTGTCACGCAGCGGGCACGGGTTCGATCCCGGTCGGAACAGTTTCCTGGGTGAGGTTTTTATCGGGGGTTTTCCTTACCTGAAAAACAAATCTTAGGAAACTTTAAGGCCCAAACGATCCCCGAACATCATATGGCCATCGCAATCATCATCATTCATATTCATCTTAGATTAAACTTAGCATTAAGGACCACTATCATCATCATCATCATCATCTATCATATCATCGGGGCAACGTAGCCCCCGCCTTCCAGGCGCCCAACCTTCAGAAGTGGGTAACAATTACGCCAACGCCAGGAGAGAACACCAGACATGTCCAAAAAATGACAACCTGGGGCATTACAAAAATATATTTAAAAAAATAAGAAAGACATCACTAGATTAAGAGTTGCAAAATGAAATGTATGCACCGAACTACTGGATATACTCTATATGACCATCAGAGGATGAAGATATTTCGTGGGAAGAAAAGATATCCACCTACAGGAACGAATGCTGCAACATGTATCTCGAATGTTACCAACTAGGATCCCTAATGCAGTTCTGTGGTATCACCCAAGAGGACGATGACCTGTCTGATTGACCGAAACAGGTGAACATATTCAGGAATGGTGTATGTTAATGATGATATTATTATTATTATATTATTATTATATTATTATTATTATTATTATTGTTATTATTATTATTATTATTATTATTATTATTATTATTATTATTATTATATTATTATTATTATTATATTATTATTATTATTATTATTATTATTATTATTATTATTATTATTATTATTATTGCTAGAAGTCCCGGCCACGCGTTGCTGTGGCCAAGGTATACGTTAAAAATGTAAATTAAGTTGCTGTCTCTCAGCGAGATTACTTAAAACTAATACTTACACACGAAATTAATTATATTGAAAATAAAATAAACACCTGGACACACTTAAATTATGAAATAATCATTATTTGTAATTCAATTGAAATTCGTCGTTTGCAATAAAAAGCACAGCTATCTGGATCTCTCTTTGTTAAATAATAAACCAATACCTTACCAAATTACCTTACACCGCCATCTGTTAGAATCGTATGGAAACTCACAGATGATTACACCGCCATCTGTTATAATCGTATGGAACTCACAGATAATTATAATTCTTTGTTAAATAATAAACAAATAATTTGCAATAAAAAATAATGCGACTATAAATTTAGTTATAAACTACCCTAAGTCTCAAGTTGGATCAAACTGCACACAGTGTGCAAAATGTTATTAAAATCGGTTCAGTAGTTTAGTATTCCATCGCGGACAAACAACGTGACACGAAATGTTTATATATTAAGATTATTATCATTATTATTATATATTATTATTATTATTATTATTATTACTATTATTATTATTATTATTATTATTATTATTATTATTATTATATTAAATATATAGAAAAATATCAATATAAACCCCAAGGCGAAAACGGACGTAGAACGACCAAAGAAGAGATGGCGTAATCTGTTGTGACAATGCTTGATCTCAGAACAGGAAAATTTGCCTAAATCGTAATTACATTAGAAGTTGATTATTATTACTATTTTATTGATAGATTTATTACTATTATTATCACCAACATCATTAAATGTTGTTGTCTTAATGTTTTCCAAAAATCATATTATTTTAAGTGGAAAGTCATATGAGCCCTTTTTGTCCCAGTTTTCTTCTATCATCTCTTTTACCACCCTTTTAAACTATTGAAGTAGACATAAAAGAGAAAAAAAAGTGTAACTCCCTTCCATCGAAACAGCACGATAACTTGCAAAGCTATTAGTAAATGCTATGAATGGACCTGGGTGAAAGGGTGGAGGGAGAGAGAGGTAGAGGTGGTGATGATGGTGTTTAGTTTTGGGGGAGGGAAACAGGGGGCGAAGAGGGGGTAGATATTAGAAACTGTACATTATTATAAAAAGCCTAATATTATCTCGCAGAACACGCGTTGAAGAGGGGTTGGGATTATTGAATTTCATATGTATGATTGTACGTGTGTCCGAATGAATTCTAGTTCATTGCATTTGACTAATGAAATTTGTTCCAACGAATTATGTCTCTACTCATATGAAATATCTAAACCCATCACTTCTGGTTTTCATAAAGCCCGGTCACGTTTCAAGTTGAAATTGGTCACCTTCAGAAACCTATTGTTGGGTATAAAATTAATTGACTACATGATAAATGTGGTGACAGTAGCCATTTATAATTTTTCTCTGACAGTTTTCATTATGTATGCACAATGATTATTTGTTCTGACCAAGTTATATGATTATTAATTCTGAAGTGAAATTTATCAGAACAATTCGTCTGATTTTCTGATTAATTCTAATTACAAAATTGATTGCATAATTCTTTGTCCAGACATTTCGGACTAAAACTTAATATAGGCCTAAGTATATTTGTCAAATATCTATGCCATTATATTGTCTGTTTAAAACTCTGCAAGAAGATTGGACTGTCATTCCTCCACAGTCGTTCACACAACTATTACAATGATTTCTATTACAGTTAGGCTATTGCTGTCGTGGAGTCTGAAGATTTTCAGGCTCGTAAAAAAATAAAAGGCCCCTAACCAAAATTTACCGACCTTATCATTCAAGTAAAATCTTAGTTGCCTGCTAGATGTCTCATTGTTCCGCGCCCTAGCCGAGTGGTTAAGGCAGGAAGCCTTGACACAGAGCTACGGGATTTGCGCTGGTTCGAGTCTCCATGGGGGAAGATATTTTCTCATGGTATTTCGGCCAGAATGGGACCGGTGCCCACCCAGCATCGTGAGGCATTTGGGTAGCTACAATAAGTAGCGGCTCCAGGTTGAGAAAACCAGCAATAACGGCTGAGGGACTCGACATGCTGACCACATGTCACCCCTACACTGGCTGATGATCATCTACCTCTGTGATTCACATATGGATGTGAGGCCAGCAGGCGGGTGGTAGGCTAAGGACTTCTAGGCCTGCCGCGCCAGGAGTTAGATGTCTCATTGGGTCGATATGTTGACGCATACCAATCATGACATCTATGGGTAAATACGCGTAACTAAATTAACTTTCCTAGTAACTCCAATATTGGGCTACGCCATTGTAGATAGTAGATTAATTACATCTGCTTTGGCGTATCAGCCCGATTTAGGTCCTTAGCATCTCCTATGTCAGGAGTTACGAGACCAAGTTAATTTAATTACAGTTAATTCCCTACAGATGTCATTAATAGTTTGAGGTCAACAAATAGGTCCAATGAGACATTTGATAGGCAACTAAGACATTACTAATATAATGCATGTCGGTAAATTTTACTTAGAGGCCTCTTTTTTTCATTCCTCGGGTTCTTTTACGAGCCTGAGAATCTTTACACTCCGGAGCCGAGGTTTAAAATCCCTTTCGGAGTACATGCTCCTTGGATTTTCCATCAAAAGAATTCATTGGATGGAAGTATCTTATTGGAAAACCAGAAGGAAAATGCCCAACTGTAGAGCGATACTCTGGACCGTAGGTAAGGAACATGACCACTAGTTCACCCGGGCCGACACATTTATTACATATTAATTACAAAACCATGGATCAGAGAGTTCGACTAAAACTTGATGTAAGTAGACTTCGCAGATATCCACTCCTTATTAAACTTCAGTACCTGAGTGTGTGGTTGGTCGGCCGCGGTGATTTTCGGAACCTTAAGCCTCAATAAAGTGGCCTCTAAGCAAATTTATCGACCTTCGTCATCCTAGTAATACTTTAGTTTCGTATTTGATGGCTGCACAGTTGTTGAGGTTGAACCGAAAGTGCTATTTCGGTTCGATACATTTGTGCTGTTATCCTCCTTCTACAGTGAGATTAGTGAACTATGCCAATTTCCTTTCTCTTTGTATCTACTCCCACTCTCCTTCCTACCCCTCCCTTTGTTCTGTTTGTAGTGCGCAACTTCCCCTAGAACTCTCAAATAGGCCAAACACGTAGTGAACTCTATCATCCGATCATAGATTTTCGTTGCAACACTTGTCTGTCGTCTGGAGGACGCGAGCTCCAAGAGAGCTGCGTATTTTGGGTTTGGTCTGGCAAGTCAGGGAAAGGCACCCTAGGCAGGACTAAAAAGTATGTACGAGTGGTTGATTGTGTAAACAATGTTATTTCTGTTATTACTTATTGTTTGTTCTTTAAAATTTGAATGATCAAGTTATGTTTATATTTGATTTCACTTTTCAACTTCAGACGTGCAATTTAAACATTAAATCTCATTTTAAGTAAATATCAATGTCTGATTATTATATATTAGCTACGCTACAGCTGTCTTGCATAATTCCTGTATACAAGCTTTCCCAAAAGTTATATGAGCTCCTTTTTTCCCGTCTAGCTTTCATGGTCGAAAATAGTATATTCAGATTAACTAAGAATCATAAATTGCTACAGTGTGTTTTAAGAATTATTATTAATTAATGTTTATGAATCTAGATGGGAAGGATGAATCAATATTTGCCTCTCATGGGCCTGGGCAAAAGGATTAGAAATAGCACTGATAGCTATGAACTCGATGCTACTAAGAGCACCAAAAGATTAAAAGATCAGATAAACACGGCGCAAGGTGTTGGTCATCCATTTCTTCCTCTGGATGGTTGTGTAGAATACATCTTGGTATAGACAGTTATCTTGTGCAGGTGTTTTGCAAGGCAGTCATGACATGTAGTTAATCTGAATTCCTGGAGGCGACTATGATAGGACGATCGAGACGGCTAAATTGTGTTTAGGTTTCTATTTGAACCTTGAGGTTTCCCGAAATTTGTCCTACAGGTGAGTAAAACCCCGAAGAAAACCTAACCCAGGAAGTATGTCACGAACCCGGGTCCACTGCGTACGAGATGAGCAGTGGACGTTATTATTATTATTATTATTATTATTATTATATTATTATTATTATTATTATTATTATTATTATTATTATTATTATTATTGGGGGACACGCCGTAGCGTAGTGGTTAAGGCACTGAGCTACAAGCCGGAGGGTCGAGGGTTCAAGTCCCGTTGGCGTCAGGATTTTTAAACTGACCCAAACCCTCTGGCGGTACTATGGCCCTGGGGTCGACTCAGCTTCTAATGGAAATGAGTACCGGACGATTGTTCTGGGGGTAAAGGTGGCCGTCACGCAGGGTTGACAACCCGGCTGATATAAAGTGCCAATTGTCTAGAAAATGTGGGAGCCTTAACCTTCTACTATACCCCAAGGGCGTCCGGGCCTGTTGTGGGATCACTTTACTATTATTATTATTATTATTATTATTATTATTATTATTAGTATCATAATCATTATTATTAATTAACTCACTAGCACTATCGAATCCGTAGGCTCATGGCCGCCCTGACATAAGCTATCCATACATCTTTGTCAGGAACTAATGTTTTCCATTCATCTCCTGTATATTCTACTTCCCTCTAATTTTGGTAAATGTTATTCTCCCACCTCGTACTTTCTCTACTAACTGGGCGTTTACCTTCTGGTTTTCCTACAAGAAGTTTCCATGTCCCTCTATATTTGTCCAGTTGTGCCAATTCTCCTGCCCATCGAGACTTAACTCTTCTTATTATATCTGGTTTCCTATAAAGATCATGTATCTCACAGTTACGTTTCTTTCTTCATTCGCCTGTCTGTTCATCTCTTTTTGATCCAAAAAAAATCAAAACGTTATTCTCAAATACTCGTAATCTTTTCTCCTCCCTTACAGTAAGAGGTCCATGTTTCGCATCCATATAATACAACCGAGAGAATAACTCTTGTATATATTTTCAGTTTAACATTTTTGAGAAATTATTATTATTATTATTATTATTATTATTATTATTATATTATTATTATTATTATTAGTTATTATTATCGTCATCAATCTAACAAGTTATTATTGGATTATTGGAGAAGATCGTAGCGGAAGTGTAGATTAGTAAAAAATATATAAACGCAAAAAAGGCAAAATAAGGAAAATTATGAAATTTGGAAGAAATATATTACAGACAATTGAAGAGAGACGAATAAAATTATATGTATATCTGAAGAGGATGACATATGATAGAATCCATAATAACATATTGGAGTGGAAAATAGATAAGAAAAGAAGAAAGAGAAGATCTAAAGATGGTTGGATGTAGGGTGTGAGGAGTATGGCTGAACTGGAAACTTACAGATGAGGATGTTCAAGACCGCTACAACTGGAAAAGACAAATTTTTTGAGAGTGACTGAAAACCAGAGTATTGTGGATAATTCCGAAACAAAATTATTATTATTATTATTATTATTATTATTATTATTATTATTATTATTATTATTATTATTATTATTATTAAATAGTGAGAAGTGCTGTCACATATGGAACAGAAGATTTGAATTTCAACAAAAACTTAGAACAAAAACTTATGTCGATGGAAATGGATTTTTTTGAGGACAGAAGCAAGATGTTCAAAATTAGAAAAAATAATATACCGTCATACGAGAAAATATTAATATTAGATATTCATTAGAAGATTATATAAGATATAAGCAATTAAATTAGTATGGGCACGTACAACGAATGCAAAAAGACAGCTTACCCAGGAAAACATTGGAATGGTGTCCACCTGGAAGAAGAAGGAAAAGAAGACCTGGAAGCTCGTGGATCCAAGAAATAAGAACTGGAATGAGAACAAGAAGACTAGAGGACATGGAGTGGATGGATAGAGACGAGTTGAGAAGAAAAATAAAACTTTAGGCACAGAAAGACGTGTAAACATTAAAAATCTGTATATAAATAAATTGTATTATTATTATTATTATTATTATTATTATTGGGGGCACGCCGTAGCGTAGTGTTTAAGGCACTGAGCTACAAGCCGGAGGGTCGAGGGTTCAAGTCCCGTTGGGGTCAGGATTTTTAAATTGACCCAAACCCTCTGGCGGCACTATGGCCCTGGGGTCGACTCAGCCTCTAACGGAAATGAGTACCAGACGCTTGTTCTGGGGTAAAGGCGGCCGTCACGCAGGGCTGACAACCCGGCTGACATAAAGAGCCGACTGTCTAGAAAAAGTGGGAGCCTTAACCTCCTACTACCTCAAGGGCCTTCGGGCCTGTTGTGGGATAAAAAAATATTATTATTATTATTATTATTATTATTATTATTATTATTATTATTATTATCGCGGATACCCAATCATTAGAAATAAGTCGCCATTGAACTGGAGAGACAAAATGATATGGAGGAACACCGTCTATTATTATTATTCAGCATCTTTATTCATTTCATATGGTTTGAATGTACTATACCATAACATGGAGCACAAGCATTTCTCGTCTGTATGTTAAAAAATAAATTGAATTATTCGTAGCCGTGTTTGTTAATTTGTTGGTTTAATCCATTCACGTAGAGCCAAGGTTCTGATTCTAACGGCTCGGTGCCTGGAGAAGCTAAAACATCCACGTCCACTGGAAAGCCCACTAAACGTAATTTTCTTACTTTTAAGCATGGACGAACCGTGTTTGTTACTAAACGTTACCATGTTCCAGTATATATTTTTATTTATCTCTTGTTTTTAAATCTCAAATGTAAATAAAATTTCAAATAAAACTTTGCAACGTGTATTAAAACTTTTAACTTATCTTCTGAAGCAGCAATTCTCCGTCTCATTCAGTGACGTAGCGTTATTTAACTGGCTTAGGGAGCGGAATTATTTAAGAATGCGGCAAGGTTTGTCAACTGTATGTAACGTCAGTGCATTCAAGCCATCCTCACCCACTATCAATATAACTATAAGCCATGGATGTTCAATTGTGACACATTCAGTGGATTGCAAGAACAACATGTGAACCACGGCCGCAGTTTGATTAATTTTTCTTGTAACTACAATGCGTTCATAGCTCGGCCGGACAGTTCCGCGGCCTTAGACTGGCTGAGTATTGGCGAGCCTTCCGCCAGAGTTACACGTACACGACCGAGAAGTCATTGGTACGGAGCACTATCTACTGTGCTAAAATAATAATAATAAATAATGTCGAAATCATCACCAGGGAAAGTGAGCACAAGTTAATTGAAACCGGAGTATGCATGCGATGTTACGGCGCAAGACAGCAACGCAGCTGCGGTGCATACGAGAGTGAACAGAATACAGACGCAATGGTTTTGCGTGTAGTATTCCTCATTTCCCAGCCAACTTAGGTACTTTCCCTGGTCATCACTTTCAATATCTGTTGTGATGCAGGTAAGCCTAATGTAGGTTAGTGCAGTAGTAATTTGTAATTTCAGCACAGTAGGTAGTGCTTCGTTCTAATGATTTGCCGATCATGTATGTGTAACTCTGGAGGAAAGCGCGACAATACTACCCAGTCCAAGGCCGTCGTAGAAAGGTCCGGCCGAGCTACAAGCGCATTGTATATTATCTATAAGAAACCTGGACCAGACTACAGCTTTATAATATTATTGACGTAGATTTCATTTTTTATAATTGTTATCCATCCATAGTAATTTTGCCCGAGGGCAGGTCTTTCACTGCAATCATAGCATTTTCATGCTATGCTTTGCAGCTTTACTGGGGAATTGTAGGTGTGGTAGCTTCCCCTCGCTTTCCACACCGGTGAAGGATGATGATGATGGTAATGATGGCCATATGATTTCGGGGACAGTTTGTGCCTTAAAGTTTTCCTGACATTTGTCTTACAGGTGAGGAAAAACCCTGATAAAAACCTCTCCCAGGAAAACTGCCCCGACCGGTGATCGACTGCGTGACAAGGCAGCACGCTACCTCGAGACCACAGCGGTGGACTTAATTGTTATGAATAACAAAATTAAATACCGGAGTCATGGTATAGACGGTTTCTGCAATCTACACACTAATTCAACCCAGGAAGTTACTACAGACCTTATGGGCTATGCCAGTGTCCCCCTACCTACAGAGGGTAGATGTTGCCAATTCATAATAACTGTATTTGTTTGTTATGGAGGGATGGAGGGGCAAGGTTAGCAGTAGTTTTTTCCAAATCTATGTACTATACATTTAAAAACATCCTTTTTGTTTTACGGCATGCAAACTAGTTTTATAGTAAATATGAGAGTCGATACTTTCACACAGAATAATACAGATCCGCAAGAGCTCAGTGACAAATGATAACTGTTTTTACACGCTTTATATTAGCTTGACCTGTATCTATCTACCTATCTATCTATCTATCTATCTATCTATCTATCTATCTATCTATCTATCTATCTATCTATCTATCTATGTAACTGAATCTTTCAACGCGATTTTCACCCACTTAAATAATTGCATCGACTTGAAATGTTGTATACTTGTGAGGGACCCGTGACAATACAATAATTTCATATTTATTTTCTAAAATCCTGGCCAGAATCATCAGAAAAAAAAAGTGTCTTTGTATTTATGTAACGGAATCTTTGAACACGATTTTCACCCACTTAGAAACATTGGATCGACTTGAAGCTTTGTATACTTGTAAAGGACCCGTGACAATACAATCATTTCATATTTATTTTCTAAAATTCTGGCCAGATCATCAGAAAATAAAAAAAGTGTCTTTGTATTTATGTAACGGAATCTTTGAACACGATTTTCACCCACTTAGAAACATTGGATCGACTTGTAGCTTTGTATACTTGTAAAGGACCCGCGACACTACAATAATTTCATATTTTGTTTCTAAAATCCTGGCCAGAATCATCAGAAAATCAAAAAAATAAAACTGGAATAATAGGTTGCGGACTAGTCGACTTTTTAGTCAATCGTTGCAAGAGCTCAATTGGTACAGCGGTGATCTCTTAGTGGTATATAATTTCAGTAATCCATAGGTCGCTGGTTGAAATCCGGCCCGGAGGATTTTTTAGAAGAGTATTACTTTTAGCTCATACTACAGTAGTATCGAATTTAAAGATATTTACAATTTTATCTTATTCTGTAAAATATTAAAACTAAAAAATAAAAAAAAATAATAGTTTTAAAAACTAAAACAACACGCTTTATTAGAAAACCGAACTAAAAAAATGAAAAATAATTTTAATTTCCAACACGCTTAGGATAAAATTAAAGTGGTCAACAAAAAAATCATCTCCAACACATATAGAATAAAACTAGAATTATCAACAAAAAGAAAATAATTTTACCATCAAAAGCGTGGGGTGCTTTTATACGATTTTTACATTTTCTTCTTAGAGACTACTTTTACCAATATCTGTTTATTATCAAATATAAGTATTAATTGATATAGAGCACCCCACGCTTTTGATGGTAAAATTATTTTCTTTTGTTGATAACTCTAGTTTTATTCTGTATGTGTTGGAGATGATTTTTTTGTTCACCAC
Organism: Diploptera punctata; assembly: GCA_030220185.1. Classification (NCBI taxonomy): domain Eukaryota; kingdom Metazoa; phylum Arthropoda; class Insecta; order Blattodea; family Blaberidae; genus Diploptera; species Diploptera punctata. The sequence goes on from JASPKZ010008882.1 coordinate 303,434, forward strand.
TTTAATTTTATCCCAAGCGTGTTGGAAATTAAAATTATTTTTCATTTTTTTAGTTCGGTTTTCTAATAAAGCGTGTTGTTTTAGTTTTTTAAGACTATTATTTATTTTCTTTAAGAGAGGGTTGCTTGGATGGCTACAACTTACAACTATATACCTGCTGTGTTACAATTTTCAGTTTTATATAAGAATTTCTCTCAAGAAAATATTGTTAAAATGGCAACCCAGTTCCCTATTCCAAACAAATAGTAACTTCCTGAGTTGAATCTGAGTGTAGACCAGTTCTGCAGAACTGCAGCGCGAAGAGGGTCAACGCGCTCCTGCTTCGTGTCCAGTGCATTTACATTGCGCACGGGCCTGCTTGGCCGTACGTGCATTATTTTTCCATGAATAAAAAATAAAACTAATAATATATAAACAAATACCTACAAATACACCTGTATCAAAAAACAATAACAGGCTACATATAAGTAAAATCTATGTCTGCACTAAATCAAAATAATACATATCTACATTCATCCACATTCCGTACATTAATATTAAAAAAAATGCTAGAAAACAAATTAGAAAAAAAAAGCACACACACATACACCCCCACACATATACACACCGCACGCTCATACCCCCCTCCCCCCGTCCCTGCAAACATTAAGTGCACTATCAGACTATTCAACTTAGCAGACCTACTTATTATATAACATGATTAAAGATCGAAAACAAAGACCATATTGAGATTCTTCTTATTGTTAATACATATATCCTTAATCTACAATTTTGTTATATCTCAGTTTTCTTACTGTACCCAAAAATTTGCATGTTTTTGATTCACTCTCGATCCGTCCTAAAAGATCCCAACACGCCACTCTCCCTCGATCCGACCTGAGAAATCTCTCCGGCAGCATCTGTAATCTAAGTTGTTCTGTCTCTCTACAGAATGCTATAATATGCTGCCAGTTTTCATGGTCATCGCATAGTGGGCATAGTTTAATGCCTTCCTCATTTGTTAAATTATGGGCCATCCATCCCCCCAAATGAAACCATGCAATAGCACTTTTATCATCCCCATCCAAAGAGTCAATATATTTCTCCCTTCCCCACGAAAGTTTCAGTTCTGTCTGCAGGGTGAGCGATATTTTCTGACTACACTCTGCTTCTATATACTGTCTGTCTATATCGATTAGTCTCTTAACTGTCCTCCAAACATTTCTATTATTCCGCGTACTCCTCTCCCATACCCAACCCATCCCTATGCCTTTCAATCCCCTTTCTACTACACCGATTACCCAATCTCCCGAAACACACTGCCTTTTCTGTTCATTGTAACACTCTGCTCTAAGCGAGTCCTCTGATTCCCGTTTATTATGTCCAACCAATACTTAATAGCCATAATTTTGCCCCTTATTGTGTCCGAAAATGTACCGAATTCCTTCAAGTATGCCACAATTTGAAGTCCCCGTTGCTAATCTCATCGCTTTCTTAAGAAACATAGGTTGAATTTTATCTAGTGTCCCCGTTCGTTCCCAACCCCATAATTCTGAGCCATACAGCATGGTCGCGTCCCACAGTCGAAGAATAAACCTGTTCTAGTGTACGCATCGGTATTTTTCGCAATTTTGACATATTATTAAGCATTTTCGTTTGTCCGGCACCTAGCTCTCATTGTTGCATTTTCGATGTGTCTCGTCCATTTTCCATTCATTGTCAAAGTCATCCCCAAGTAGACAAAGTTTTTAACATTTTCTAAATTCTCACCACGGTATGTCCACCTTTCCCTCCCGCTGTATACCGACCCGTTTTTAAAAGTCATGGCTTTCGTTTTGCTAACGTTAACAGTAAGTCCCCAAGTCGTACAGTATGTCGATAGTAAATCTAAACCCTTCTGCATGCCATCTATTTTTGTGGAAAAGAGGCATAAGTCATCTGCATACATTAGAACAGGAATACTTCGCTCACCCACCGTTGGAGCATCGATCCCCTCTACTTCCAGCATCAAAGCTACATCGTCTATAAATAAGTTAAATAACAGTGGTGACAATACGCATCCCTGTTTTTACACCCTTAACTGCCTTTATATTTTCTGAAACTTGGTCCCTCCCATATTTAACACAGAACTCCACTTTTTTATAAATTCCCATTAGCGCCCTAATCATAGTTCCCGATACTCCTAGTTGCCATAATTTCTGCCATAGGGCGTTGCGTTCAACAGAGTCAAATGCTTTTTTCAGATCTATAAAAGTACAGTGTAACCTGCCTCGTTTGACACTCAAACATCTGTTAATTGCTGTTCTCAGGACAAATAGATTGTCCGCCGTCCTGAAGCCTTCCCTGAACCCGGCTTGGTATCGTGAAACTTTATTATTTTCATTTATCCAATTTTTTAGCCTGTTATATAGCACTGTGCAATAAATTTTTCCAAACACCGGCAGAAGAGAGACACCGCGGTAATTGTCCGGATTGTTAACTCCACCCTTACCCTTGTAAATAGGATGCAGTATTGATGTGGACCATTCATCTGGATAGCTTCCTTTTTCATAAATTTTGTTAAAAATACCTACTATGTATCCTGTCCATTTATCAATTTTCAAGGCTTCTTTATAGAACTCGGCTGGTATACCGTCTAGACCAGGAGCTTTTCCATTTTTCATGGATCGAAATCGCATCCCTCACCTCTAGTTTTGTTATCTCCGAGTCTAGCATTAGTACGTCTTGACCAACTAATAATAGCCGCGGTCCCTCCCAATTCCCCCCTCCTGTAAACACCCTTTCGAAATGAAGTACCCAAGTTTCTGGCGAAATTTGATTTACTTTTTTATGATATTTAATTTCCCTAATTACTTTCCAGATTTTGGTAACATCCCGTTCCTTCATAGCCTGATTAATTCTCTCCAAGATTTTTCCCTCCCAATTCTCCCTGGTTCTAGCCGTTATCTCTTTATATCGTCTCCTCATCTCTATGTACACCTGCCGGATTGAAGTCGCCACCCTCCTTTCTGAACCTCACTAAAGCCCTCTCCGCTCGTCTTTTTCCTTCCCTACATGCATTATCGTACCAGCCTTCATATCGTTTTCGCCTTCATATCGTTTTTGCCCTGATTTTCCTCTAATCTGCATATTTTTCCCCCCTTCCCACATTAGTAATCTTAATTTTTTCACCTCTTTCCTCCACATCGCCTAATACTTCCGGTGTCGAAGACTCTAGTTTGTTAAGTAGTTCCTGTGTCTTATCCTCTCTCCAACAGAACCGCCTAACAGTTCTAGTGTCTCCCCTCCTTCCCGTATTCAAGCTCCCCACTTCCTTTCCCTCTTCTTCAAATTCTAATTGGATTTCGATAGGTGAGTGATGCGATTCGATTCTGTCCGCTACTTTAAATGCTGCAATCCTAGAAATAAGATTCTGTGAGCAGAGCATATAGTCCACGACACTTCCTCCATTACCGTTTATGAACGTAAGTTCTCCTTCAATATAATAATAATAATAATAATAGCTTTATTTTACCTGGCAGAGTTAAGGCCTTAAGGCCTTGTCTACCACTCAACCAGGTTTAAAAAAAAATACAAACAAAAAATAGTCTTAAATCTAAATTACAATATATATCTATAAATATAAACGATTACAAGCTATGAATACAATACAATTAATATTTATAATGTATTTTGATTTACTCTAAATTTAACGAATTAAATATATATGTACAATATATCTTCCCCGTATTTTCCGTTTAGCATTTCTAGGTTATGAATATCGCAAAACGTCAGAAGTTCTCTCCCATACGTATTAATAAACCCTATCCTTACTCGCCCGAAATCCCTTTCTTAAATCTTCCTCTCCTTCTTCCGTCCCTAAAGTTATATTTTCTCTTACCGGTACCTCGAATAGAGGCGCGCTGAACGTGAACAATAAACAGTCAGTGGCGTAGCTTATCAAGATAAATAAGACCAGTCAATATTTAATTAAATTAATAATAAAATCAGTTCAAGCGTTAGTTAAAATATTAAAATCATGATATAAAATTTTATTCTAAATTAGACACAATCAGAAACAGTATTATCCGAGAAAAAATTACTTCAACGAAACAATTATGCAATTTGTGGTAAATAATTACAATAGTTTGGACACATAAAGAGCATGAATAAAGATAAATTGTCAGTTAGGAGTTAGTAGTGGGTTCCAAATGGGAGATCTAAGAATATATGGATTGAGGGAATTATGAATTTGATGAAGGACAAAGGACTGCTGGATGGTGAATGGAGGGATAAAGATAGATGGAGGAATAGAATCAAAACATAATATTGAGCACAGGAAGATGTTGTATACATTTAAAACCTGTTGAATAATTATAAACAAATTATAAATCTGTTTCCCCAATTTTAAAAAATATTAACTAACTATAGGCCTTTCGTGACTAGTACCATCATCAAACATTTACAGTGACTATTTAACTCATGCCCCAAATGGGAGTCAATGACCAATCACGTTTCAATGATTTCTGTTTTACAACCAATCAGAGTCGTGTTTCACGAAATATTTATCAGTGTTATATTTACCATATTAAAGAAACCTCCTCCATTTCTAATATTCTGAACAGGTCTGACCATTACTTTGCAGTGACTGAGCGTATGAGAAACACGGCTACCAGATTGTATATATAGTGCTTAGATGTCAACACATTGTGCCTGCAGGAGTTAATATAAAAACATTTGGTAGCAATTTATTACACCGCCAAAAAAAGAAACCACTGTTTGCACTTTCTTTAATGTATTTTTCCTAGGTAATAATCCAGAAAAATATAATTGTCATATTTACATCATACGACATCAGAAATGAGTTAATATACAGTTTGATGTGTTTCATTTTTTCTCCACTAGAGTGCATTCTTACAATATTGCGTTCCTTTGGCAATAAATAGTATGATCTGGTTGCAGTGATAAACAAAAGAAGCAGATGAAGCGTACCTATCGTTTCTCATTTGTTTTCAAACATCGCCGTTTACATTAAATATATAAATATTTTAAAATAACTATAGTTAAATAATGATTTGTGAGTAAACAGCTTAATTTTATTCGTTAAAAAGTCCTAACAAATACCACTCTTGATTTCCAAATTCTCTAGATAAATTCACTCCTCACTTCGTGATTCGTGAATTTATCGATAATTTGGAAATCACTCGTGGCATTACTTATGATGATTAAGTTAAAGTTGCTCCAACATTTAGCCCCGAATTGATGACATTGTAGAAGACAAGAAATGTCAGCTGTCGACTAGTGCGTACAACGAATAGAATAAAAAATAAATAATAGTTTTAAAAAACTAAAAGAACACGCTTTATTAGAAAACTAAAATTAAAAATAATTTTAATTTCCAATACGCTTGGGATAAAATAAAGTGGTCAACAAAAAAATCGTCTCCAACACATATAGAATAAAATTAGAGTTATCAACAAAAATAAAATAATTTTACCATCAAAAGCGTGGGGTGCTCTATATCAATTCATATATTTGATAATAAACAGATATTTGGTAAAAGTAAGCTCTCTAAGAAGAAAATGTAAAAATCATAAAAAGCACCCCACGCTTTTGATGGTAAAATTATTTTCTTTTTGTTGATAACTGTAATTTTATTCTATATGTGTTGGAGATGATTTTTTTGTTGACCACTTTATTTTATCCCAAGCGTATTGGAAATTAAAACTATTTTTCATTTTTTAGTTTTCTGATAAAGCGTGTTCTTTTAGTTTTTTAAAACTATTATTTATTTTTTATTTTTTAGTTTTAATATTTTACAAAATAAGATAAAAATGTAAATATCTTTAAATTCGATACTATTGTAGTATGAAGTAAAAATAATACTCTTCTATAAAAAAAACCCTCCCAGCTGGATTTGAACCAGCGACGTATGGATTATTGAAATTATATTCCACTAAGAGTTCACTGCTCTACCAACTGAGCTCTTACAACTATTGACTAAAAACTCGACAAGTCCGCAACCTATTACACCAGTTTTCATTTTTTTGGATGATTCTGGCCAGGATTTTAGAAACAAAATATTAAATTATTGTATTGTCACGGGTCCTCTACACGTATACAAAGTTTCAAGTCGATCCAATGTTTCTAAGTGGGTGCAAATCGCGTTGAAAGATTCCGTTACATTGATACAAAAACACTTTGTTTGATTTTCTGATGATTATGGCCAGGATTTTAGAAAATAAATATGAAATTATTGTATTGTCACGGGTCCTCTACAAGTATACAAAGTTTCAAGTCGATCCAATGATTTTAAGTGGGTGAAAATCGCGTTGAAAGATTCCGTTACATAGATAGATAGATAGATAGATACAGGTCAAGCTAATATAAAGCGTGTAATAAACAGAAAATGAAACCATTTATTTGTAGGAATTATTACTTTGCTATTACGACTAATATATTTCGAGATATATTAATTTGCTTTATTATACGATTATAATTCCACTATAGTTATTTCTATGTCATTACAACTATTTCATTTTACACGCTTTATATTAGCTTGACCTGTATCTAAATATGTAACGGAATCTTTCAACGCGATTTTCACCCACTTAAAATCATTGAATCGACTTGAAACTTTGTATACTTGCAAAGGACCAATGACAATACAATAATTTCATAAATGTTTTCTAAAATCCTGGCCAGAATCATCAGAAAATCTAGGAAATAAAAACCGGTATAATAGGTTGCGGATTTATCAACTTTTTAGTCAATCGTTATAAGAGCTCAGTTGGTAGAGCGGTAGACTGTAGTGGTATATAATTTCAGTTATCCATAAGTCGCTGGTTCATATCCGGCCCGGATGATTTTTTTAGAAGAGCACGATATTACTTTTTGCTCGTACTACAATAGTATCGAATTTAAAGATATTTACAATTTTATCTTATTCTGTAAAATATTAAAACATAAAATAAAAAATAGATAATAGTTTAAAAAACTAAAACAACACACTTTATTAGAAAACTGAACTAAAAAATGAAAAATAATTTTAATTTCCAACACGCTTGGAATAAAATTAAAGTGGTCAACAAGAAAATAATTTCCAACACATTTAGAATAAAACTATAGTTATCTACAAAAACATATTTTACCATCAAAAGCGTGGGGTGATTTTTATGGTTTTTACATTTTCTTCTTAGAGATTTTACTTTTATCAATATATGTTTATTATCAAATATATTAATTGATATAGAGCACCGCACGCTTTTGATGGTAAAATTATTTTTTTTTTGTAGATAACTATAGTCTTATTTTAAATGTGTTGGAGGTGAGTTTTTTGTTGACCACTTTAATTGTATCCCAAGCGTGTTGGAAATTAAAATTATTTTTCATTTTTTAGTTCGGTTTTCTAATAAAGCGTGTTGTTTTAGTTTTTTAAACTATTATTTATTTCATGTAGGTTTACTTGATAATATTAAAATGAACTGACGGTGTCCACCACTGAATGTTTACATTCAAAACAAATCATCTGAACAGGCAAGGAGTTGTACAGCATGCAGTGAAGGCCACGCGCGAGCTCTCTACACATTTATGCAACCCTCATCTAGACGCATTTAGTTGATTATTTTTTGACAGTTCATATTTTAGTAATAGAGAGATTGTTGTGTTGTCATTTGCTACTAATGATTACATGTACTTTAATAATTCATAATTTAAATTAATTATAAAATTGTTTAATGATCATACAAACTTACTGGTAATATCAGACCCGTAGGTTCATGCAAACACATATCTGAATTAAAAATGCATTGCAGTATGTTAATCCATTCTATTCGAAGATTTTAATAATATTTGGAATTCATTACTGTAATTTCATCAAAAGTAAATAATTTATTTTTTTTTAAATGAGATGCATAAATTATATTAATGGTAGCCTGTAAATGCTTCATAGTATAAATACAGTGATGAAAGACTTAATATAACTTGTAATCGTTTATATTTATAGATATATATTGTAATTTAGATTTAAGACTATTTTTTGTTTGTATTTTTTTTTTAAACCTGGTTGAGTGGTAAACAAGGCCTTAAGGCCTTAACTCTGCCAGGTAAAATAAAGCTATTATTATTATTATTATTATTATTATTAATGTGTTGTACATTAATAATTTATTTATCTATACACAGAATTTTAATGTTTACGCATATTTCTGTGCCTAAAGTTTTATTTTTCTTCTCCACTCGTCTCTCTCCATCCAATCCATGTCCTCCAGTCCTCTTGCTCTCATTCCAGTTCTTATTTCCTGCATCCACGAGTTACGAGGTCTTCCTCTCCTCCTTCTTCCAGATGGACACCATTCCAATGTTTTCCTGGGTAATCTCTCTTCTTATATTCGTCGTACGTGCCCATACCAATTTAATTGCTTATACCGTATATAATCTACTATTGAATAACCAATATTCATGTTTTCTCTTATGGCAGTATTTCTTATTTTGTCTAATTTTGAGCATCTTGCTTTAGAACATTAATAATCTTCCCTTATAAAAGGATTGGCAAGTATGGCATAGCATAATAGATTGTCTAATTTAGAGCAGAGATTACGAAGTTCATCAGTTCATATTACATTTAATGTACGGAGATTTAAGCAGTGAGACATAAATAAAAACGAAAATAAAATTGAAATGCAGTGATTAAAGGCGAAAGAAATTTTATTTTCAGCTATTATTAGTGGTCACATATTAATGATAACGAAGGATTCGGCGGATAGATACATAGATAGCACTTAAGGAAATTTAGTTCAGAATTATATTATTTTTAGTCTGATCATCTTACCTGAATATTAACGTTCAAGAACAAATCAACATTAATATTGAGGTAAGTTGATCAGACTAAAAATAATATAATTAAAATAACCTCAAAATATTACTTCCTAAAATTAAATATTAGTTCAGAATATTATTATGTATTAAATGTTTTAGCAAAATGCTGAATTATGGTATTGCAACCCCCATCAGAAAATCGAAAAACTCTATTTCCGAAAGCTTATGTCTCTCTTTATAAACGGTGAATGATGGTTTATATGTGTTTCTTTACCTAGATATATTTTTCATGGTTGATCAACATGTGCCTTAAAACGAATCATAGGGTAAAGAATAACAAAATATTACAAGTTTTCAAAAATAATTTTATCACTGTTGAGGTAACTATTCTAGTTAAAATTGTATAAATGCATTTAAGCTACTCTGTCATCTTCACATAACTAACTCACTGGCACTATCGAACCCATAGGTTTGGCTGCGCGGATATAAACTCTCCATACATTCCTATCCTGAAATAATATTTTCCAATCATTCCCTCAAATCAAGGTTAATATAATTCTCACACCTCAGTCTTGGTCTACACATGGGCGTTTTCCCTCTAGTTTTCCTACAGCAAGCTTCCATGCTCTTCTTTCATTTCTCATTCGTGCCAGATGCTCTGCCCATTGCAGTCTAACGAGACTTCTATCCATTCATAGTAATTCTGCCCGAAGGCAGGTCCTTCACTGCAATCACAGCATTTTCATGCTATGCTTGCAGCTTTACTAGGGAATTGTAGGTGTGGTAGCTTCGCGTTGCTTTCCACACCGGTGATGAATGATGATGATGATGATGATGATGATGATGATGATGATGGCCATATGATTTCGGGGACCGTTTGGGTCTTAAAGTTTTCCTGACATTTGTCTTACAGGTGAGGAAAAACTCCGATAAGAACCTCACCCAGAAAAACTGTCCCGACCGGTGATCGAACCCGGGCCCGCTGCGTGACAGGACAGCACGCTAGTTCGAGACCACAGCGGTAGACTAACGAGACTTAACCTTTGTTATTATTTCTGGTTTCCTATAAGGATCATAGAATTCACTGTTGTTTAGTCTTCTCCATTCGCCTGTCTGTTCATCTCTCTTTGGTCCACAAAATTTCCTAAGAACTTTATTCTCAAATACTCGCAATCTTTTCTCCTCCCTTATAGTAAGAATCTATGTTTTGCGTCCATATAACTTGGAGAATAACAAATTCATAATTATGTTTTGAGATCAACGTATTTTGAGAGAAATTGAGACGACAAGAATCCTTGTAATGCATAATATCTATTGTTTCAAATTGAGTATACTTTCCGGACTCTCGTTCATCGTCAGTGTTTACTGACAAGAGAACTCTCAACCATTACATGCCGAAACCTATCTTGACAATTTCTCCCAGAGAAGCGATGAGATGTATCAGTGCCGTGTCCAAAAAAATATATACTGCTTTTAACTTTAAAACATAAAAATCTAAGCTAGAATTCAATAATGGCAATCCGCTGTGCAAACAGGATAGACGTTCCTGCGTGAGTAGTGTGGGGTATAGTATGAGGGGACGCGACGCGGGAGCAGGTTGTCAGGTTATCCAACTCATCAGAAAGAGCTGTATTACTTCCCTATAGCTTGAATGAGAGATTTTGCAATGAATTTCAGTACCTTGCAGTTAAAAACGGCAGATAATATTTTTGACACAGACTTGGTACATCACAACTTCTCTGGGAGAAATTTAGGTAGATTTCGGCATACAATGGTTGAAGCTTGCTTGTCAGTTCTGCTTCGTGTGAGGTATTTGTAGAATGAATTATGGTTAATGGGTATATTTTCGTTTAGCAATCTTCCATTTTTTGCTTCTTTAAAAATTTCATTCAATTTAATTATCTCTTAATTGGCAAAGTATCCTATGAGATGCATTAGTTTAATTTATATAATAATTTAATTAAGTAATGATAAAATGAGTCGGTAGATATTATTTAAATCCGTGTCAATTTATACAAAAACATAAAATACATAGGTAATGACTTACGATTATGCATGATTTATTTTCACTTCACCCGACTCTATTAATAAGCTGGTATCAGAAACTAAATTTCTCCAAATTTACTACATAAATATCATCATCATGGTTAGGAAAGAGTTAAGGAAAGAGTTGAGAATGCTGAGTTTGCAGTGAAAGACCTACTCTTAGGCATATGTATGTATGTATCATTATCATCTTGTCCATTCACGAATGTAGGCCATTTGCTGACCGTTTCGGCCTCAAGAAAAACACCATCCAAAAGTCTTTTGAGTGGACTTCCTGATCTTCCTGCAGGTTGATAGTTTAACATTTGTTTAGGTAACCTGTGATCTTCAATACGATGAACATGTTGCATCCATCTTGACTTATAATCAGATATTTGTAAAGGGTAGTGACGTGTATATAACCTCTCCTACCCAATGCTCATCCTCACCTTCTCGTGGTACAACCGTTTTCACAAACGAGGCTCTGAGGATCGAGTTACGGCGGTATAACCGTTCCATCAGGTACTGAATAAATGCGGTATCCCAATGTATGTCCAGAGACTGAAAGGTAGCAGCCCTACCACTGGAATACCAGGGTTTACTGTTTGTAGCGGTTACCGTACACAAGAGTAATGAACTTATTACACTATTTCTCGAAAAGTTAAGTGAGGTATTTTCAACATGACACTGACCTTCACCCAACAGTCCATTGCTCACGAATGATTCGTGTAGCTGTCAAACGTCTAGATGCTGTAATGTTCCATTTTCCGGCCTTTTTTTATAATCATAAAATGCTGAAATTCCCACTTGATTTTTTCATGTTGAGACTTGAAAGTAGTTTTGAAGTTCCTTAGGACGGGTTACTGGCCCGACGCTAAGTAGTCCAGTGGTAGGGCTCCTACCTTTCAGTCTCTGGATAGACATTAGGATATCGCATTTACTCAGTACCCGATGGAACGGTTATACCGCCGTGACTCGGTCCTCAGAGCCTCGTTTGTGAAAACGGGTTGTACCACAAGAAGGTGAGAATGAGAATTGGGTAGGAGAGGTTATACATATGTCACTACCCCTTACAACCCAAGATTAAAAGTGTATAAAACACTGGCTCTTCCAACTCTTTTGTATGGTAGCGAAGTATGGACGTTGAAACAGAAGGATATACAGAGACTTAGATCTGCTGAAATGAGATATCTTCGGAGGACTGCAGGATACACACTACTAGATCACAAAAAAAATGAAGACATCTTAGAAGAATTACACATGGAACCTTTAGAAAACAAAATTTCTGATTATAAGTCAAGATGGATGCAACATGTTCATCGAATGGAAGATCACAGAATACCCAAACAAATGTTAAAATATCAACCTGCAGGAAGAAGAAGAAGACAAGGACGTCCACTCATAAGACTTTTGGGTGGTGTTTCTCTTGAGGCCGAAACAGGTCAACAAATGGCCTAAATTCGTGAATGAACTATGATGATGATGATGATGATGATGATGATGAAATGATGAAATGCTGAAATGGGACATAAAATGAATGGCGCAACAGATATATAAAATCCTTGGCATTCTACTCAGCTATTAAACTCGCATCCATTTAATTGCAGAGGTAAATGATCATGCAGCCAGTATAGGGGCGACATGTTCTTTTCGGATCCCGAGGCCGTTAAAATCGATTTTCTCTATTTCGATCCGCTACTTACTGTACGTTTCCAAATTCTCACCATGCTCGTTGGACACCGGCTTCATATTGGCCTAAATTACATGAAAAAATTTGTTCCCCCATCGGGACTCGAACCAGCGCAAATCCCATAGCTCTGCACCAAGGCATGACCGGTATGAAATTAATCTTTGATGATAGTTATCTTTCAAGACAATCCGGAAGTTCATGACCGCGAGGATTTAAGCTCTCCGTATATCCCTATCTTAGGTTAATACTTTCCTGTAATTTACTATATAATTCACTTATCTCAAATTATGATTAATGTTATTCTCCCACCCACTGGACGAATTCCCTCTGGCTTTCCTACAAGAAGTTCCAAGTGTCTTATTCATCCCCCAATCGAGCCAGATGTTCTGACATCACAGTCTACGATATTTAACTGTTCTTTTATATCCAATTTCACATAAAGATCACATAGCTCACTGTTTTGTTGTTTTCTCCATTCGACTAACTCTTCCGTTTTTCTTTGGTCCAAAATATTTTCTAAACACTTTATTCTCAAGTACAAATACGTGTACACCTTTCTTAGAGTTAAGTACCGGAGATGAAACGGATAGGAGTTTGGCCGGATACCGAATATCTGGCCAAACTTGAAGCCGGATATCCGGCCGAATATTGCCCATTGGCGTATCGTAACGAGCGAGCTCGCGTAAGTGGCGCACGAACGATCGGGCAGACTCGGCTGAGTTCGGGTATTTTCGTTCATGAACATGGCTTGTTGAATTGATTAGAAACACGGTCATTTGAACTATGAAAAACATGCTATTGTAGTTTGAGGTTATTATAAAATTATTTTATAAGCAATTCTTAAAAGATTTAGCTACGAAAAATGACATCGGAAAGAAAATATCGCGTTTATGGGAATATTTGGATAAACAGTGACGATCCAAAGTTTGCTGTTTGTTTGTTGTACAATGTTAAAATTTCTCTTCGAGGTGAAGGGGAAAAAAAAACAGGTAGGGCCTATATATGTACCAAACAAAACTAGCTTATCTGTTTTCTTTTTTTTTTTTAATTACTTCATGGAATTAATTGATCTATTTATCAAATTGGTAAGTAGGTGTAGGCACCCACGTATGTTGAATTCGTTGAAAAGGTCTTGGCAGGTAGCTACATAATATAAAAAATATATGATTCAAGAATATTTTCTTAGCGATATTGGTGTAAATTTTATTTGCTTTTATACGTATAAAACATAGTTTTTTCAATAAACTTCTGACTAACCCTGCAGACAAATTGGTATTCATTCACCATAATTTGCCCTTAGTGTAGTACGAGTATATTTTTTTGTTGTAAAATGATAATATGATGATTATATTTGTTATGTGGATTAAATAAAGTACCTAAATTTTACATTTTGTATTTTTTAAATCCGGTATCCGACCGGATACTATCTTATTATCCGGTATCCGACAAGTTACCATCTTATTATCCGGTATCCGATCCGATAGTAAATTTAGGACAGATACCGGATAGTTACCAGAACATCTTTCATCCCTATTATGTACCATGTTTCGCAACCACATAGTCTAATATAACTGGAATAATAACACTGAGCAACGAAAAACAAACTTTTTTTTTGTCTCAGAAAGAAAAATACGTGATTCTGATAGTATTTTCCTCCTGAATTGAAATATGATATCGGGTTTTCTCCCGCACGTAAGGTTTCCGAGAGACAGGAATTTATAATTTCAAACACTTTAATATTTTCTACATTCGTAACTACACAATATTCGAACATTCGGACTCACCTAGAAAGTAAGAAATTACGATTTTTTGCTATATTTCGCCTGTGGAGCATCCCTCTTGATGTTCCAACAATAATCGGCCAGCATATTAGGATTCCATTTGCCTTGATATCTCTTTTCCATAGCTGAAATCTCCTGAGTTAGCTCATTTGGTTTTATTTTACAATGGACAAATGGACGAAAAAAAGTGTATTAAAAAAATAATTATTTAAACTCATTATATGAAATTGAAATAAAAAAATGTGGTTGATGGCGAAATTCCGAATACATATTTGAAAACACGATAAAAAAAACTGCATTAAGTACAACTATTGGTACTCATGAGACAAAAATCATGTTGACCAGTGTAATTCTTTATATGATTAAGTTTAACACTTTTCGAGAGGATTCGTACTATTTAATGTCACGTAACAATTATATTTTCCTAGTAAATGTAATATTGGCAGTACAATTGAGAGGACTCGAGATGTCGTAATAAGCTTAATATAGATTAAATAAGAATGTTAATGATTACAATCTAATTATTATTCTCAGAAATTTAAAATTATTACGGTATTGTATGTCAGTTCCACTCATGTATGGATACGAAATCTAATACAGTAAAACATGCTAAAAGCGCAATCGCATGGGACCAAATTTTGTTTCCTCATTTGATAAAATTCCGCATTATAAAAAATTAAAACTTATTAAAAATCTTAGATTATAGAGTACCGTATATGTATTTTTTATGTACCTTGGAACAATTGTAGTTTATTATGTATGAGCGACTTGGGCTGTAACGCGCGAAAAAAACAGTCCCGTTTCGTTAGCGTTAAAAATGTCTCTTAGGTGCGTATCCTGAAATTAAAGTATGCAGTTTGGGTTTCCGCTCACTAACTACACTTTCGTCCACATCCTTTGATTCTACGCAAATTTCATTCCACACTACATTGTGCCGTCTTTTAAAACTGTCCACATCTAACCTGAAGATGCCTTGAAATCGTTATTTCTTAGGGCCTAGGGATTTAGCATCAGCTAGAGCTTGGTTTTGGATCATCGGTCCGGAAATTTGGAGATTTATTTTCAATAATTTCCAATTTTCGTTTAATGACAATGATACATACGTTTTAGTCATTTTTATTACTGTAAATTCAGAACGCTACCTGTGAAAGATCAGTCTCAGAACTTAAAGTAATTTAAGAATTTACAGTGCAATGGTTATTTGTAAGACAGGTATCTGTATTTCGCATAACGGGTGTGCAGTGAGGCCGAAATAAAATTTCAGGTAAGTTTACAGGTATAATCTATACTTCACCCGGCGACAGGAATCATTCCTTATTATTTTTGGCATAACGAAAATTCAATGAAATGGAAACTAATTTATTTCTCTGCCTTTCCGCTTTATAAACTTTTTTTCATGAATTGTGTAGAAATATCCTTCTGTTTCCGCGTTGGACAAATTCTGTTTTATGCAAAATAAATATGCCATGTAAAATTAATATTATTTCGCCGGGACCAAAAAAATAGTTCACATTGGACAGATTTCTGCATTATTCAAATTCCGCGTTAAACAAGTTTTACTGTATATTAAATTATGTTACACAGTAAATCAGGAATACTTAACGACCCTATGTCAAAATGTAATATTCTTCAACTTGCTTTTTTTTCGTTCTTTTAACCCAGTTTAACCTCTCCCCATATGGGTACTTTTACGTGCCACACGCCATCCTGGATCTTACAGTCATACGACCTGTCGGGAGACGGAGTTTAACTATGGATCATATAATACTTTTTTTTTGACTCTACAAGTACATGGAGTGCCTCCCCGGATGAGTGGTCAGCTCAATCGCAGGTCCTCCTCCGAGAGATCACAACATTAAGAGAAACACACCATTGACACACACATTCATACTAAACATTGCGAATATGACAATGTTGATTTTCATGGTACATGATGTTCGGAGATCGCCTGCGCCTTAAAGTTTCTTGACATTTTGTTATAGGTGAGGGAAAACCCCCAAAAAACTTACCCACGAAACTTGTCCCGACCGGGGATACAACCAGGGCCCGCTGTGAACGAGGCAGCGACGTTACCCCGAAACCACAACAGTGGACTAACTTGTTTTTGATTTAAATGTTTTATTATGAGATAATCTGCTGACGGTCTGTTCTATCATTGAATTTTTATTTCCTTATGTCCTGTAAGAAGTAACTGAATTCAAATACCTAGGAACAATAATTGCATAAAGGAATGAAATAAACCATGGGCTCAATTCTGGAAATGCATGCTATTATGTGTTACAAGGACAATACGTTTTCAAAATTCATCAACTCATCACAATTTAAGAACAAGATCACAAGACCCTTCTTTATTTTTGATACCACAGCACAGGACATGTCATACTCTGAGTCTTGCACAATATCTATGACTAGAGCATGGAACTCACTTCCCAGTCATGTCAGGGACTGTCAATCGCTATCATTATTTAAATACAAATTAACTGATATTCTTAAGTTCGACACAATGAAAACATTAACAGCATATCAACTATATAGAGGTTTCTATAAATAGTCATCTAGGAAGCTACTTACTTTATTTTATATCATTTTAATTTTATTATATTCTATGTTTTTGTTTAGCTAGTATTAGATCACATCATCATTGTGTTTTGTTTAGTCTGCATTTTAATAATATCTTAAAATTGTATATGTATGTAATTTTCGTATAATTCTACAATTCGCTGGTTGAGGTGGAAGATAATGCTTTATGACCTTAACTCTGCCAGCTAAAATAAAGCATTATTATTATTATTATTATTATATTATTATTTTATTATTATTATTGTTATTATTATTTATTATTATTATTATTGTTATTATTGTTATAATTATTATATGAATAACAACAACAATAATAACAATAATAATAATAATCATGATTATTATTATTGTTGTTATTATTATTATTATCATTATATTATTATTATTTATTATTATTATATATTATTATTATTATTATATTATTATTATTATTATTATTATTATTATTATTGTCGCCCCAACTTCTCTAAAAAAAAAAATTAAACTGAAAATATATAAAACTGTTCTTCTCCAAGTTATATGGGTGTGAAGCATAGACTCTTACTTAAAGGGAGGAGAATACATTACGAGTATTTGAGAATGAAGTTCTTAGGAAAATGTTTGGACCAAAGAGAGATGAACAGACAGGTGAATGGAAAAGACTATATGGCAGTGAGCTACGTGATATTTATGGAAAACATATATAGGCAATAAAATAGTAAGTCTCGTAGACTGCGATGGACAAAATATGTGGCACGAATAGGGAATAAAAGAGTGCACGAAAACTTCTTGTAAGAAAACCAGAGAGAAAAACGCCCAGTTGGCACACCAAGAATGAGGTGAGAGAATAACATTAACGATGATTTGAGGGAAGAAGATTTATACAGGGGATGACTGGAAAACATTAACTCGTGATAAGAATGTAAGAAGAGCTAATGTCCGCGCGGCTATGTACCTAGGGGTTCGAGAGTACCAGTGAAGTAGTTAGTTATGTCCTGTAAATTATTTTATACATGAATTGTGGAATATATATATATAAACACATATTTATATAAACATTTTATTACGCTTACTATGTAGGCCTAATTATTAATTTTGTATGTGTAACTTAAATTCCTTTCACGTAAAGAATAGTTTAGATATACAGAAAATAAACCTGCATGTCCTTGGAGCTTCTCATTGATTCTCGAAATTGTTACAACTACATTAATTCTTTAATTGAATGGAATTTAATGATAAGATTAATAAATTATTGTAAATTTATCTAATTTGCTTAAGTGGTAAATAATATTTTAATCCGTTAACTCTGTCAGGTTGAATGAAAAATTACTATGATTACTGTCTTTCTTATTCTTGGCTTTACCTCTCCCTTGTAGATACCGCTGTGTGTCCCATGCCACGCGGGTCTTACAATATTATTATTATTATTATTATTATTATTATTATTATTATTATTACTGCACTATGTCCCTGGGGTTGACTCAGCCTCTAACGCTTGTTCTGGGGGTAAAGGCGGCCGTCACGCAGGGCTGACAACCCGGCTGACATAAAGTGTCGATTGTCTAGAAAAAGTGGTGAGCCTTAACCTCCGACTACCCGAAGGGCCTCCGGGCCTGTTGTGGGATCACTTTAGTTCTTTTACTTTACATTATTATTATCATTTAATTATGGTAATTAATAAAACTATCAGTTTTATATGATTTTCATATAATAATAATGTTATAATTTCTTGTTATTATTATAGGGAAGTTCGGGTAATGTGGACCCTTCTGTTTGAGTGGACCCTGTTAATATTTTCTTTAATTGGTGCTGCCCTCGAACAGAAAATATTTTAACTTCTCCCTCCCCATCAACTTTGTCGGGTTCACGAAGGCCAGTTTCTGTTATTATTTGTACGAAGAAGGGTTTATTTGTGATATTTATGAAAATGGCTTTAAAAGTTTTTCAAGCTATGAATCAATTCTTAATTACTGTTATTGAATATTACAAATGTTGAAAGAAAAAAAAAAGAAAGAAAAGAACACAAATGTATTATATTATATAGATGCTGTTTTAATATACTGGCAGGATTGGTTTGATATTATGTGACATGGTGGCTGTATAAAATAATAATTAAATAACAAAGTAATTCGGTTAATGTAGGGTCCACTTAACACGAATACGTACATTTTATCAATGAGGATGCTATCTGTAAAAATCATTCACTTATTTTTTATAATATTCTTGTAATTTTACTAAACCCAGAGACCGCCGCTTTCTGCAGTTGAATGACGTGTGAAGGTTATAATAATTTTTTTAAAGCATTAAATAAAAATGAGCTGTTTTTAATTATGATCAGTCATAACTATTTTCAGATTAATCTGTGCCCATCTGTATAAATTAATAGATTAAATAAACTTAAAAATGGACAAAAAGGTAAGGTGGATTCTGAGGTCCACTTTGTCCGAATATGGAAGTTAAAGAGGACCTTTCTTGTAACGTAAAAAAGTTTATAAATTATGAAGACGTTTCCTTATTTGAATAAAATAACAATGCTATTTCATAGTTACAACGCTAATAATAATCACTGTAATTAAACAAAATTCACACCCCTTAATTAAAATTTTAAAAAATTCAAAACAGGGGCCCAAATTACCCTAATTTCGTCTATTAATGCGTATTAAGTACTTAACATACAACATACGTTACCAAAAAACAAAAAAGCAAATTATAGTAAAATATTTTATTTTAATCGTATCGAAATTATTATAAGTAATGCCACGAGTGATTTCCAAATTATCGATAAATTCACGACTCACGAAGTGAGGAGTGAATTTATCTAGAGAATTTGGAAATCAAGAGTGGCATTTGTAAGGACTATTTAACGAATAAAATTAAGCTGTTTACTCACAAATCATTATTTAACTATAGTTATTTTAAAATATTTATATATTTAATGTAAACGGCGATGTTTGAAAAGAAATGAGAAACGATTGGTACGCTTCATTTCCTTCCATTGTTCATCACTGCAACCAGATCATAATATTATTTATTGCCAAAGGATCGCAATATTGTAAGAATGCACCCTAGTGGAGAAACTTATAACCAACGTTATAGGTTTCTGATCTCCTATGATGTAAATATGTCAATTATATTTTTCTGCAACGTCATTTCCTGGAAAATAATTCGTTTAAGTAGGTGTAAACAGTGTGTTTTTTTTTTGTATACTCAATTGTTACAAATGTTTTTATATTATCTATCGCATGCGCTTTCTGCTGATATTCATGCACATCTGGAAGCCGTATTTCTTAGAGGGTCAGTCACTGCAAAATAATTCTATGACCTATTCAGAATGTTAAAAAGGAGGTGCTTTCTTTATTATGATAAACTTTAGTTGGTAAATTTTAGGCGAAACATGACTGTGATTGGTTGTAAATAAAAAATCATTGAAATGTGATTGGTCATTGACTCCCATTTGGGGCATGAGATAATAGTCATAGAAATACACCCAATTCCAATTGGATGTTGATTGATTATAAATAAAAATATTCCCACATATATGATTAGTTAAATTGATTTCTGAAAGCGGATTTACGTATTTTAAAAACAAGAAGAAAATGCAACAAATCAATATTTCTGAGAAAATAATTTGTAATTCTCAGCATTTGAACGTATATACAATAATGAATAATTGATACACTACCACTTAACCAATTTTGCTTTATTGACACGCCTCTGAAAACAAACTTGTCCAATTGGTATTTCCTGGTAAGAATTTATAATAGAGACACAGTTTTAATACCGAAATAAAAATTAGTTTGGTGCACGACTGTACGTTCGTGAAGGACACTGGATATTGGTTAATGATTAATGATTATTATATAAGCTTATATATTTTTTGTAGTTTCTGGAGGTGAAAATCATTAAAGTTTCACTCGCCATCTTAAAATTTTACTCGGGGTTTCGCCAGTATGTGGTTCACAATTCCTTTTTAGGTTGCGTAACAATTAACTTAGTAACTAAATAACTCACTGGAACATGTTTATTGCCACGCGGACATAAGTTCTCCATACACCTCTATTCTGAGCTAATATTATCCAATCACCCCATGTATAATCTAATTCTCGCAAATCATGGTTAATTTTATATTCCCACCTCATTCTTGTCGTATCTACTGGACGTTTTCCCTCTGGTTTTCCTACAAGGAGTTTCTATGCACCTCTTTCATTCTCCATTTATGCCACATGTCCTGCCCATCTCAGTCTATGAGAATAACCGTTCTTATTATATCTGGTTTCCCATAAAGATCATGTAGCTCACTGTTACTGTATGTAAAGTAAAAAGTGATCCCACAACAGACCCGGAGGCCCTTGGGGTAGTAGGAGGTTAAGGTTCCCACTTTTTCTAGACAATTGACACTTTATGTCAGCCGGGTTGTCAGCCCTGCGTGACGGCCGCCTTTACCCCCAGAACAAGCGTCTGGTACTCATTTACGTTAGAGGCTGAGTCGACCCCAGGGCCATAGTGCCGCCAGAGGGTTTGGGTCTGTTTAAAAATCCTGACCCCCAACGGGACTTGAACCCTCGACCCTCCGGCTTGTAGCTCAGTGCCTTAACCACTACGCTACGGCGTGCCCCCCTATTACTGTATGTAGTTTTCTCAATTCGTCTGTTTGTGTAATTCGACACATATGCAAGTTATTTCTACTCATTCGCCTTTCTACATTTTATTCTTCTTCTACTTCCTGAAATTAGGCCTTTTGACCTGTTTTCTCATAACGTTAGATTTAATGAATCTTCCCATATAGTAAATGGGCGTCCTACACTTCTATGTCCAATTGGTTTGTACTTTAATAACAGCTGAGGGATTATATCTGGAGGCATTCTTTTAACATGTTCATACCAGTTGTTTATCATATTGTCAATTCTATTTGTTAAATTAAAAATATTTAAGTATTTTCTAATATCTTCATTTCTCTTTCTGTCCAAAATTGTCACACTTGCTACTGAACGTAAGAACTTCATTTCTGCAGTTTCTATTTTTCTTCTGTCTGAACGGTTAAGAGTCTATTATTAAAAGTATTAAATAAATTAAACTGGTATATCTTAGAGGAAACATTGCCAATTTAAAGTTTCACTGCAATGTGTTATAATTATAATGATACAGTTCTTATTGCTTCGGTGATTAGATTATATTAGAACAAAGATGCCCGTAAGATGGCAACTTTGTGTAGGTTCATTGTATTATAGGATCCATCGTTGTTTGTAATGAATGGATTAAATAATTTTACTGTGTTTTGTTTTATGTTATTGTGTTCCTGGTTTCGACACATCATACATTCACATGCGACTCATATCGCCCTATTCTGCACCGGGGCCAGGGCATCAAGGAGGGGCAACAACCTTACTCCTGGCTCTATTCTTCCCTAAGTTGTCCTATAGACTCGCAGCCATGATGAAGTACACGACAACCACATATTTTAAACACCCGTGGTTTGCTATACCACACTAATTATTGTACTAAACGAGATGAGATGAAGGGCCACATAAATTGAATCAATGAATGAAGATGAAATCACACAATAGGGGAGGGAAGTGAAGTGGAGATTGTTGGTGAGATTAAATTCAGGAAACAGGAGAATCCCGAAAAAGCTGTAAAATCCGGGTATGGCCCACCACCAATGCCCCTCCACTCCGACAGAATTCGAACCTGGGATCCCAATCGGCCCAGCCGTGCGCACTAGCCACACGTTGGCTATTACTTAGGTGATCTCTTTGTACTGATAGCGTGTGGGGTGGCTTGGATGTACTGACGTCACATCAACAAACCTTTCTGCAGTCTTAAGTTCACCCGATCCCTAAGCATAGTGATAAATAATTATAATCAATTACGATATAAACTGTCCGCCGCTGTGGTTTCAACGAAGCGTGCTGCCTTGTCACGCAGCGGGCCCGGGTTCGATTCCCGGTAAGGACAGGCTCCTGGATGAGGTTGTTTTCTGGGTTATTCCTCACCTGTAAGACAAATATCAGGAAGCTTAGGGCCCAACGGTCCCCGAAAATCATCCGGCCATCATCATCATCCTAATCATCATCATCATCATCATCATGATCCTTCACCGGTGTTGAAATCAACGGGAAGCTACCACATCTATAATTCCCTAATGCTGCAAAGCATTGCATGGGAATGCTATGATTGCAGTGAAAGACCTGCCCTCGGGCAGAATTACTATGGATGGATGGACATATAAACTATGATATCAATAACATTATTGTTGTTGCTTATCCTAGTTTCTTCTAACCCATTACCATGAGATTATTGAATTGAAGTAATTATAATGCATCTAGAAATTGATTCCAGAGATCCGTTGCTAATCTGTTGATGCATTGGAGTATATGTGGTGGTAATGCTTCTTTTGTAATAAACTTTAGGCAAATTGGGAAAATCTTCTTGCCAACTATATTTTAAGAATTATAAGATTCCCTGTTTTAATTCTTGCCATAGCCGTCTGTTATTTTCGTGCGCTGTCGTTCTAATGAAGTCTCCAGAGATATGTTTTTATACCAATTGTGTTGAACTGGTAAATTATTTTTATTTTGTCAGTATTTGTTTTAAATTGTGAATAGATCTCATTGAAAATTAATTGTTCGTTTCTGTTGATATAAACTTGTTACTCTCTCAGTTATATTATACGGATGCGAAACATGGACTCTTACTTTAAGGAAAGAGAAAAGATTACGAGTATTTGAGAATAAAAATCTTAGGAAAATTTTTTGGACCAAAGAGAGATAAACAGACAGGCGAATGGAGAAGACTAAATAACAGTGAGCTATGTGATCTTTGTAGGAAACCAGGTATAATAAGAACAGTTATAGTCCAGCCATTGAGTTTCAGACTCTGACGTTTTCACGACAGTGTTGCCGATATTCAGTGGGAGGGGTAAACTTTATGTATGCGGTTAGCAGAAATACAGCTGACAACATCTCAGCAATTTCAAACCTTACTAGCGCGCTATAGCGAAGTCAAGAACTGTGATTATTTGTAGTAAACGTCATTCACACTTCAACTATTCCCTAATTGGCAGTAGAGGGGCGAGTTTCTCTTGTTGCCCCTCGTACAACCTAAACGTCAGAGCCGGATATCCAGCTGCTGGACTTTAAATCTCGTAGACTGCGATAGGCAGGACATATGGCACGAATGGGAATGAATGCGGGGATGGAAAATTCTTGTAGGAAAATCAGAGGGGAAACGCCCAGTATGTAGAGCAAGAATGAGGTAGGGAATAACATTAACCATGATTTGAGAGTAGTAGATTATATAGGGAATGATTGGAAAACATTAGCTCAGGATAGGGATGTGTGGCGAGCTTATGTCCGCGCGGCTATGAATCTACGGGTTCGACAGTGCCACTGAGTTAGTTATACTGAAAATAGTAAAAAAAAAAGTGTTTTAACTAACAAGAAGTGGAAGTAGAGAAAAGAATGAACAATGCCAGTAGGCAGGCAGTCACCCCATCCCCTGACAAGCGCAAAGTGTCACTCGTCACCCATTAAAATGGCACAGGGAATAAAAGTGCATGTGCTGTGCAGCATCCCCCTCGGTTCTCACAAAAGAATACAGCAACAAATTGAGATATATGCTGGGGCCTGACTTCTGTGGTGCTCCTCATCCGTCTCCCATTCTGCCCCCTCCACACCACGTGACCCTCTACTCTCTTCCATATGTAAGTGCACTGGAAATGTTACAGACGTACTGTCTGTCAAGCTTACATAACCCAGACACCTAACACACATCCATCTACCTGAAATTACATACTTAATGCGCTTCACTCAACAAATATTTATTAATTATGGACTAATTAGTTTACTGTTTAATCTAAGGGCTGCATATAACCCTGCATAGGAATTCCGTATTTAACCTTAATATACAGAGCGCTGTAGTCTTAATATTTAATGCAGCCTTATTATGAAGACGGTGGGTTGGCGGCAGTGGTCTAGTGGTTATGTTCCTTGTCTCTAGTGCGAGAATCGCGGGTTCAAACCCTGCTGGAGCCGAAGAATGAGTCAATATCTGGTCTTGAGAATGACAGCTTGGCTGTAGAAACTTGTTGACCATTTTAAAACATTAATTGGTGAAATGGGCATATTGACTGCATATATATTTTAGTAACTAAATTTGTCTGGTTAACAAACATCCTAACTAGGGAAGCGCCCATATCTCTGCAGTGGGACGATAGGGGATTGTATCTGTATTAAGAAGTCAGTGACTGAAAAAATATCACAGTAAACTATGTTGGAGAATATTAACTACTATTAATAATACATTATTGTTATAACGAGACAAAAACCGTCAGGGCAACATCACAATAATTAGCGGAAAATTTAAATAAAGATTTGATTAATATAATAAAACTAAATATAATGATAAAAATATGCTGAAGCGACTATTATAACCCCAACTGGATTTCTTAGGCTTAAAGGACCTTTGGGACTTGGAAAATCTGGTAGCGTTTATCTAGCCGAGCGTTAGTATAAGGATGTACAGTTATACATGTGTTGAAATAAACAAAAGAAGTCTTATTTTAAACTATTTTATTACTAAAGTATAAATAGTTATAAACCCTAAGTATTCTAGCCCTAAATAACTAATCTAAGCATATATTAAAACTACAGTACTTTCTGGGGTTTGAGAGAGTGGGGGTTGTGGAAGTTATAAATCTGCCCTAATCTACATGTTTAAAAATGTTATATCCCCTTCTGAAAATATAGTATCAAAAATGTTATTTGTACTTGATTCAAAACATAAAAGTACAGAATACATATTAAGAAAAATGTAGCTTACTCACCCGTCAACACCTCTGGTTGTACACATCAACAGACAGACACGAGACCCTCACTTCTCAAGTGTTATATACTCAATTTGACCTCTAGTTACACTAACTGTACTCACTAACATTCCACTAATCTAAATGTAGGGATGTTTACAGTTAGCTATGCAAAACTTTGCTCTGAACTATATCATGTCTAAACTCTATCTCAACAGACTTTGAATGTCTAAACTCTATTTCAAAAGACTTTGCTTGAATAATTAAAATAATCTATAAAGTAATAAAAAATATATATAAAAGACTATGTATTCATAACAGCGACATTAAATTATAAGGAAGTAGTTTAGCATATTTCGTGAGACAAGGGAGTTTAAAAAACAATGTTAATAGAGGGTCGAGGAATGTTGCGAAACTCAGACGAAATAAATTCTAATCTGGCGAAATATTTTGGATAAAAAACATTAGAAAATTCATATATAAACGGGAACTTCGAAAAGCAGGATGAGATCGAACGACAGCTGACCAAGGGTGAACGTCTACTTGCACTGCACGACATATGGTTGAAGCTTGTAAGTAAGACTTGGTTATATTTTACTATAACTTCAGAATATAAACATATATTTTAAATAGATCTTAAAAATTATAAAATTAATAATTATTATAATAATTAGGACTGACGAATCCTACACGGAACCCTTCAATTGCAGGACGACCTGACTATTGAAACGATGTTAACACCCACATGGTCGAGGGCCGGTAGCAATAGGAACACAACGTCAAGACAGGACTAGGTATAGTTAGGTGCTGCAAAAATTGTATAATTTAGCAGACAATTACAATTGCACAATAAAATAACTACAACACTATGAGGTATTGCCGATGCTAGCAAACAGAGAGAAACAAACATGAAAAAAACATGCACATCTTATAAGTCCGCCAATGTCTGTAATACATGTATCAGAACTAAACTGAATGTTATTTTCTAAACGTATTGCACAGTTGCATAGTAATCGAACTATACTGTACTCCCAACCTCTCTCACTACTCCATGTATTACCTAAACTGTAGCGTTTGTTTTGGTGTAGAATCTGCCATGCCTGATAATAATAAATCATTTATTTAAACATTGGTAGACCAAGAATGAGGTGGGAGAACAACATTAACTATGATTTGAGGGAATGATTGGAAAGCATTAGCTCAGGATAGGGATGTATGGAGAGCTTATGTCCGTGCGGCTATGAACCTACGGGTTCGATAGTGCCAGTGAGTAAGTAAGTAAGTAAGATAGTGTTAAGGGCATAAGACATTATCTTACACCCAACCATCAATATTATTATTGCCTCACTATGATGCTTAACAAGCGGCTCGCTTTGTTTCCCCGCAGCGGTTATATGTTATTAAAATACAAAGATCCCGAGTACCGCTATTACAACGATGTTGCCACATTGCTTTTCTCCGCTCAGTTCCAATTAAATCTCGGAACATGGAGCATTCGATCCAGTTATAATATTGTATACCGTAATTAATTGCTATAATTATCAGTGATGTATTGTGATATATAGCTCGGATAATATACAATATCTTCATATTATATTTGTTTAATATATAAGTAATTTCAACATGTGGCGGCCATGGAAAAATATTTCAGACCGAATGGATAATGTGACACAAGAAGAAGAACCTCTTCAAAGTTCAAGGAACAATAAATTACATTTACAGACTCTTAGTAAGCAGTGTCAGCTGTTGGTTTGTACTGTTTATGATTATATTAAAGAAAACAATCACGGAAGAGGGTGTCTATAGAAACTTTGCTATTCTTCCCTCAGTTTCAATTAAAACTCGCACCGATGTGGAGCATTCGATCAGTTGTAAATTGTATACCGTAATTAATGGTATAATTATCAGTGATTTATTGTGATATGTAGCTCGAATAATAATACAATATCTACATATTATTTTAGTTTAATATGTAACTAATTTCAACGTGTGGCGGCCATGGGAAAATATTTCAGAACGAACAGTTAATAATAATAATAATAATAATAATAATAATAATAATAATAACATTAAATTAAAATAAATTAAAATCCCAACTATGCTCAATAATATAGAAGAAATCATTGAATAATAATAACATTAAATTAAAATAAATTAAAATCCCAACTATGCTCAATAATATAGAAGAAATCATTGCGTTTATACATGATAATAATTTTCCAGTACCTAATCCGATACCCATAAAATCAGTGTTGAGACAAATTATAAAGGAGGCTAATATAATTCCAGAACACAAAGTTGATGCTATAGCAAAAGATAATGGATGCGAAGTGTTGCGTTTGCCGCCGTATTATTGCTGCTTCAATCCCATCTAACTGATCTGGGTAAATTTAAAGAAAAATCTTTAAGAAAACGAAATGTTACCCCGTCAATGGGCGAAAGTGTGTACACTGCAATCCGCGAATGCGTGAATATGATAGATGCAAATCTGTGATTTCAATGTGTTCGGCATGGAATCGCCTGGTGATGTAATGGATAACACGCTGGGGTACCAACGCAGAGATCCGGGTTCGAATTCCGTTCAGGCATTTATTTTTCTTATCACGTCATATATATATATATATATATATATATATATATATATATATATATATATATATATAATATTGAAAGTCTCGAAATAGTAATACTTTGTTAACACATTCACTGTTTCTAACATTTAATAAGTAATACCATCCTAAATAGATGTTCAGCAGTGTTGGTTTAGAAGGCGAAATTGGGAAGTATTCGAACATCCACCAAATTCACCAGACAGGAACCCTTGTGACTATAACTTATTCTCAATCAAGAGTTGATATCCAGAAAGCTCTAGATCGATCAGTATCAACAAATGGTGCTGCAGATAAAGTGTACCTTTCCAAAAGATTTGACAACTTATACTTGATAGGAGATACAGTCAAAAGTAACCTAATTTTTTGTGATGTTATATCAATGTTGCCATATCTTATGGAATGCCCTAGTATATACAGTTTACAGATTCTACTTTAGGTGTGGTTTACATTGATGTATTCATATATTAGTCACTGAGTGCTATCTTGATTTTAATTCTGATGTTGTCCTGTAAATAGAATTTATGTGGACATTAACAAACTATAAAACATTGTATTGGATGAGACATGTGTTTTCTTTATAAAGAAGACCGCATGTGTTGAGCAGGTGCCAGAAGATGAGTGAACGTGCATGAATCAGACATTTGTCGGGGACACTTCCAGTATTAGTGGAATGGCCTGAATACTCTCCTTCAGCATTCATTGAACTCTCCCCAGATCTATTGCAAACAACTTAAACAACAAATTGCTTTAAATATCTGTGACTGGATGTTTAAACAACACATGCGGTTGTCTTAATGACAACAGATTGTGAATTTAAATTGTTTTAGCCTTGCGATAAATTTATTGTGGTGAAATTAGCCTCATAAAGAAATTATAAATTTGATTTAGTAAATTTAAGATTCTTACATCAAATGGCGGTTTAAATATCTTCTTCTTCTTCGGCTTTCCCCCACTTATAGGTTTGCCGTCTTCAGTTTCCATTTATCTCTATCATTCCAATCTCCCTCTTCCAAATTCCGATCATCCATTATAGTTCTGACGTAGGTTTTCCATTTCCATCTTGGTCTGCCACGTTTATTTCTTCCAGGAGTGACCATTGGTATATATTTTTTGGCCATCTTTCATTTTCCATTCTTTGTACATGGCCATACCATTTAAGTGTTTGATTTTCCATCCTCTTAACAACAGATGTGGTGACATTCATTTCTCTCCAAAGGAATTCATTTCTTATTTTATCCTGTCTTGTTTTTTGGAGGCTTCTTCTAAAATAATCAAATTCAAC
This sequence comes from Diploptera punctata, assembly GCA_030220185.1. Lineage (NCBI taxonomy): Eukaryota > Metazoa > Arthropoda > Insecta > Blattodea > Blaberidae > Diploptera > Diploptera punctata. The sequence goes on from JASPKZ010008882.1 coordinate 332,961, forward strand.
TGTTCTAATTTTGTTGTTTTGTAATTCCGTCAAAGACCAAGTTTCACTTCCATATGACAAAATATTCTGTATTATGCTCGTATAAATTTTCATTTTAGTTTCCTTTGTAATATTTTTATTCCAAATTATTCCATGTAATGTCTTAGTTGCATTTTTTGCCATTGCAATTTTATATTGCAATATTATATTGCAAATATTTGTTTACCTATTTATATTCATGTCAAAAATATAATAGATATTTTTTTAGGAAAACGTATGATGTTCATATTCAATTTATAACTAATTAACTAACTCACTGGCACTATCGACCCCATATATTAAATGCGGCGCGGACATAAGCTCTCCATACAACCCTATTTTTATTTAATGTTTTCCATGTATTGATGCAATTAGATACATAATTCAACCAAGAACTTTAGCTGTTCGCCTCGCAGCCAATCCTCTGTATAATTCACTTTCCTCAAATCATGGTTAATGTTATATTCCTACCTCATTCTTGGGCAACTTCCCTCTGGTTTTCCTGCAAGAAACCTCAATGCACCTCTTTCATTCCCAAATCGTGCCACATGTCCTGCCCATCACAGTATACTAGATTTACTTGTTATTATATCTGGCTTCCTATAAAGACCATGTAGCTCACTGTCATATTGTCTTCTCCATGCACCCGTCTGTTCATCTCACTTTGGTCCAATTTTTTTCTTAGAATTTTATTCTACAATATTCGTAATCTCGTTTCTTCCTCTATAGTAAGAGTCCATGTTTCGTATCCATATAATGGGAGAATAACAGTTTTACATATTTTCAATTTAACTTTTTTGAGAGAAGTTGGGAAGACAAGGGTCCCTGTAACGCATAATAAAATGCATTTCTATAATTAAGTCTATATTTAATTGTCTTGTGCACCTCATTCTTATTTGAAATTATTGTTCCTATGTATTTGAATTCAGCATTTTCTTCAAACTTTCCTTCATTTGTCATTAACTGTCCATTTCCATTATATAATATATTTCTATGTATAAATATATATTTAGTTTCATTTATGTTTACTTCCAAACCCAATTTCGTAATGTTGGCCCTTAGTATCTCCTTACTATTGCCCAAAAATACTACATCATCAGCATAAACGAACAGCTTATTTGATGGGATGCTCTAATACAAAATTGAATAGTAGAGGAGATAGTGCTTCTCCTTATTTTAACCCTTTGTGAATTTCAAAAGTGACCGAAAACTGTTTGCCTACACATACTGTACTCTTTGTGCTATTTAGATACATTCGAATATGTCTAACTTTTTAGGAATTCCGAACTCCAGCAGGATACTATATAACTTTCCCTTCTTAATTGAATCGTATGCCTTTTTGAAATCTACATATAGTTGATATACATCCCTCATATCATTTTATAACGAATAATAATTGTTACTTGTTGAGGTGATGTATCAGTCGAAATTTATTTCAGTAACAATTACACTAGTTCCACTAAAATGTTAGGAAATTGTGTGTCACGGTACCACCTATATTAATTTAAAAAATATATTATTGCAGTATGTTAATAATTACCTGAGGAAAATAGGGTCTGTATGTATTAATTCATCTTTATCATCATCATCATCATTCACGCATTAGGTCTTTGCCTGTTCCGATCTCACATCTGTTCAGCCCAGAGCTTTCTTGGTCTTCCCACCGATCTTCGTCCTACAGGATTATACATCAGTGCCATCTTTGGTATCCTATCCTCTATCATTCTTTGCAGATGTTCTATCCAATTGTTCCTGTGTTCTTCTAATTGTTGAAGAAGTGGTTGTACTTTTAGTTCCTCTCTAATATTCTCATTTCTAATATGTTCTTCTCTTGTACAACCTTTCACAAGTCCGTAGGAATCTCATTTCTGCTGCCTGAATTTTATTTATGTTTTTTCCTTCCATACATCACCACTGGTAGTGCCATCGTTGAGTAAAATCTTACTGCTTATCCTTTCTAACTTTGTTCCTCAGTGTTTTCCTCAGTGTTCGTCTGATTGTTCCACAAATTTGTTGAAATTTCTGTATTTTCTTATTTATATCTTGTTCTTCTTCATAAGTTATATCGCAGCCCAAATACTGGAAGTGTGAAACCTGTTCCAATACTCTATTTTCTATTGCTATTTTTGTTGTGTAATGTGGGTGAGGTAGCGTTTGGTTGGTGAAAAGGATAATTGTGTGTATAATAATTCGGTAGATTGGAAGATTAATTATGGTATTATAGGTAATTATGGTGATTCAGGTTACGTTGAAGTCTTGAAGAATTAAAAGATGAGGTTAGTAACAAAACAAAGTGTAGTTTTTATTCAGTAAATGTGCGTCTGTCCTGGACACACATAAAATACAAAAAGCCAAGATTCTTCTCAAGACGGTGAATATATATTTTTTCACCCCCCTTCGCAAAACACAGTACAAAGACATTTTCTTAAAGTAAAGAATGAACAGATATTTTTTTTGTATATAAGTCACCCTAGTTTGGTCCTTTTTTTACGACATGTGAGAGGGTGGCATCTGACCAGTTTCAATTGACCTGTCTCCATTACGTAGTCGTAAACCCGTTACACAATTTCTAAGTGTTTAAAATAGTAACTTATCTTGTTTAATTCATTTTTACAGTACATTTTTGTTATTACTGGGTACCTTCCTTGGAACGATGTGTGTTAATTTTGTTCCCAAAGATGTGAGAAATGCCTTAAAATGAAGTGATAAGTTTAGCCGTCATTTAGCGTTATTTTACACAGTAATTAACAATTTCGGTATACAAGTGAAAGTAACGTGAAAGTAAGAATTCAATTATCGCTGCCTTTCATCAAATAATAGGTGAGTGTTAGTGTTAATACGTGACCCATAAGTTATCATTTGATAATATGGTTATTAATCTATTAATCATAGTGTACAGTAAACAAGTTATGAGTTTTATATGTAAAAATCGTCTAACCTATCTTCCTTTGTTCTTCCCTGAGAAAGAGCCCTTCTTCCCTGAGAAAGAGCCCTGTTCTACGCTGAAAGTTTCAAACCCTGAATTTCTTTCACATTTCTCGTATGTGTAAGGACACGGAAGAAAATTCAAGAACTCAGATTTAAAGTAGGTCTACGTGTAAAACTCCATGAAGCGACGTGCCTAGAAGGCTCTTGGCCTACCAACAGGCTTCTGGCTTCACATCCAAAAATGTTAATCACTAAACTGGAGGATCATCTAACCAGTATAGGAGTGACACGTGTTCAGTATGTCAAATCCACAATCCGTTATAGTTGTTTTTCTCAATCTAAAAGCCGCTACTTACTTTAACTATCGAAATTCCTCACGATGTTGGGTGGGCACCATACTGGCAAAAATTCCACAAGAGAATTTCTTCTCCCATGGAGACTCCAACCAGTGCAATACCAATAGCTCTGCACCTTGGCATGTTGCACGATAGAATGGTAAGTAAATACTTTAAATAATGAATTCCTATAACTGCCAACATTATATATTCCATGCTTTTATGAACTGGATGTCACAATGAATACTGGGAATCGGATTGTCAGCAAAACCAATTGAAAGTAGAAATGGTTTAGGGGATGGATTGCAAACCTTTCACAGACTTAGATTACAATCTTCAGTGTACCACTTCTTAACAGTGATAAAAAATTGCTGCAACCTCAAGGTTTAATTCTTTCATAGAACAGTGGATCGTTTGATGATGCCAAAGCTGTATATGTACTTTAGAATTGCATTGAGAAACTTCTAAGCCTGCACTCCAGTAGAATATTTTGTTGAAAGTGGAGCGTTCCCTTTTCTATAGACAATGAATTTTCAACCTTTGACGAAATGAACACAATGATATATTACAAGTTGGTCAAAATTATTCTGACGTAGATAAAGAAAAAGAAGACCGTGATATTGACTTGTCAGTTTCCTATAACTAAAAAAGTGAAACACGACATTAAACAAATGAAGATATTTTACACAAATATTGTAGTGAGAGTACAGTGATCAATCATGTGGTTGGTGTGACACAGTGTATGCACACAGTTAACATTTAATTTTGGTTTCACTCTAACTTTGTGCTAATCAATTTCATTAATCGGACCGTATCCACCGCTTTGGTCTCGAGGTAGGGTGCTGCCTTGTCACGCAGCGGGCCCGGGTTCGATCCCCGGCCGGGGCAGTTTTTCTGGGTGAGGTTTTATCGGGGTCTTTCGTCACCTGTAAGACAAATGTCAGGAAAACTTTAAGGCCCAAACGGTCCCTGAAATCATATGGCCACCATCATCATCCTTATCATTACCATCATCATCCTTCACCGGTGTGGAAAGCAACGGGAAGCTACCACACCTACAATTCCCTAGTAAAGCTGCAAGCATAGCATGAAAATGCTATAATTGCAGTGAAGGACCTGCCATCGGACATAATTACTATGGATGGAATCGGACGGTGACACTGCGTTCCACTTGGGAACACGAGTGTCCCTGGCGGGAGTCTTTTAACAATATTATTTTAACATTAGCATTTTACCTACTCTTTCAAAAGCTCTGGAACGATTAGTCCATAAACAACTGACTGAATACCTAAATGATTACAACCTTCTAGATCAATTTCAGTCAGGCTTCAGGACAGGACACAATACAAATACTGCTCTACTAAATATTTGCGAAGACATACGCGAAGCTGCTGATAATCGAAAACTTACCATTCTTACATTACTGGACTTTAGTAAAGCATTCGACACGGTAGACTTGGACTTATTGTTGCATAAACTTAAAAACCTCTTACTATCTGATAGTGCCACGAAATGGTTCAATTCCTACCTTCATGAGCGCCAGCAATCTGTTATAGGAAATCATACATTATGTTCTTCTTGGTCCTTCCGTAAAGCTGGGGTTCCACAGGGTTCGGTACTTGGACCTTTGCTTTTTTCAATCTACATAAATGACATATCTAACTCCCTAAAGCATTGCAAACATAATTTATTTGCAGACGACATGCAAATCTACATCCACACAGACAAATATTCACTAAATGACGCTGTTGCCAAAATTAACGAGGATCTTGACTCACTAATGACTTGGACAGTTAAATATGGACTGCAATTAAATCCTAAAAAGTCACAATCAATCATTATGGTTCATCAGAGACTATTATCTACAATTAACCTAAACACAGTTTCGCATGTGTCACTAAACGGAGTTCAAATCCCTTATAGTGAGACAGTAAAAATTCTAGGAGTATTTATTGACAAAAACTTAAATTGGAATACACAAATAAACCATACATGCAAAACAGTCTTCTCAATAATACATTCATTAAATCGTGTACGAAATTGTTTGCCATTCGCCCTTAGGAAAATGTTAGTAGAAACACTTGCAATGCCCCATTTTGATTATTGTGACACTCTTTTTACAGACTTAAATATTATTTCCACTCAAAGACTTCAAAGTGTTCATAATTCTTGCGCACGTTTTATTTGTGGTATTCGCAAATTTGACCATGTTACACCGTCCCTGGAACAATTATCGTGGTTTCGTCTAAGAGATCGTAGAACTGTCCATTCCCTATCCCTTCTCTATAAAATACTTCACACATCATCGCCTAATTATTTATCACGCCGCTTCATCAGACTATCCGACACACATAATCTTGACACTCGATCCCATCAGCACATTGTCCTTTATATCCCGCCTCATCACACTGTATATTATTCATTATCTTTTACGGTGTCACTTACCAAAACATGGAATTCCCTTCCACCCTATGTCAGAGACTGTCAAACTATAACATCCTTCAAAAACAAACTAAAGAATTATTTAATAACAAACTAACTTATACACCTCACTGATAGTATTCTTTTAGCAATATTAATATATTTAATTATTTATGTAAATAATATTAAGAATAACAAATATTTTTATTTGTTTTGTTTTAAATATTGTATAATCGTAAAATTAGTTTTCTATATCTCATTATTTTCCTGTTTTTTATATACACTAGACAGGGGCAATTTAATATGTTTTGCTTGTATACATTTTATTATTAGTTTTAGTCTTAATTTTAACTAATATTAACTGGTTGTATTATAGATCGTAATATGTATATTAGATATTATCTTTTGATCAAATTTTTACTTAGTGTTTAATATTAGAGTTAATTAAGATTGTTATATTCTTATGTAATATATGTTTGTCCTGGTGAGTGGAAGAGAGGGCCGCATGGCCTTAACTCCACCAGGCTAAATAAATAAATCTTAAAATCTTAAATCTTAAAAAAATTTAATTCCGCTTATTTACCTATACATTTCAACGAGTAACATGTGGTTAGCTCATCGCCTCAATGAGATATCTAATAAGCAACTGAGGTATTACTTGCATGGATGAAGGTCGTTACTGTGTTGAGTAAGGGCGGATTTCTAAGACCTAAAAATTATGAAATATGGATGCATTTATGATCTACATGTAGGGTATTTAAATATGTCCCCCGCCAAAAAAAAGACAAAAATATTACTTTATATTTTTATGAGTGTATAAATCATTTTATACTAATAAATTGTTAATTCATGTACATTTTCAATTTTTCAACATACTATGAAAGCGGGAGTTGAAACGGCACGTTCTTTCAAGCAATTCCCAAGAACAAAAAGCACCTTCTAATAAATTAACATGTAATTTGCGACTTACATACATTAGGTTGGATATTTAACATGGCTGATGACTTATTAAAATCCCGGAATATGACTATAATATGACTTTATTACAGAAATTAGTACAAATATGGCCAAAATCTAAAACCTATATAAATATGACTTTTAAGACACAATAAAAAAACCTCCAAAAATTCATGAGAAACCCTATATAAATCCTTGTGCAGAATCTTGTGTTACCACACTTCGATTATTGTGACATTATATATAATGATCTAAACTATGACTTGTCGGAGAGACTGCAGCGTGTTCATAACGCTTGCGTTCGATTAATTTTCAATATCCGCCGTTATGACCATATTTCCGAACACTTTAATAACCTCTCTTGGCTCCGTCTTACTGACAGACGTAAATTTCACTCTCTTTCACTACTTTTCAAGCTTCTGAATTCCCACATCCCTACTTACCTGACGTCCAGATTTGAGAAGTTATCCTCTTACCACAATATTGACACTAGGTCACAAGAGGGCAGTCTGCTAACAATTCCTCTTCATAGCACTTCCTCCTATTCTACTTCCTTCACAGTAGCCTCTGCCCGATCCTGGAATCTCCTTCCTCAAGATATCAGGGGTTGCCGCAGACTTGGTACCTTTAAGTCACGCTTATACAGTTACCTGTTGTCTTATAATTATTTTTTCTCTATTTATTTAATTTTATACTATGTCATTAATCTTTTCCTCGTTTTTTATATATCTCGTACATATTATATATTTAATTCGTTAAATTTAGAGTATATAAAATTACATTATAAATATTAATTGTATTGTAATCATAACTTGTAATCGTTTATATATATATATATATTATATATATATATATATATATATTGTAATTTAGATTTAAGACTATTTTTTTTTGTTTGTATTTTTTTAAACCTGGTTGAGTGGTAGACAAGGCCTTAAGGCCTTAACTCTGCCAGGTAAAATAAAGCTATTATTATTATTATTATTATTATTATTATTATTATTATTATTATTATTATTATTATTATTATTATTATTATTATATAAATGTTATTTACTTACTCGAAACTCAAAATGAATTATTAAAAATATGACATGTCATAGGAATCCGCGTCCTAGTAATCTATATTGTAACCTCAGCTGTGTTTCAAAATGGCTTTTAAAAATATCTCACATTTTTGTGGTGATGAATACGCCTGAAATATAATAATTTAACACTGCCGGGTTATAACCTCCCCAAACTTTCTTAAAAGAAAGAGTATTGACTAATGGATTTTTTTAAATAAAGCTAATAAGGCACAGGCTGTGAGCCCCTAGGGGTATGAAATATTAGCTGCAGGGACAGCTATTCTAACTGTTGAGAGATATTGCTGGAGGAACAGTGAGATTGTCGCGTTGAAAGACGCTGTTATGCTGCAGCTTGTGCCGTGGATGGCAGGATGGAAATACTTGTTTCTTAGGTCAAACTTCACCATTAGGGGTTGAAAAAATATCACATAACAGGATGCAACAAAACATAGATATAGGATGTAGCACAAGTTTTATTATGACAAAATCTCGATATAAAGTTTAATGTCTATTTTTCTGAAGGAATAAATAAAAACTAATGAAGTATGTGTCATTTAAATGAAACGTTATACCACCTGGAGGAGTTTAACAGAGCCTAAAATGCCTGTTTTGCTAATTAATGTCTATTTTATTTGTTGGGCTTAAAATTGCGTTTTCCTGAATCCAATTTAAGTAATTAACCTCATTACAACGTTGTCAGTTATCTGTAAATTTCCGGATGTAGTAGAAAATTTCTCAGAGAAGCTCTAATAATGTAAAATCATTATAATTATTTTACTATGTGGTCAGTTAATAATTTAATGTAGTTAATTACGCTAACTTTAATTCGTATTGTCTCGGAGGTCACTCTGGCATTGAGCTGATCAATTATTTGGCAAGACCATCCATGTAATTGTGTGGCTAAAAACTGTATATACTCGTATCTGATCCAGAGATTAAAAACCTCTCCTGACAGACCGTATTCGTTTAAGACTCTAGAGACTTGGGAGAGGTATATTTCCCTATAAAGAGAGAGGTTAATCCAAGGGAAAAAAATTTAAAGTATTTTTTTTATTAATTTCATAATTAGAATGTCCATGTTTCTGTTAATGATAGAGTTATGTGAAATTACGCATTTAAAACAAAATAATATGTAAGGAACTATTTTAGGATTTAGATAGCCTATTTTAGGTCCTTATATTTACATTTTAGAGTTTAAAAATCTCGGATCTAATTTTGACATATGGAGTAATGTATTTTCCATGTATTCATTGATAGTTACGTGAACTAGGGATAGAAAAGTACTATCAAAAAAATCACAGACTGTATAAAATAAATAACTATAATAATTAGATATCCACCGCTGTGGTATCGAGGTAGCGTGCTGCCTTGTCACGCAGCGGGCCCGGGTTCGATTCCCGGTCGGGACAGGCTCCTGGGTGAGGTTTTTTCGGGGTTTTTCTTCACCTGTAAGACAAATGTCAGGAAGCTTAGGGACCAAACCGTCCCCGAAAATCATCCGGCCATCATCATCATCCTTATCATTATCATAATCATCCTTCACCGGTGTGGAAAGCAACGGGAAGCTACCACACCTATAATTCCCTACTACAGCTGCAAAACGTAGCATGAAAATGCTATGATTTCAGTGAAAGACCTGCCCTCGGGCAGAATTGCTATGGATGGATGGAATAATTAGATAAAGTGAATAGATGAAATTATTATGAACATTTAAGAATAAAGTTCTTTGGAAAATTTTGAGCCTCTTCGAGATGAACGGACAGGTGATCGGAGAAGACTGTACATAATAATTAACTACACGATCTTAATGGGAAACCAGATGTAAAAAAGAGCATTTACGTCCCGTAAACTGCGATAGGAAGGACATGTGGCATGAATGGGAAATTAAAGAGGAAGGTGGAGTCTTGTAGGAAAACTAGAGGGAAAACGAACAAGAATGAGACTGCAGAATAGCATTAACCATTATTTTTGAGAGATGAATTAAAGAGGGAAGAATTGGAAAACCTCATAATAGGAATGCATGCCATGAACTTCCGGGTTCGATAGAGTTACTCAGTTAGTTAATTAGTCAGTTTGTTGGAGGAAGGGAGCAGAAGATGTTTGGTAACAGTGCGAATGTTAACGATTGGCAGATAAGCATTTACCATCAATAATCCATTCAGTATACAGGGTGCTCTAAAATTCCCCTTATGAACTTCTAGGACTTATAGAGGGGACTGATTTGATAATATTCAGAATTGGAAACCATGTTCGGAAACTTACCGTTTCCGTTCTACAGCCGTTTGAAAACAAGCATTGCCTGAACGTGCGTCACCTCTCTCAACAAGTAATAGCTTCGCGATTCGTCTAAATCGAAAATTTCCGTATCGGGGTATTCTAAGACTTGGTGTTTTTTTCTTTTTTTTTCCAAAAAATGTCAATTTTTTTTCGAAATTTTGAAAACTGCAAAAATTGATTGTGGAGAATGTATCCGGGATTATTAATGCAAGTCATGATTCAGTTTCCATTTTATTCTTTGGTTCTTAATGAGTTGAATTGTAAAACATGTGATGTGCTGTGTCACGCCTCATAATAAATTACAATACTGCAGCCACTGATTCTCCGGCCTTGACGTTTTCAGGGCAGTGTTGCCGATATGTATATTCAGTGGGAGTGGCCGCTTTATGTATGTGGTTAGCAGACATACAGCTGACAAAATCTCAGCAATTTCAAACCTTACCAGCGCGCTATACCTGCGTCAAGAGCAGTGATTCGTCGTGGCAGATATCTACTCCCACTACAACCATACCCTTAATGGCAGTAGAGGACGAATTCTCTCTTTACCCTTCGCATAACCTAAGCTTCAAAGCCGGCGATATGACGGCTCGGGTATACTAAAATTGGTCGCGATGAAAACGTGTTTTCAAATGGCTGTAACACGGAAACGGTTAGTTTATGGATTTGGTTTCCAATTCTAAATATTATCAACTCAGTCCCCTCTACAAGTCCTAGAAGTTTTTAAGGGAAATTTTAAAGCAACTAGATAGATGGATGGATGGATGGATGGATGGATGGATGGATGGATGGATGGATGGATGGATGGACGGATGGACGGATGGACGGATGGACGGATGGACGGATGGACGGATGGACGGATGGACGGATGGACGGATGGACGGATGGACGGACGGACGGACGGACGGACGGACGGACGGACGGACGGACGGACGGGCGGGCGGGCGAGCGGGCGGGCGGGCGAGCGGGCGGGCGGACGGCTCTGCTGCCATCACTAAGTGTTGGCGGTGAGCGATCCATTTTGGTCCTCCTTAATAGGTAGAACCCCGGGTTCCTGTAAAATACATTACCCCGGTTTAAATTTTGAATTCAAATTTGAAGTTGATTAGCAGAGTGAAGTCGGAAGCGGACCTTTTGGGCTTCTATTCCAGCATTTGCTCTTTGGATTGAGGGAAACCGCTTAAAACCTCAATCGGAATAGTCGATCGCGCGGGATGTTAGTTTAGGCAGGAACAGCCACTGTTAATATTGACGATGATATATAGTACTGAAATTTAAGCACGAGGCAAGAATTACGGAAAATTCATATTATGCTACGAATATACAACGAAAACTTCTGTATGATTTGAATGAGAGGAAAGAAGTTTGACCGAGTGAACGCGGTATAAAGAAAAATAACAAGAGATGTTTTCTTCTATTCTTGGCTTCGTGCAGCTTCTTCAGTTTCTACCGGAAATGCTGTTGCTTCATATGTTCTCTATGTATATGTGACTGGCCTACCACACAAATCTGGCTACTAAGGAAACAATCAACAGATGGAAGCTGTCACAAAAAAAAATTGTAGTTGTGTTTTTGTATCTTTGCTCTCCCCTAAATATAATTTCTCATTTCTGTCCCTCTTGACTTGTGTAGTTGAAGGTTTTCCCATGTATTGTTTGTTATTAATGTGGACCCTCACATATGAGATGCTTGGATATGTAAATGTTGATGTGTTGCCATACGGGTTTTCTTCTATCCGCCCCCCCCCCAAACCCTATTCAGAATATGCAGCAGGTTGCATTCGTGTAATGCGGCATGTTGTATGCAAAAACTCTCCAATTGGGGGTCCACAGAGAACACGACGATTTTTCAGAAGTTCCTTAAAGGGGAAGTTTTTTCAATTTAGATTTTCATGTAAATTTCAAACAAATTGAACTGTGTTGTTGAAATTGTGATTTTAGCGTATTCAAATGGAATGTAGCTAAAGTTTTTTTGGCAATATTTGATATAAATATTAATTTTTGTTAACGTATACTTGGAAGTGTGACTTAAATTTACAATACATATTTAATTGCTGGTTGAGTGGAAGAGAAGGCATTATGACCTTAACTCTGCCAGAATAAATAAAACATTATTATTATTATTATTATTATTATTATTATTGTTATTATTAATTGTCATGGCAACAATTTTTCAACACGTCTTAAATACAGTACCAGTTGGAAATGTACTGACACCTATCAGCATAGTCACTTAAAAAAAGCAAATCTTTATTTATCAAATCTTTAGCAATAATTATATATATATATATATATATATATATATATATATATATATATATATATATGCCGTTAGTCAATTATACTTTGCAATACTAATAATAAATATACAAAAAGTAGCAATAAATAAAAATTGATTTCTAAATTTAATAGATAAATAAATGTTGTCAATTTTGTAACTGCCTTAACTGCAAGGAACTGAAATTGAATCCAAAATCGAGCTTTGGCATTTCGCTATGCCTAGCCATTTGGACGTCCCTGATAGACTTAGAGGGGTGTGGAATGAGATGGGTGAGGCACGTACGGCAAGTAGTAAGGGTTATCCAATCCACCTAGTTTGTATTACTTATCTGTAGTTTAAATGAGAGATTCAGCGCTGGATTTTAGTGCCTTACAGTTAAAAGCGGGAAATTACTATTTTGGACACTGCCTCAGTACATCACAACGCTTCTCTGAGAGAAATTTCAAGGTATGTTTCAGCCTGTAATTGTTGACACTTCTCTTGTCAGTTTTTCCTTTCAGAAGCATTGCAGAGTTAGGAATTCCCTATCTTTAGATCTCTGTGATTTTTATGAAGAAAATATGTATAATTTTTTCGAGTCAATAAAATTGTCCTCTCCGAACGTGTTCATATTTTTTTCAAATGTTAACATCACTAACTTGCTTCTCTTCAATTATGGCATTTCTCAGTTTTGATTTAAACATGATCCAACGCTTCCTTTGGAAGAAGAAAGTTTCCTCTTGTCAATAAATCGTAACATTTCCTGGTAAGGTCATATCACATCTAGAATCTTCAGATGTTTCTATAGTTGTTTTTTCATATGTTTTCCGAACTTACTCTCATTTAATACCAGTGATATTATAAAATGGCGAATATGATGAAATGATCCTTGAAAATGAAATTCTAACACAGAATTTATCTTTTCGACTGAGAAAATCTATATTTATACGAGTCATGTTTGTTGGCTTAGGATTTACAACCCAGATCTTCCGAATAAGAGTCTCAACCGCTAAGAGCTTGGCCAATATGCTCAGTTCCTAAAGTTTTTTAAATAAAATGTTAATTCGTTCTAAATATATTCAATATTTTATGTAATGATAGATAACATTGCAGAATATCTGCGGTCAGAAAATGTCAACATTAATAGGAAAAAAAATATGCTAAATTGGACGATTAAGATAATCAAATAATATTATTTTACAGGCTGTTACATTGGTGTTGTTTCTTTGTTCACAATTTACATCTCTCTCTGTCTCTCTCTCTCTCTCTCTATCTCTATCTCTATCTCTCTCTCTATCTCTCTCTCTCTCTCTCTCTCTCTCTCTCTCTCTCTCTCTCTCTCTCTCTCTCTCTCTCTCTCTCTCTAATCGATTATTTTCTTCTAATTTCGTTCCTTTCACGGGTTCGTGGATATCATTATTCCAATTGTGATTAATATTTCTCCTTGGTGGTATTCATTCTAAGATCTTCTTTGGTCAACCTCTATCGTCCATTATAACTTTATGTTTATTCCACTTTAACTGTTTCTCCTTTATTTCATCAATGATGTCTATATCTCCCATTTCTTCTCTTGTTTGTATATTTGGTATTTTATCAAATATTGATTTTCCACATCGTCTTCTTAAAAAATTAATCTCGTCTCCCTAATATCTCAGTTTTTTTCACAAATCTTCTAACAATTATTTATATTAGAAGATGAATACATTAATTAAAGTTGAATAGTTATTTCCGTTGCAAGGATTAAGGATGGAGTTTTACGAATGAGGTCATATAAAACATTTTCAAAGTTTTTAATGTACATAATTTTATATCATACTAGCGAATGCCCGGCGTGCAGTGCTACGCCTAAATAAATGAAAAATATATTTTTATTTTTAGTTGAATAAGCTAAAAGGAAATTAGGGGTTAATTAAATTGAACGGTGTACATTGCGACGAATCAATTGGTTGCTATAGTCAATTTTTAAATTCGGAATTCAGGCAAACCTCCACTTCTATTGGCCGGAATTTGCTGATTTTTTATAATACCTACCTCGGTTTGTTTTAAGAGTATATACTGAGTTTCTTTGTAAAACATAACAAAAATTGCGACCGCTAGAAGGATTTTTAAATTTTAGTTTCAGGTGAACTCCTACACCTAATGGCTTTAGAGGATTATAAATAGCGACTATACACTTTCCGTAGGCCTACCTGAAAACCTGTATGTACAAATTTTTATAACAATCGACCGACTGCTATTCGAGCTTTGGGAGCATTAACATACGCAGACTGAGTTTTTATAGGCTATATGAATATTAGGTCAAATTGTATTATTTTAATATATATATTGTATTGTAAGCCCATGTTTTCCCTTTACAGAGATTTAGGCGCTCTCACCCTACAGGGAAGAATTTCAACCATACTAATTTAGTTACACTTGTTTTCGTATAGATATCATTTTGAGTGGTCCGTGGTCTGCGTTCCGCCTCATACCGACATCTAGGAAACCAAGGTAGTACTAGGACGGAAAAATTCGGTATATTTTGCTTAGAGGCCTTCTCATTCAGGCTTAAGGATTTTTACGAGCCTGAAAATCTTCAGACTCGGGACCCACGACTTAAAGTCCCGCCCGGAGGACTTGCTCCTTGGATTTTTTCCGTCCTAAAAAATCCATCGATCTCGGCCGGGATTGAACCCGCGACCCTCGGGACCAGAAGCATATATATATATATATATATATATATATATATATGGCATAAGAAAAATAAATGCCTGGACGAGATTTCAACTCGGACCTTTGGATGCATTATAATATATATAAACTACTCATTTCTGACTTTATGCGCTGTCATACCGATTGTGATGGGGATTTTTGCAAAATGTTCAGCAGTTTCCCGGGAAGGGTTTAGGCTATAAGAAAGTTGTAATACTTAAGCCTAACCCCTTTACCCTTAAAAATCGCCTTTTTAGGAATCTTTTGGACGCTTAATATGGCTTACACTGCCTAATCCATAACATACACACCAAATTATTATAAGCATACACAGAATTGAATATCTAAAAAATATCTACAAAAAGTTGGCGACAGTATATGTCTTTCTTTTACGGATAAGTCATAATAACCATTTTTATCTTTCAGCTCATGATTGCCAACAAGATTGGGATGACAAGATTCCTGGGCAAACGTAGCAGTGCACGGCGGGTATTCTTTTACGGATTACTTTCAATAACCATTTCTGTCTTTCAGCTCATTTCTGCAAAGAAGATAAGGGATAAGTAGATTCCCGGACAATGTCGGGTAATCAGCACGGGGTATCTAATATAATTATGATATAAATGTGTAATTATTTTTTGCACGATAGTGCGTTCAGTCGTACTTACAGCAATGGCGACCATGATTGAATGTTTAATTTCCTAAATTTTGGGGTTGCCAACCTATAAATAACTAAATACATATAGGGGCCTACTGTAATATCAGAAATTACCTACCTACTGCGGGAAGTAAAACCACTGCCCTTTATGTATCCTACGTACAATGTATATACAAAAAATATCCAAAAGTAGTGTTAATATACATTATACGAAACAAATCACTGCATTTTAAATGAACTGAACTTAATTTGAAACAATATAAAACAATAAATTCGTACTTGCCATTTTATTCCTGATTGGTGACACGGCCTGCTGTAGTCTCAAATAAATTATTTTCGGTATTTACCGTATAAACATTGACCTGACTGTTATCGTTACTCAGTTGTTTATAATTAACGCAAATATTTCCAACGAATATGTTATTATTTTACTATTATTTATTATTTTGAAACACCATCTTATAAAATATAATGTATAACGCATGTTTGTGCAGTGTTTTACAGAATCTCGGAAATTAAAAACCTTGGTATCGCTCGGTTTTTAATAATTTTCTCCCTTCTCTAAAAACCACTTCCCAACCACGCATTGTAATATAAGCCTACAATTTTTTTACTTATTCAACTAAACATATAAACATATTTAATTTATTTAGGAGTAGCAGCGCACGCCGGGTATTAGCTAGTAAATACTGTACTGAACATAATACACGTTGTAACATAACTCAACGGCAAAATTTCAGGAATGAGTTCCTCATATGGAGAAATTAAAAAAAAGCGTATTACAACATGGGTCCGAAAATTGATAATTACAGAGTTATTCGAACTTTTATGAAGGTTTACAGTTATTAAGGTTTACAATAGTTATTGACAGTCTGTTTTCTGTTGATTGTGGGCTGCTGTGATGTACACAAATGAAGAATATGCCTGTATTGAGGCACAAGGAGGTCACTTTGAACATTTCATCTGACAGAACAGACCGCTCCAACAATTCCATTGCATTTTTGTCGCAATGTACTAACATTCATAAAAGTTCGAATAACTCTGTAATTATCAATTTGCGGACCCATGTTGCAATACACTTTTTTTATTCTCTCCAAATGAGGAACTCATTCCTGAAATTTTGCCGTTGAGTTATGTTACACCCTGTATATTCAACAACAAATACACAATTAAATTACAAATCTTGCTTAAAACAGACTGCTCTTATGAAATGCTGAGGTTATTAAGATTGTTTCAAGATAAGATACCAGTAAAAATAATATATTCAAAATATAGTACAGACCAACAAAAATAATCATTCGATATACTTTTATCAATGCTGCGAATTCAGCCATTTGTATTATTGCTTATAACAATGAAGCGAAATAAAGTTTTAATCAATGCTGTGAATTGACAAAATGAAATACCGGTATTAATTATGTTTCAGCTACAGAAATACATTTTTATGACTTGAAACCATGCTTTACGACCGCTGTGTTCTCGGTCTGTGTATCGTACGTAGCGGGAATAGGTTCGATCCCGAAAGGGACAAATTTTCTGGAGAGATTTTTTCGGGTTGTTTTCCTAACGTGTGCTAAGACACGTGACGTGAAGCTTTAAGATCCAAATGATCTTCCAATAATTTGGTCATCATAATCATCTTATCACATTATCCTTGTTTAGTAGTCTAAGAATGTATTAGTGCCTTAAATGTTTGTGGTGTTTCGGAAATGGTTCCACATTGAGCTGATCAAGTACTCTCTCATGTCTCCGTGTGGTTAAAAGTACGTATGTAATGTTAAATTAAAAATCATCTCCTAACAGGTTATGTTCTCTTATGTTTTTATGTTTTTTTCAAATGTATGCTGTAATATGAATAAAGAATATGTTGTTGATCGTCCCGTTCTAAAGTCACTTTGTTCTTCTTCTATTAGAAACGTAGAAATAAACTTACTACAAGAACAAAAGACTGCACAAGATTGGATCGGATAAAGAATGAAGATATAAGAACAGAGTTAAATATGTATCCATTGAATGATAAAATCAAAGAATAGGCCTATAGAGATAAATGGTTTCGACATATAGAAAGATTGAATGTAATAAGATTGTCAAAAACAGCATTTAACTATAAGCCAAGAGGTTCAAGAGATGTAGGAAGGCCAGTGAAAAGATGAACAGAACAAATATGAGGCACAGGAAATTTGCATAACCCGTGAAGTGAAGAAGAAGAAGAAGAAGAAGCAGATCTCCTATCAGGTCGTGTAAATTAATGACCGGCGTGAAATGGGAAAGTTAAAAATTGTTAAAAGGGAGAGTTTAAACTAACAAGGTAACTAACTGTCAACCACTGCATGCCGAAACCTACTTTGAAACTTCACCAAGAGAGCCGTTGTGATGTACCAAGGTCGACTTCAAAAAATTATCTGCCGTTTTTAATTGCAAGGCACAGGAATCGAAGTCAGAATCCAGGAATGGCGACCCACTATACGAGCAGATAGATTCCCTTCTTGAGTAAGAGCTATGTGAAGTGAGGCGGGGCGCATACGATAGATAGTGAGTGTCATCCATTCTACCGAGTCACTAATTGTATTACGTCCCTGTAGTCTAAATGAAAGATTTGGTGCTGGATGTTAGTGCCTTACAGTTCAAAAGGCAGGTAATTTTTTTAATACGCCCATGGTATATCACAACTCTTCTCTGGGAGAAATTTTAAGGTGGGTATCAGAATACAGTAGTTGACAATTCCCTTGTAAGAATAAGAAAGATATATATATGTTTATTCAGCTTTATAAATAAATAAACCCTATTGATATAAACGTATTATATCCATATAAGTTCTATCGATCACCCTTCATTCCTTATAATATGAAAAATTAATGAAGTGTGACATGATTTATTCATCGCTCATTTGCTGCAACAACGTCATAACTCAAAAATCAACATAGTTAATATCACATGGAGACTGGAATGACAGTTTTTATAGTTGTAAGCCCATGTTTCCCTTAACAGAGATTTAGGCGCTCTCCCCCTACAGGGAAGAATTTGAACCATACTAATTTAGTTACACTTGTTTTCTTACAGATGTCATGAATGATCCGTGTTCAGCGTTCCGCCTCATGCTGACATCTAGGAAACCAAGGTAGTACTAAGACGGGAAAATTCGGTAAATTTTGCTTAGAGGCCTTTTCATTCAGGCTTAAGGATTTTTTACGAGCCTGAAAATCTTCAGACTCGGGACCCACGGTTTAAAGTCCCTCCTGAAGGAATTGCTCCTTGGAATTTTCCATCCTAAAAAATCCATCGACCACGGCTGGGTTTGAACCCGCGACCCTAGGGACCAGAGGCAAGAAGCATAACCACTAGTCCACCGCTTCAAATGCTTCTCCTGAAAAATCATCGTGATTTTCCAGTTATGACGTTGTTGCAGCAAATGAGCGATATGTCGGGGAACGTTGCAACTTTTTTTTTTGCAGTAGGTGGTAGGATACGTTTTGTTTCCACAGGCTTTAGGAGGTCCTTGAGGTACTTGGAGGATTTAGGCTCCCACCGTTCTAGACAATCGGCACGAGAACTCAATTCGGTTGTCAGCCTGTGTAGCGGGCGTCTTTATTATCCTGAGCTCCTCCGGGACTTGAACATCCGACCTAGGCTTGTGCTGTATTCCCTTAAACAACTACGCTTCGGCGTGCTCTCGTCCAATATGGAAAAGAATACATCACAACTAACTAATTTACTGTCACTATCGAACACGTGGGTTCATGCCGCACGGACATAATCTTTCCATAAATATATATCCTTAGCTAATGCTTTCCAATCATCCCTGTATAATTTACTTCCTTCGAAACAAGGATAATACTATTTTCCTACCTCATTCTTGGAATACTTAATGGAGGCTTTCCTTCTAGTTTACCTGCAATGAGCTTACATGCTCCTCTTTCATTCCCCATTTGCGCCATATGTCCCGTCCATCTCAATCTACTACACTTAAATATTCTGCCTATATCTGGTTCCATTGAAATTCATGTAGCTCACTGTTATGTCATCTACTTCATTCGCCTGTCTGTTCATCTCCCTTTGGTCCAAACATCTTCCAACGAACATTATTCTCGAACAATCGAAATATTTTCTCCTCACTTAAAGTAAATGTTATTGATTCTCATCCATATATAATACAGTATAACTGGGAGAATAACAGTTTTATATTTATTCACTTGAATGTTCTTTGAGAGAAAAAAAATATGAAATAAAATTTCATTCGTCCACAAATCGATGTTCTCTCTCGATTACATCACAGATTACTTTCTAATGTATAAAATGGCAGCTGCCATGTGATATTTCAATAGGTTACAAAGGTTATTCAGAAATGTGTGTTTGTTGCTTTTGATTCTATTCACATTCTGTTACATTTTAGGGTATTTTCCAGCTCTTTATTTCAAAAGAATGGTTCAAAATAAAGGTCATATGAAACGATGAACAAATTATTATGATGGTTGTGTGGTATACATAAACATTCGAATATTATGTGCGAAAGGTATTTTAAGTTAATCTTCATATCCCAAAACATTTAGTTGCGGAAGTGAACGCCCTGCCCATTGAGTTCTGTTACTATACGTCGCGTGGCAGATGGCCCATGCCATTCATTGTGAGGAATATATTCAAAGAGGGGAAGGACAATATTCTTTCTTTTTTATATATATTTCGACTCCCTCCAGTGTTTCTCCCTCTACGTGAAACGATGAAGCCACTTTATAGCTTGGTCTTTCATATTGCACCAAAATACAGAATGTCAGGTTATGACTACAAAATACTCTCATGAGAGTTGATCTTGCTACTTAACTACTGTACAATGTAGATGATATTATTTTGTTCCTACTGATGTAGTATCGCTAGGTGACAGCGAGATAATACTAAAAGTCAACACATGTTATATTAAATAACGCTAATAAATTGAGACCGGAATAATTATCATAAGTAATGCCACGAGTGATTTCCAAATTATCAATAAATCCACGACTCACGAAGTGATGAGTGAATTTATCTAGAGAATTTGGAAATCAAGAGCGGCATTTGTTAGGACTATTTAACGAATACAATTAAGCTGTTTACTCACAAATCATTATTTAACTATAGTTATTTTAAAATATTTATATATTTAATGTAAACGGCGATGTTTGAAAACAAATGAGAAACGATTGGTACGCTTCATTTGCTTCATTTGTTCATCACTGCAACCAGATCATATTATTTATTGCTAAAGGAACGCAATATTGTAAGAATGCACTCTAGTGGAGAAAAAATGAAACACTTCAAATGTAGGCCTATATTAATTCATTTCTGATGTCCTATGATGTAAATATGACAATTTATATTTTTCTGGGATGTTATTACCTGGGAATAAATACATTTAATAAAGTGCAAACAGTGGTTTCTTTTTTTTTTTTTTGGTGTTATAGTCAATTGCTAGAAATGTTTTTATATTAACTCCCGCATGCGGTATGTGTTGACATTCATGCACTATATATACAATCTGGTAGCCGTATTTCTTAGTGAGTCAGTCACTGCAAAATAATGGTCAGACCTGTTCAGAATGTTAAAAAGGAGGTGCTTTCTTTATTATGATAAACTTTACATTGGTAAATATTTGGTGAAACACGACTGTGATTGGTTGTAAAACAGAAATCATTGAAACGTGATTGGTCATTGACTCCCATTTGGGGCATGAGTTAAATAGTCATAAGTAATGCCACGAGTGATTTCCATATTATCATATTATCGATAAATGCACGAAGTGAGGAGTGAATTTGTCTAGGGAATTTGGAAATCAAGAGTGGCATTTGTTAGGACTATTTAACGAATAAAATTAAGCTGTTTACTCACAAATCATTGTTTAACTATAATTATTTTAAAATATTTATATATTTAATGTAAACGGCGATGTTTGAAAACAAATCAGAAATGTGAGGTTATGTTCATTCACTGCTGCTTGATCATATTATGTATTGCCAAATAAGATCGCAATATTGTAAGAGTGCACCCAAGTGGATAAATAATAAAACACATCAAACTATATGTCATAATCAACATTACGGGTTATTCGTTTATTTTTTTTTTTTAGTAAACAACTCAGTAAAATCAAGGAATCTTTTCATTATTTGCTATATTCAATGTATTTGTTGGAGAAAAATAATGCTTTGACCTGTTCAGAACATTAAGAAGGAGGAGCTTTCTTTATTACAAAAGCAGGAGCTGATAAAGATAAATCGATAAAGAGCGAGGTCAAAGACGACTGTCATTGGTTGTAAAACAACATTCATTGAAACGCGATTGGTCATTGACTAGCATTTGTGGCATGAGTTAAATAGTCAATAAAACTGAATAGAGACTGTCTCAAATTGATGTGTACACTCTTTTGACATTGATGATATTCCATTTGTAACAATCCAGACGGTATGTAGATCTCAATTCTGGAAATGCGTGCTATTATGCATTACAGAGACTCCTTTCAAAAAACGCTAAACTCAAAATATATAAACATATTTTTCTACCAGTTATATTATATGGATGCGAAACATGGACTCGTATTTTAAGGGAGGAAAGGAGATTACGAGTATTTGACAATAATGTTCCTAAGAAATTTTTTGGACCGAAGAGAGATGAACAGACAGGTGAATTGAGAAGACTACATAACAGTGAACTACATGGCCTTTATAGGAAGCCAGATATAATAAGAACAGTTAAGTCTCGTAGACTGCGATGGGCAGGACATGTGGCACGAATGGGGAATGAAAGACGTGCATGGAAGCTTCTTGTAGGAAAATCAGAGGAAAAACGCCCAGTTGGTAGACCAAGAATGAGGTGAGAGAATAACATTAATTATGATTTGAGAGAAGTAGATTATACAGGGAATGATTGGAAAACATTAGCTCAGGATAGGGATGTATGGAGAGCGTATGTCCGCGCGGCCATGAACCTACGGGTTCGACAGTGCCAGTGAGTTAGTTTGAGTTAGTTATGTCGCTCTGTTCGATGTCATTGTTAGGAGGGTTCTGTAGTAGAAGGTGGACTTTTTTGACATGTACGGCTTAAAGAACTTTGAGTAATACAACACAGCAGAAATTGTATTTGTCTAATTTCGTTGCTGAGAAATAACATTTAAGAGAGTATATACATCAGTTTGAGACAATCTGTATGTGGTCCTTGTATTACATTGAGAACCATATATCATTATTAAAACTATAATATAAAATTATAAAACTGTTAGCTAGTAGGTCCGTCTCCTCAAGTTTGCAAACTATTAATTCTCTGTAGGCCTTCCGGGACTAGTCCCATCATCAGCAGAAGGAGTAGGAGATAGATATGTTTCTACTGACCCTCAAAGCAATAAGGTTTTCACGCCGTCGTTATATATTCCAAAGTATTATTTCTGGCTTCTTGGCCGTGTCTTGCAGTGTTGTCTTGATCCGAACCGGCAACTTTTTCAATCTGCTGACTTCGGCTCTTAGTTCTGCTTCTCGAAGTTTCATCCTCTACTCTGGGTGACATCTTCGAGAACAGAAGCACCCGCATTAGGTGAAGAAACATCTAGAAGCAAAACAAATGGTCGAGGTCAGCAGAGAACAGTTACCGGTTGGATCAGGACTACACTGCAAGACACGGCCAAAAAGCCCGGAAAGTAGATTGGAATAAATTAAGGGACTTAGAATAATAATAATAATAATAATAATAATAATAATAATAATAATAATAATAATAATAATAATACTTTATTTATTTTGGTAGAGTTAAGGCCATAAGGCCCTCTCTTCCACTCAACCAGCACAAATACAAATAAATATTTGACAAATATAGATATACACTATACTAATTATAAACAGTTAAATATACAATAAATGTAGCAAAGTAAATTTCATGTACAAACAACATTTTATAGGGCAGTAACAATAATGATACGATAGTAATAATAATATAAATATGATAAATTATACGACAAACACCAATTAATATATATACCTTACACTGGATAATAATGAAGTCGAGGTTAGAGCAAATATAAATTTAGATTTCTTTTAAAACATGCCAATGTCCGGCAGCCCCTTATTTCTTGTGGTAGAGAATTCCAGTTGCGAGAAGTGAAGACGGTATATGACATGGAGTGATGTGATGTCCTATGTTGCGGTATATTAAGCAAGAGACTATGTTGTGATCTTGTGTTTAAGTTATGGTTTGAGGATAGATACTGGAAACGGGATGATAAATAATTGGGAATCGAGGTATGTAGGATCTTAAATAAGAGAATTAGACAGTGCAATTTTCTTCTCTCTTTTTGATGTAGCCATGACAATTCGTGGAATAATGGAGAAATGTGATCGTATTTTCGAACATTAAATATGAATCTGATACACAAATTATGGACACGCTGCAGTTTGTCCGACAATCCGTCACTTATGTCAGTTAGTAGAACGTCACAGTAGTCAAAATGCGGCATCACTAAGGTTTGGATTAAAATTCTTTTAAGAGCTGTAGGGAGAAAATGTTTAAGTCGCTTTAGGGAATGCATTGTGGAGAAGATATCCTTTTAGATGTTTGTTTTACTTGCACATGCCAATTTAAATTAGAATCTAAGTAAAGTCCCAAGTTTTTAACGACGTCGGTATAAGGAATTTGTTCATTATGTAATATGACAGCCGGCATATTGCCATTGTTTATGGAGTGTAATAGCCTTGAATGTCCGATAATTATTGCTTGCGTTTTGTTTACATTTAGTTTCAGCCCATATTGTCTGGGCCATAAAGATATATGCCTGAGGTCAGTGTTTACTTTGTCAATATATTCATTAATTTCGTCAGGCCTAAAGTGTGTGTAAATCTGTAAGTCGTCGGCGTAAAGAAGATGCTTGCAGTTTTGTAGTTTCTGGGTCACGTCATTAATATAAATCGAGAAGAGAAGAGGAGCGAGGACGCTGTCTTGAATACAATAAACGGAAAATATATTTTAGGTGGACAAAGCACTCGTTGGGCATGTTGGGCGTGAAACAGCTGACCGACTAGCTAACGAGTTAGAAAATGACAGTACCTTGGAAGTAACTTACAATAAAATTTCAAAAAGTGGAATCTCCAGGAAATTGGAGATGAAGAGCCAGGTGAAGTGAGAGTTAGAATGAAAGACATCTAACAGGCCAATCTATTCGTACTTATTCCCATCTGTAGCTACAGACTAAGAATAAAATTCAAATTAACGCCAATATTAACATCAGTATTAACAAATTACGACAAAAGAAGAACATATAAGATAAACTATGGCCCCGAGTGTAAATGTAAGGTAGGTGAACAGACGCTAACTCTTTCAGTATTTGACTATAATATACTAAAAAATAAATGAAATCATTGAAAAGGAAAATAACAGCAGCAGGAGGAAATTGACCATCAACAGAAATAAATTTTTTTATATTGTGTAAAATTGCATGTCTACCCTTATAAGTATCAAGTGTTAATAGCCCAAATGTAAATACCTTTTATATAAGGAATACTTAGGCATGGAGAATCAAAGTACCATAAGGTGATAGAACACCTTGTAAATAAATTCAAAATAAATAAATGTATATATATATATATATATATATATATATATATATATATATATATGAACATTATAAAAGAAAACGGATAGTTAATGAAAATTTCGAAGAAGTAGATAAATTTAAATACTTATGAACGATATTTACAAATAGGAATGAGGTGTAGGAATAAATTAATTATAGGAAACGCATGTTATCATGTATTATAAGCCCTTGTCATCCCAACTCATCTCAAAGAACGTTAAATTAAAACTATGTAAAAGAATTATTCTTCCATGGACTAATACTGTAAGAGAGGATAAAACTTTACGAGCATTTGATAATAAAGTAGTTAGGAAAAATTTTAACTAAAAGGAGATAATCCAGACAAGCGAATGAAAGAGACTACACAACAGTGAGCTACGCGATAATTATGGGAAACCAGATGTAAAAAGAGCAGTTAAGTCTCATAGAACGTGATGGGTAGGACATGTTGCAGGAAGGGGGGGAATGGAAGAGAGACATGGGAACTTCTTATAGAAAACCAGAGGGAAAGTTCCCACTAGGTAGTTTAAGAATGAGGTGGGAGAATAACATTAAGATCAATAATAACATTAACCAAGAAACCAGCTTCCAACTTTAGCAGAATGAGTCAGTAGCACATACCCTTCTACTGAAGATAGAAGCCAGTTTCTGAAAGGCCTACAGTTTTTTTAAAAAAAAAGCTAGTTGAGGACAACGGCACCTGCCAATGTATTTATTTTTTATATTTTTCTTCTCCGTAGAAGATAAATGATAGTTATATTACTTTCAGTATAAAAAGAGTATATGAAAATCGATGCATTATTTGATAATGCTATTTTCGTAAGAGATATTTAGAGTAAAGTAACCAGATTACTGTGATATTGCATGGTCTTCCAAACTTTAGGTCTTTGAAGCGTGAAATTCAGTAACCTCCTTTCGTATAGATACAAGAACTTTCATATCATTTTACATTGCTGTCCCATTATGAAACACATCGTAGAATGTTCCATTATTTTAAAAAAATATAAAATTTATATTATGTGTCCCAAAAATCCCAATCTCATATTCAGGATGATACGATTAACTCCCTCGATGGTATTATACATGAAGTTGTAAAAATATAATGGAAATGCATACAAGTATGGGTACTATTAAAATTCAGTGCCTATTCAATCATCTGATTAGTTGACCATATCCCTTACACATTGCATACACATTAGTCCTATAGTTCGGTCTATCCCATCTAAAAAGCTAGTTACATATCAATTTAATAAATTTGTATTATATTCTCTGATGGTTTTACATCGTATAATATGTAGAATTTGTTAAAAAACGAATCCACAAATATAACAATTACTGATTTTAATATTGAACATGTTAAAATTGTGCATCATATATCCATATTTTATGTTCAATTGGGAGTAAATAGCAAATTCAGTAAAGATAAATCTTAATAGCGTCACAAAAAATTGCCAGATATAACATAGAGTAACTACAGTGCATTGAGAAGCTAAACACTGGACGAATATACTTTAACATATATTAGATTTAAACTTGTTAAAAACTAAATACGTGAATATTACCAAACAAACAATACAGTACAAGTTCTAACAATAAATGAATATAAATGCTAATAGGATTTTGATTTGAGGGGTTCAGAGCAAAAGTGCAACAAGTCCATATTTTACTCTTTTGAGAAAAAACATATAAAGTTAAAACAATATATCCAATTACATATAAATAATTAAACATTATTAATTGTGTACAGTGAAAAGGAACAAATTCAAAACTTGTTTTGCCATTTTTCTGAAGAATTATTGATATCTTGAGCCCAAATTAACATAAAACCTATATTTTCAATGTTTTCGACTTGGTCAATTTTTGCTCTGAATCCCTTATTACTATTATCTTGCTTCGTCATCGAATTCTGAAAATAAAATTAAAGATGAAATAAATAAAATAATAATAAAGAATAAGAAATTCTCTTTCTCCATTTCAGGTTATTTGAATCCAATATTTTATCATAAGTAAAGCCACGAGTGATTTTCAAATCATCGATAAATTCACGATGTCACGAAGTGACAAGTGAATTTATCTAGAGAATTTGGAAATCAAGAGTGGCATTTGGTAGGATTATTTAACGAATAAAATTAAGCTGTTTACTCACAAATCATTATTTAAATATAGTTATTTTAAAATATTTGTATATTTAATGTAAACGGCGATGTTTGAAAACAAATGAAAAACGTTATGATTCACTTGTTTATCACTGCAACCAGATCATATTACTTATTGCCAAAGGATCGCAATATTGTAAGAATGCACCCTAGTGGAGAAGAAATGAAACACATCAAACTGTATATTAATTAATTTCTGGAACGTTATTACTTGGGGAAAAAATACGTTTAAGAAAGTGCAAACAGTGTTTGTTTTTTGTTGTACAATCAATTGCTACAAATGTTTTTATATTATCTCCCGCAACGACGATAAGGTTACATTCGTGCACTATATATACAATCCGGTATCCACATCGGGTCACTGCAAAATAATGCTATGACCTCTTCAGAATGTTAAAAAATAGGAGCTTGATTTTACAGCGATAAAATTGAATTGATAAAATCGAGGTGAAAAAAGACTGTGATTGTTTGTATATAAAAAATCATTGAAATGTGATTGATCATTGACTCCCATTTGGGGCATGAGTTAAATAGTCAAAGGAAACATAGCTAAATCTTTAAAAAAAACTCTCAGAAAGTTTATTGTATCTTATGGAGCTGAAACAGAAATATCCGATAAATAGCAGCATAAGTTCTGTGAAAGAAAAAGTATTACTTAGAAATTTGATCCAGTGTTTATTGAAGGAGAATGGAGAATACATTTGACGATTATTGGAACCTGAGAATATTATAGGATTTATTAAAGGCTTAACAATAAAATGTTTTGGGACATGTTGAAAGAATGAGTAATGAAAGAAAGCCTAAAATGATTTTGAAGGTGGTGGGCGGAGAAGAGCTCGACCGACCTAGGAAACGTCGGCTTCATATAAAGATTGGTTCGAGGAGTCTGGACGTGAGATATTGGAAGGTGTAACAAGAGACAGAACTGCATGGAAGCTCATGTACGAGAGGCTACGTTAGATTTTATTGGAGCCATACATGATGATGATGATGATGATGATGATGATGAAATTTAAAATTATAGACTAAGTGTGAAATTTTAAACTATCCTTGCTTCATTCAGGTGCTATTCAGATTACGACGATTATCAACTTCTTTTGAATAAAAAAAAGATATCTGAGCGAAATTTATTTATTTGTTTTTTATAGGAAATGTGCACTCAGGTTGAGCATTAATGGACACACACCCAGACCCAAAGTGGAGATTTTTTTAAAATTCCCTACCCCGCCGGGAATCGAACCCGGGTCGCCGGAGTGGAAGGTAAGGACTCAACCGACCACGCCACGGCCACGGACTGAGTGAAATTTATCCTATCTTTATATTTCCTATTAATACTTCAGTTTCTTACAAGATATTGCCTCTATGTGATGTACTAACCATCGGTCCTTCGCTGACACATGTAGGGAAGAAATAAGCGTAACTTTATTATTAACACTTCCCGCAATGGAAGTACCCAAGTTCCCTAGCGGGACGAACGGGGATATATAACACTGAGCAACAGAAAAGGAACTTTATTTTGTCTCAGATAGAAAAATATGTGATTCTGATAGTATTTTTTCTCCTGAATTCAAATATAATATCGGTTCTTCTCCATCACGTATGATTTCCGAGAGACAGTTATTTATAATTTCAAACGGAAAAATCCAAGGAGCAAGTCCTCCGGGAGGGACTTTAAGCCGTGGGTCCCGAGTCTGAAGATTTTCAGGCTCGTAAAAAATCCTTAAGCCTGAATGAAAAGGCCTCTAAGCAAAATTTACCGAATTTTCCCGTCCTAGTACTACCTTGGTTTCCTAGATGTCAGTACAAGGCGGAACGCTGACCACGGACCACTCAAAATGACATCTATACGAAAACAAGTGTAACTAAATTAGTATGGTTAAAATTCTTCCCTGTAGGGGGAGAGCGCCTAAATCTCTGTTAAGGGAAAACATGGGATTACAAAAAAAAAACTGATTTTAGTTACGTTTATTTCCTTACAGATACCCGCGAGGGACATGTGGTTAGTACATCACCTCGAGGCGACATCTAGTAGGAAATTGAGATGTTGTTCGAATGGATGAAAATCGGTTAAATTTTGTTTAGAGATATTTTCTTTCAGACTTGAGGTTCTTTTACGACCCCGAAAATCTTAAGACTCAGGACCCACGGCTTAAAGTCCCTCCTTTAAAACTTTCCCCTTGGACTTTTCTACCCTAAAAATCAATCGACCCCTACAGGGATTTCAACCTGCGACCGTCGGAACTAGACGCAAGGAACATAACCACTAGAACACCGCAGCCGACAGCATTTGTATAACTAACTCACTAGTACTATCGAACCAGTAGTTTCATGGCGATGCGGACATAAACTATCCATACATCCCCATCCTGAGCTTATTATCTTCCAGTCATCCCCTGTATAATATACTTACCTGAAATCATGGTTAATATTATTCTCCCACCTCATTCTTGGTCTACTCACTGGGTATTTTTACTTTCTAACTACTTAACTAAGTAACTGGCACTATCGAACCCGTAGCTTCATGGCCGCGCGGACATAAGCTCTCCATACATCCCTATCCTGAGCTGATGTTTTCCAATCAATCCCTGTATAATCTACTTCCCTCAAATCATAGTTAATATTATTTTCCCACCTCATTCTTGGTCTACCAACTGGGCGTTTTCCCTCTGGTTTTCCTACAAGAAGCTTCCATGCACGTCTTTCATTCCCCATTCGTGCCACATGTCCTTCCCATCGCAGTCTACGAGACTTAACTGTTCTTATTGTATCTAGCTTCCTATAAAGACCATATAGTTCACTGTTATGGAGTCTCCTCCATTCACCTGTCTGTTCATCTCTCTTTGGTCCAAAAATTTTCCTAAGTACTTTATTCTCAAATACTCGTAATCTCCTTTCCTCCCTTAAAGTAAGAGTCCATGTTTCGCATCCATATAATATAACTGGTAGAATACTAGTTTTATATATTTTCAGTTTAACGTTTCTTGAAAGGAGTTGGGACGTCAAGAGTCTCCTTAATGCATAATAGCACGCATTTCCAAAATTGAGCCTATGTTTAACTTCTTTTTGTATCTCATTCCTATTTGTGATTATTATTCCTAGGTATTTGAATTCAGCCACTTCCTCAAAATTTCCCTCATTTGTCATCAGCTGTCCATTTCCATTATATAATGTATTTCTACATATGGCCATATATCTTAGTGTTACTCAATAGTCTAAGATTATACTGTTCTTATTATATCTGGTTTCCCAAAAAGATCATGTATCTCACCGTTATAAAGTCTTCTTCATTGTCCTGTCTATTCGTCTCGCTTTATTGTAAAAATCTTCATATAGGCTATTATTATTTTTTACATTACGCATGTTACATAGGTCTGTTATGCATAATTCAAGCACATCATTTTTTTCATACGTCAATAACCAAATGAGTTTATAATAGTCCGTTTTCTATGCGAATATCGGAGAGGAACGCTTCTGTTCGTAGCAAACATTCAAATAAATTGATATTAATGTCCCTCGCATCCCAGCAATACAGCCTCTGTCCTCAATAAATAATGACAAAAAACTGTAACCAAAACGACAGTTTCATTGCTACAATGGACTTATGTGCTAATGATTAGAGAGAAGTGACGAAACACAGGGAAGGGGATTGCTGATGATAATGAATTCAATGGGGTGAGAATTTGAGGCGGTTAACATGTTCCATTTTTTTCAGCATCGATTTTATTATTGTTTTAATTAGTTCGAGTTGTTTGTTTATTAATGTAATGACTTTTAAAACCATCCGTAATTAAGTTATTAAAATTAAAAGTACAGTTATATATATATATATATATTATATATATATATGACCCAACAGTTGATTATTATAAAGAAAAATACTAAATAATATAATACTTACTCACTGCCACTATCGACCCCGTAGGTTCATAAGCTCTCCATACATCCCTATTCTGAGCTAATGCTTTCTAATCATTCCCTGTATAATATACTTCCCTCAAATCACAGTTAATGTTATTCTCCCAACTCATTCTTGGTCTGTCAACTGGGCTTTCCTACAAGAAGCTTCCATGCACGTTTTTCATTCCCCATTCGTGCCACACGTCCTGCCATTCGCAGTCTACGAGACTTAACTGTTCTTATTATATCTGGCTTCCTATAAAGACCATTTAGTTCATTGTTTGTAGTCTTCTCCATTCACTAAATAATATAATGCATAATAAAATTCCGTTGAGGTGAGTAATCATAAAATAAATAAATAAATAATATACTTACTTACCTACTCACTGGCACTATCAAACCAGTAGGTTCATGGCCGCGCGGACATAAGCTCTCCATACATCTCTATCCTGAGCTAATGATTTCCAATCATTCCCTGTATAATCTACTTCCCTCATATCATAGTTAATGTTGTTCTCCCACCTCATTCTTGGTCTACCAACTGGGCGTTTTCCTTCTGGCTTTCCTACAAGAAGTTTCCATGCACATCTTTCATTCCCCATACGCGCAACATGTCCTGCCCATCGCAGTCTACGAGACTTAACTGTTCTTATTATATCTGGCTTCCTATAAAGACCATGTAGTTCATTGTTATGTAGTCTTCACCATTCACCTGTCTGTTCATCTCTCTTTGGTCCAAAAATGTTCCTAAGTACTTTATTCTCAAATACTCGTAATCTCCTTTCCTCCCTTAAAGTAAGAGTCCATGTTTCGCACCCATATAATATAACTGGTATAATAATAGTTTTATATATTTTCAGCTTAACGTATTTTGAAAGGAGTTGGGACATCAAAAGTCTCTGCAATGCATAATAGCATGCATTTCCAGAATTGAGCCTATGTTTAATTTCTTTGTGCGTCTCATTCCTGTTTGTGATTATTGTTCCTAGGTATTTGAATTCAGCCAATTCCTCAAAATTTCCCTCATTTGTCATTAGCTGATATATATATCCTCAACTCGTGTCCAACTCAGGGTCGGATCGAGGAATGAGATGAGATGAAGCCCCTCTATTTATAGAGATCTGTGAACTACAAGGGTGCCGACCGATCAATCCTGACGCACCGTCACAGTGGCGGATGAATGCAATGAAACGAAATGGATGAGATGAGTATGGAGAAATGGTGGAATGAAATTTGTGGAAGGGAAAACGGCAGAGATCCCGAAAAAGATCTGCCAAAGCTCCGTTTCGTCCACCACGAAACCCACATGGAATGACCGAGACTCTATCTCGGGATCTCAGCGCAGCGGTGAGAGGCGAGCGTCTAACCGCTTGCTACACGGAGCTGCTTATAAAATTCTTCTTCTTCTTTCTTCTTCCTCTACGCATGAAAGCTGGCAGCTTGTTGCGTGTTCATTCACTACAGGTCCGGGGTATGGTGACGTCCTTCCATCGTAGTCGTGGTCTTCCTAATGGCATTTTCTGCTGAAGTGTCTAGTCACGTACTTTCTTCACTAATCTACTGTTCTCCATTCTATCTATGTGATAGTTCCAATTTAATTTTCTATCATCTATCCAAAGGGCTTATAAAATAAAATATAAAAATAAATTAATATCTTGGCAGGTGCCGTCGTACTCAGCTAGGTACTTTTTTTAATGTAGACCTTTCAGAAACTGGCTTCTATCTTCACCTAAAGGGTGTGCGCTACTGACTGGAGCCAATATCACTGCACCTGCCAAGATGCTCATTTATTTTAATAGTTTACTTTTCACATAACAATCAGATAGTATAATTGTAAGAGGGTTGATGGTCGGAGCTTGGGGTACAATACTAGGATTCTTAGGTAATTTCGGAAATTTTCAGAATTGGGTAAAGTATATATTTCCAAAATTGTCATTGCTGCCATTCGTGGATCATTTTTACGAATGGTCTCCTTTGTAGGATATAGTTGCAGTTAAAATTTGAAATTTTAACATATTTAAGTAGTCATTTTCAATAAGTTAAAAATCAGTTGCCTGTATCACTTTGTCCTTTGGCAATACTCTAGTGAACAAAGTCTATATTAATAGAATATATATATATATATATATGTTTTACTTGTTATGATAGCCACTAGCTGGCAGTTGGAACGATATCCCGCTGCCTCTTATGTAAATTGAGAATAATATATAGTAAATGAAAAATATAAGTTTGTGTTAGGATTGCTGAGTAGGTCAGTTGGTTAGAGCGCTAACGTATAAAGTTTTAGATCTCGGGTTCAAATCCAAACTCAGGCACTTATTTTTCTTTTCATGTCAGATATATATATATATATATATATATCCATCCATCCATCCATCCATAGTAATTCTGCCCGAAGGCAGGTCTTTCACTGCAATCATAGCATTTTCATGCTATGCTTTGCAGCTTTACTAGGGAATTATAGGTGTGGTAGCTTCCCGTTGCTTTCCACACCGATGAAGGATGATGATGATAAGATGAATATGAATGATGATGATTGCGATGGCCATATGATTTCGGGGACCGTTTGGGCCTTAAAGTTTTCCTGACATTTTTCTTACAGGTGAGGAAAAACCCCGATAAAATGAATTTCGGCCAGCGAGAACTAGTGCCCTTCCAGTAACGTGAGGAATTTGAGTAGCTAAAATAAGTAGCGGCTCCAGGTTGACAAAACCATCTATAACGGCTGTGGGATTCGACAATCTGACCACATTTCACCCCTAAATTGGCTAAATGGTCGTCCACCTCTGTGAATGTGAGGTCAGTTCAGCCTGCTGGTAGGCCAATGTACTGTCGCGCCATGCAGTTACAACTATGCATCCGAAATAACTAAGGATGGTAGCACTTAAAAGTATAGCAGGATTTTAATATAATAAATATGAATGTTTAAGTTAATAATTTTGTACTTTAAAATTCTCTTAATATTTAAATATAACTTAAATAAAGAAAAACATCTAAATAATTCATTGTTGTTCATTGGTGAATAAAAATGTCTCAGTAACAATTAAAGAAATTGTACTACATAACAGTTTTTGTAAATAATAAAATTGTTTTAAGTCATTGTTGTCAAAATTATAAAGCTTTCTGTTATAACTGTAATAAGAACACCTGCTTAACTTCATATCCTTAAATGAAAGTAAACTAAACTCTGATTGGATGTTAAAACAGTTAACTTTCTTGTTTAACAAATCAAATTTAAACCTTATATTTTAAGGACTATTAACCAATAGAATTTAAATATAACATCATGTGATGTAACAATGTTCTTAAAATTATAAAAGAATTACACTAGTCATTCTGCATACAACTTTTCACAAAGATAGAAGCAAGAAGAGTTCTCAAAATAAAATGTAATATTTAATACAAGAATAATTGATTCCAGAAAATAATTTATTTTAATTGATAGTGAAGAATAATACCACTTACATTTACTTAATCTGCTGGGAATCTACGAAGTGAATAAATTTGTAATTATTTCTACAAGAAACTTTTTTTATGATTTTGAAGTGTTTTCCTATCCAGTGTACCAACTTCCGACCTTGAGAAGAGAATCCGGCTGTAATGAAAATTAAACCCAACCTGAACCAGTAATTCTTTTTGGGACACCAATCCTTCTTCAAAATGTTACTACAACATCGGGCATGAAGAGAATTACTGCGTCAAAATGTCACCACAACGTGGGACAAAGCAATTACTTCTTCAAAAGATAAGGTTGGGACGTTTTATAATTAAATGTTAATGTTAGTATTAGGAGCGTCACATCTCTATAAAAAAATCAAGTTTTTTTATGAGAAGAGCACCAATAGCTTCTTGCCTTCGAAATTCTATTTAAAAAAAACTTTTACAAAGCCTCTTAAAATTTTTGGGCCAAAAAGTGAGGAATAGATAGGTGAATGGAGAAGACTGCATAATAGTGAGCTACATGATCACAAATGTTCGATGTGTTATATCTGACTCAATGTCACACATCAAAATTATAATCTTCTATGAAGTGGTCCCTCCAAGATGGATCAAAAGAGGATCACCGTACGTCACATGGTCTACTATATCATCTGACCTTTTCCTTATGGGAGTTTAAGGACCAGGTCTAAACGACAGCAGTACCTGATTACAAGAATGAATGCATGCTGCTATCAACCATAAAATATGTGTGGAAGTTGAATATCGGTTGGACTTTTCCCGTGCCCTAATGGAAACCATGTTGAGTGTTATAGATAATAAGTTACAAAAATCCTAATTTTAGCTATTGTAGCATTAGTTAGGAAAATACAACTATTTATTTTATTTTTATATGCGAAAATCCCTTTGTGTATGCAATAGTATATTATATTTTCTCTATTCCTCTGTCTTCTTCTTCTTCCTTCCTTCCTTCCAAGTATTAGGCCAAGGCCTGTTACGATCCCGTAGAAAATTTTCCCTGGCCAGAGGCTGTAAGATGGCAGCCCCATCACTGGTCTTGCCTTCCTTTGGCCAGCAACCAATCGAAGGGACTATTATTATGCTTTCAAGTCTTATACTATCTCTATTCCTCTGTATGTAACAATATTTTATATTTTCTCTATTCTATATTTATAATAATAATAATAATAATAATAATAATAATAATAATAATAATAGGCCTACAGGTAGATGAAGATACGATTTATTCTTGCTATTAGCTGATGATCATCTATTGATGGCAGAAGATTACTAAGATTTAGAGTACATGAAAAAAAAACTGAAGGAATATAAAAAATGGCGATTAAAGATAAATTTGGACAAACCCAAGTACAGGGTGTTTCTAAATTAGACCGACAAACTTTGGGAGCAGATAGTCAACCTTCATTGAAGCGAATTTTATAAGGAATCTATAGGATGTGACGCTTCGTTTCAGTGCAAGAGGGTCTTAGAGGAAGGGATGGAAGGAAGGAAGTATGTGCAAATAACAAGTAATTCTGTGTCAACATAATTCTGTGTCAACATAATTCTGTGTGTTAATCCAAATACTTTACAGAAAAGCAGAAACAAAACGTACTTATTTCTAAAAAAAAATTCACTCCAGTGTTGCATTGTCAGGATGGGTCCAGTTTATTGTCCCATCACAACAAGTGCTGGAGCAAACGTTTATTGACATCCAGATAAACAATCTACCGACCTGCCATACTTTGTCGTTCCCTTCCAAAGATGCTAGGAGTTTCCCTTATTTCAGCTGCTGCGCTGACAATGCATGCTACAATATATTTAGAGTCAATATCGGTTTCAAAAACCGTTGCCTTCATGTAGTCCCACAAAAATAAATCTAGGCGGATCAGGTCTGGCTAGCGTGCCGACCTGTCAGTGGGCCCACTTCTACCTATCCAACGATCGCCAAATATAGATGTCAGATGGGCACGACTTCATTCCCAAAGTGAGGTGGGGCCCCGTTATGTTGAAACCACATGCTGCGTCTGATACTCAGAGCTACAAGCTAAGACACATTGAACTGTACAATACAGTATGTACAACAATACTGAATAGCACAACAGAATGATGTTCACCCATCCTCCCTTTTCCCACTACGGATAACAACAGATCGCACCAATGGATGTAGACAAACTTGCTGTAATTGTTACCGAATACTACTGACCTCCGGAAGTAAACAAACCAAGCGAGAGTAGTAATGACAACCCC
This sequence comes from Diploptera punctata, assembly GCA_030220185.1. Taxonomy (NCBI): domain Eukaryota; kingdom Metazoa; phylum Arthropoda; class Insecta; order Blattodea; family Blaberidae; genus Diploptera; species Diploptera punctata. Next base: position 369,887 of record JASPKZ010008882.1, read on the forward strand.
TCTTGAACTGAAAGGAGTGCTTATCCCTTTTCTTCAATCCCTCCCTGTAAGATCCCTCAAGCACTGAAACGAAACGTTTCAGTCCATAGGTTCCCTAACTAAATATGCTTCAACGAAGGTTATCTATCTGGTCCCAAACTTTGTCAGTCTAATTTAGAAACACCATGTATATAGAGGTAAATCAAAAGTTCTGATTTTAGAAGACTGACATGGAAAAGGTATGTGACAAATATGTAAGCCCTATATGTGTAGCAGAAATAACTGCACCAATTAATTTTATTATTATATATTATTACTGATTATTGAATATGTAGTTACACTTTCCAGAAAACGTTTCGTGAGAAACTTTTACCAATCTGTTACGCTTGAGTATACATAAAGGCATTTCTGTCTATTGTATCTCAAGTTCTTTGTAGATGGACACATGTAAGTAAATCGGTTTATGACCCCCGGGACAATCGTTCCCTAATAATACGGCCTCAAAGCTGGAGATGTAACGTCCCTAGTCCGGCTCTGGTAGTCATCCTTCCAGACAGATAAATGACGGTCAACTTTAAGTGTGTCAAAAAATCACTAGACCGCCTGTTGAGATGGCGACAGTAGCAAAAAACTATGTCCATCTGTATTCAGTAAATTAATAAACTTCTCACTGGCGTGTGAAAATCACACCCTGTAAATACACGACCAATCATTATCCTGAGATTCTGGTTGAGCTATAGTGGGAACCGTAATGCCCAATCAGAGTCCATAAGTAAATAGTATTCTGCTAGTAAGGCGTTTTTTTATGTATGTTCAGCCAATGAAAATATTGGTCTTGTAAAGTGTATTTGTAAGATGGAGTTGGATATATTCCGAATATCGGGAAAGTAGTCTCCCCCGGGATGGGTTCCCGGGTGGAACAAAATTAACATAAGACTCGCGCAGGATTAACTGTTCCGCGGCAGTGCGGACTCGTATATTTCGCCGGTCGCAGGCAAGCGACCCATTAGATACACTAAATGTGTTAGGCCAAGAACGGCAAGTTATAAAAGTTTATTTTAAAAGCATCAGTGTTCTGGTGTTATATCACACCTTAGGTCGTGTGAAGACCAGTAATTATCAGTGTTCCAAAACGCGATAGAATCGCCTCGATAATAATAACATTGGTCCAGTATTGACCGCTGTATCATTCCGAAGTGAGAAAGACACCGGAATATATCCAATCAAATCCAATGTTCTGGAATTGGAACTGTAACTGTCTTGTGCTACATATGATATAATAAATATTATTTAATTAACACCAGTGTTGTCTCGGTGAGCCTCCTGATAGTACCCTGTTATCCTTAGTTCGAACCTCGCCTTATCCCACGGTGAAAATCCACAACCCTGAGATACATAGAGTCCATGCCTTGCCGAGGCACCAGCCCTTCTCATTCCTGTTATATATGTTGGGGACAAAAATTAACGCAGATTGAAGTTATGATGCTGAAATTAATGAGAGGATGAATAAGGGCAAATCTGCAATATCAAAATTAAATTGTGTTTTATGGAATAAGAATATAAGTCCTAAAGCAAAGTGAAAAAGTTTAATACAATAATAACGAGTACAACGACATACGGTGAAGAAACATATGATTAAAATCTAGAATAAGTAAATTAAATTCTGCTGAAATGGACTTTAGGAGACGTGTAGATGGAATTTCTAGAAGTGATAATATAAGAAACGGTGTAATTAAACGAAATATAAGGTTCAAATTTCAATTGTGGATTTAATTAAAAATCAACAATTAAAATACAGTAAAACCTGCCTATGAAGGAACATGACGGTCCCTTAAATATATTTCCGTCTTGGCAGTTTTCCTTCTTATAAAGGGTTCCCAAAGTACAAGCTTGAATTTTCTCACGCTGTGTAAGGGTTTTACATACACCATTTAAAGACATAACGTATTAAACTGAAATACAGACAAAATAGTGTATGTAACATAGCACAGTTTGCACGGAAATACAAAACAACTGTATTACACAAAAACGAGAAAGAACTCAACTATAGGAGAACTGAAGAGTTTCCCAACTCCCTCGCAGGTTACGTAAGCAGGCAAGGAAAAGCAAGGGATTCCCCGCTGTCATACATAAGTAAGGGTATCTCAGCAATACAATGGCAACACAAGAAAGTAAAAGATATAATGCAGTAGCGTCATATGCAGAATTTTCACGTGTAGTCATTAATACTGCAATTAGAACGTGCTTAAGAATAATTTTCCGTCTTACTGAGATAAAAATTAACTATTGGTACTTTAAAAATCATTCCGATTCCGCATTATGAAGCTTTCCGGCTTGTACAGGACTATTTCACATGTAAAATCGTACCGTTCTGGAGATTTTTTTCCGTCTCTACAGGTTTCCTTCTTATAAAGGTTCCGGCTAAGACAGGTTTCACTGTATTATGGTCATGTGAGAAGAATGCTAGAAGACAGATTCCCAAGAAGAATACTTGGTAGAAGAAAAAGAAGAAGAAGAAGAAGGTGACGAAGAGAAGGACGGCCAAAAATAACGCGGATTCATGGTGTTTTGAACATCATGATTGGTCGATGGAGATTGGAATGACAGAGAGATGTGGAGGAGAATGACAGTAGATTGAGTGCAGTAAGATGTGAAACATTGTGAACCCTGGTAATAAATAAATAAAATAAGTCATTTTGTATTATTTTAATACATTTTAATGAAAAGCATGAACTCGAAATACTATATTAACATTGATTAATTGGCTGTAATTAGCATATTGGCAATTTTCTTCAATCTAAATCAGAATAATGATTAGCTCTCAGCAGCTGTAGATTACTTGTTTCGCTAAGAATTCTGAATTAATTCACATATCCCTGTCCCCCGAGAATCACGTCATTCTTCTCATTCCCCTCTCCAAATCCCTTCTTAACAAAAGATCATTCCATCCCTATATATGACCATTTTTTCAGTAGAGATTTTCTTTTCGAATTCACACGTATTATCGAGTATAGATTGTGAATCCAATGTAATAATGCCCGGGAAATATAGTCTCGGTCACGTACTGGCTAAGGCCTATTCTAACTTCCATTTCTTTCCTTTTTGTACAAAAATTGGTTACGAAGCATTAGTGTGTCTCAAACACGCGCCACAACTTATAATGGAGGATTTGTCAAGCTTAAACTTTTTTCTATCGATTTTATATCCCTTATTTCAACTAATAAAAACACATACATGCATAGGCATACAATAATAACAATGATAATAAAATCTTCTCCACTTCATGGACTAGACTAACTGCCTGTTCCTTCATCGCAGTGTCTCCTTCCATCTCCTCCTCGGCCTCCCTACGTCTCTCTTTCCTTTAGGATCATATTGATAAACTATGTTTATCAGTCTCGTACCTTCTATCCTTCCAAAATGTTCACACATCTTGTTCTACATCTATCCATTCTTGATTTGATCGCTTCCACTTCTAATTGTGTTCTTATTTCTTCATTTCTGATCTGTCTTCTCTTGTACATCCGTTTGTTTTCCTCAAAAATCTCATTTCGCAACTTTGTATTCTACTAATTTTCCTTTGTGTTCGTAGATATTGCCATGGTATAATAATAATAATAATAATAATAATAATAATAATAATAATAATAATAATAATAACAATAATAATAATAATAATAACAATAATAATAATAATAATAACAATAATAATAATAATAATAACAATAATAATAATAATAATAATAATAATGATATTAATATTGATATTAATAATAATAGTACAATATTATTATTATTATTATTATTATTATTATTATTATTATTATTATTATTATTTATTATTATTATTATTATTATTATTATTATTATTATTATTAATTGCTCTATGATCTTTATAGGAAACGAGATAGGTTATAATAAGAACACTTAAGTCTCGTAAACTGCGATGGGCACGACATGTGGCACGATGGGACAGAAAGATGGGCATGGAAGCTTCTTGTAGGAAACCCAGAAGGAAAACTACGAGTTTGATAGAACCAGTGAGTTAATAATCATACTAATAAGAACAACAAAATAATATCGCCTAGAAGTCTCTTGACCTACCAGCCAGTTGCTGGTCTCACATTCACTTATATTAATTATAGATGAGGACAATTATCCAATTACATGTGGTCAGTATTTTGGATTCGGCAGCCGTCATACCTGGTTTTCTCAATCTGTAGTCTCCGTTTATTTAGATATCCACATTTCACACGATGCTGGCTGGGCACGGTCCTATACTCACCGAAATACAATGAGGAAATTTCTTCACCCATGGAGACTCGAATCAGCACAAGTCCCTCAGCTCTATACCAAGGCATGATGTATTAAACCGCTCGATAACGGAAAGGATAATAATAATAATAATAATAATAATAATAATAATAATAATAATAACAATTACTTATGGATCCGAAACATGGTCAGTTACAACACAACATTCTGCCAGAATACAAGCTGCTGAAATGAGATTTCTCAGACCAATAGCAGGATATCAAATAACAGACAAAAAACATAACACAGAAATAAGACAACTAAAAGTAGAGGAATTAAACACAACAATAGAGAAATACAGAACAAACTGGAAAGAACTCTTGACAAGGATGACTGAGAATAGAATACCAAAAGCAGCTTACAACTATTTACCACGAGGAAGAAGAAGTTTGGGAAGACCTAGAAAAAGATGGAAAGAGCAGCAATTTGGAGCCGGAACAGGCTAGTAAATAAGCCTAAACCGTAAAGAAGAAGAAGATTATTATTATTATTATTATTATTATTTTTTTTCTTATATACAGATTTTCAATGTTTACATATATTCCTGGGCCTAAAGTTTTATTTTCCTTCTCAACTCGTCTCTATCCATCCACTCCATGTCTTCCAGTCCTCCTGTTCTCATTCCAGTTGTTATTTCTTTCATCCACGAGTTTCGAGGTATTCTTTTCCTTCTTCTTCCAAGTGGATACCAATCCAATGTTTTTTTTCTGGGTAACGTTTCTTCTTGCATTCGTCTTACATGCCCATACCAATTTAATTGCTCTTGATATCTTGTATATTTATGAATGTCTTTGTGTTGATAAAATCCGTTTGTAATTTTTAATGAGTGCTGCTCACGTATTTCTATTGGTCTTTCGCCGTTATCGTTTATTTTCTCCTCTCCAAAAGGACCCACCGCAATAATAATAATAATAATAATAATAATAATAATAATAATAATAATAATAATAATAATAATAATAATAATAATAATAATAATAATAATAATGATAATAATAATAACGATAATTATAACAACGATAACGATGACGATAATGATGATAATAATAACAATATTTTTTATAATTGATTCTATTATTGTAGCTTATCAGTATTATCATTAAGTAAATTTTCTAAAAATATACTTTAAATATTCTATATTTTATTTAGTAGCCCTCATATAAAAAACAAAATATCGGCAGAGGGGATTTCAATTTGTTGGTCCTATTCTCGAATCACCGCCACTTTAATGCTCTCGGTCCGCTTTTATTGGTGCGCCCGCATTCAGGACTTTCCTTCCCGAAATCTACACTTATATGAGATTATCCTTGTAGAAGTCTGGAGAACGCCATCGTTGGCATACATAGTGCAAATTATGTTTAGAGATTATTTGGACGTTGAAATTTCCGTGATTCCGGTATCTTAGGTTTACATCGTATAAATGAGTCTCAAACTTGAAAAAAAAAAACTTTGAGCAAAATTTCTTGACCCTTTCACCTCCTGATTTTCAGTTGAGAAACTAATGACACGAGATGTTAATTTAGATACTACTTCTTTAGGGAAAGAAATTAATCATGGCGTGGGATGTTTACTGCATTTATAATAGAAGGGTCTGGCCGAGAAAAATTGATAACCCACAAAATGCTTTTCTGAGATATGTGAGATTCGTCTGATATGTGCATTGTAAATCTGTTTTATTTTTTTATTGTTTCATAACTAGTCAGAAAGGAATTTGATTATTTACGATTATTCTGAACTTGGGCGTAAATGTCACCAGCTATGCAAGTTAAAATAAGAAGTTATTCATCAAATAAATAAAGCAATAGAGTTCCAGGCTGTTTAAAAGAAACCATTTGGAAAAATAATTATTTAAGAAAATATGCTAAAAATAAAATATATAAATCGGTAATCAGACCACTTTGTACATATACTGCAGAAAATAGACCAAAAACAAGTGATACTCTTCGCCTATTGGAAGCATATGAAATGAAAGTTCTGAGAATAATAGAAAACATAACATTAAGAGATCACATTAGAAGTAATAAGATAAGAGTACATTTACAAACAGAACAAATTTCAAATAAGATAAACAAAAGAATGGAATGAACATATAAATAGAATGTCAAACGACAGCATAGTTAAAATAGCTAGGGCCTTGTCTACATTGGGTGGAAGAAGAAGACCACGACAATTATTCTAAAAATAACATGTTTTAAAACTTTATGAAGAGGTCGATAATGCAGATTTTTTAGAAATATGTATATTGTAATATTTTTGTCCAGTTCCCTTAATTGATAGGAAACAGAAATTTCAGGAATGCATCCAATTTTCTCGTACTAATTCCTTCTGTAAAAGTGTAAAAAATTATATTGTTACCTAATTTGGAAATGATTTATTAGTCTATTATTCCTATACATATTTTTTTAAATCATATTATTATGTAAATAAATACAATTATATTGTAACGCGATGATGTAATTTTAGTGCCGTGACGTTTCATAGTAGACTCTGTGATTGTGAATATGTGTTCAGTGATCTATCCTTTCCTAATCGTTCGTAATTAACTCCCTCCTAATTCCCTCTTCCTGACGTCATCGGCGCGACTGGGGATGCGCGATGACCAATGACCGCGACCAGAGTTCCAGTTAACAGTCGGAGTCAACGTTTCGTTCAATCAAGTTCGGCGGGAGTGGAAGAAGCGATCCCTTGTCAAGGACTGTTAATTTCTAAATTCTAGAAGAAAAAGTGTTAAGAAAATGGTTTATTTCTGCGTGATTGAGAGCTCTAGTATGGATGTATGTATCATTATTATTTAAAGCTGACGATTGTTCTTATTTTCATTATGTATTATGTTCATGTTTCATTTATTATTTCAAACAGTTAATTGTATACTTTACTTTTTGACATCATTAATATTATATTGATTTTAGTTAAGCTTTCATATATTTTTTCTGGTACCTTGCTTAATTGTATCAATCCGAACTTGAACCTAAGTTTTGTGTGCTTTTGAGCGATTCCCACCCCTCTCATGATTCACGTAAACTACATTAATACAAAGTCAGATATATATGTTGAATAATTCATTAGAGGTTGTTTACAAGAAAGGTGAATTAAGTCTGTATTGCTTGGCCCAACTGCAGACTCTGCTGGATTACTTGTATGTTACAAGTTATTTTGGAAATTGACGATAGGTTCTATAAAAAGAGAGATATAGCAACAAAATAAATACAAAAATCAACCACCGTGCAATATTTTGAACTAACTCACTAGCTTTATAGAACCCAGAAGTTCATGGCCGGACGGATATATTATTTTGATATATATTAACCTGACCTAATATTATCCAATCATTTGTTATATAATTTATCCTTCAAATCATTGTTAATAATACTCTCCCTTCTCATTTTAGGCCTATCTACTGGGTGCTTTCCTTATAGCTTTGCAAAACAAAGTTTCCATGCTACTATGTATCCCATTCGAACCACATGTCGTGCCCATAGCATTCTATGAGACATATATGTAACTGACTCTTATGTAGTTTTCTACATTTACCTATCGGTTCGTCTCTCTTTGATATAAACATTTATCTAAACATTTTGTTCTCAAATGCGCTCAGTTGCAATAGTTTCCCCTCTCTTTAAGTAAGAGACTATGTTTCGCATCCATATACAGTAACTCGAAGATGAATAATTTTATATTTTTTAGTTTAATTTTTTTTAGAAAAATTGGGATGACAGGAGTTCTTATAATGTATAATAGGATGTGTTTCCAAATTTAGGCTATGTTTTTTTTTTCTTTCTTTCTACATTTCATTGGTGTTTATTATTGTTGTTCGTAGGTATTTTAGTTCTGCCACATCTTCAAAATTTCTCTCAGTGGATGTTATAAGCAACGCTCTTAACGCTTCCAGGAACAATTTTCATACTGAAAGGCTTCATATAATTCAGCCAGACTGACATAAGGATGTACAATGCTTGATAGATTTAGAAATGAAGATATAAGAGTAGAATTAAAAATGCAGCCTTTATTGGATAAAAATCACGAATTATAGATAAAATTGGATTGACCATATGAATAGAATAAATAAGGAGAGATATCCACTGCTAGCAAGAAATTATCAAGCAAGAAGAAGACGTGATGTCGGAAGACCTAGAAAACGTTGGGCCGATGCATTATGAAGATGGAACGGGCTATTGCCTAATCCTTCGAGTGATGATGATGATGGATGTATATTAAGTGTTCATTCCCATTTAACAATGTATTTTTACGTGTGACCAAATATTAAATAACCCATTCAATCATAAACTTCCTTGACGGTGTTTCTGATAAGTTATCCATTTATTAATGACACTAAAGAACAGTAATCAATCAACAATTTCCTGAGGCGAGTATGAAAATGACGATAATGATGACCAGTTGGTGTTCGAGGACCGTTTGAACCTTAAAGTTCCCTGACATTTGTCTTACTCATCTGCGAAACTTTGTCCCACTCAGGATCGAACTGCGTGGCAATGCAGCACGCTACATCGAGACCACAGCGATGGACTTAAAAAATTAAAGCAACAATAATTAAACCATTGTTCAACATTTCAACATATATTTCGGCAAACCAATTAAAAATTGGGTCCAATTGACTTCATATCTTGGAACCTGGCGACCTATTCTTTCTAACATAGTCCAGCCAAAGAAGTCGTTCAACACGGGTCGCAGGCAATGTAATAATTATATTCTCGTCTTTCTCTTTGTCTTTGTCAATAGTTGGTTGGTTGGTGTCCAATGTGCTGCATCTAACACTGAAGTTATTAGCAATCTTGCTCTCCAGTACTTTGAAGTTTTGGAAGTTTCCTCTTTGACGGCTGTACAGTTGTTGAGGTGTTCATCATCCATTTCTTCTTCTGGGTGGTTGCATAGAATGCATCTTGGTGTAGACAATGAATGAATGAATGAATGAATGTAGCCAATATGTCCCATGAAGGGCTAGGGCCTCCTACAAGATGGGGGCTCAATTTTAAAGTTTTAAGTGGTTCACGTGGTGAGATAATTCACGTGAACATTGTATGAATAAATCTGCTGATTCACCATCATTATAAATAACAATATTTATTTAATACAATGTACAATATTTATTGAAATTATTATATATTGACAAATTTTCTTTAAAATATAACTAACTCATTGGCACTATCGAACTCGTATGTTCATTGTCTCGCGAACATAAGCTCTCCATACATCCCTATCCTGAGCTAATATTTTCCAATCATCCTCTATATGATCTACTTCCCTCAAATAATGGTTCATGTTATTATCCCACCTCATCCTTGGTCTGCCAACTGGGCATTTTTCCTCTGGTTTTCAAAAAGTCTCCAATTCCCTTTTTCAAACCTCATTCGTGCCACATGCCCTGCCCATAACAGTCTAAGACACCTAACTGATCTTATTATATCAGGTTTTCTATAAAGGTCATTCATCTCACTATTATGTAGTCTTCTCCAATCTGTTCATCTCTCTGTGGTTCAAAAATGTTCCTAAGTACTTTATTCTCAAATACTCGTAATCGTTTCTCCTCTCTTAAAGTAAGAGTCTATATTTTGCATCCATGTAAGGTAAAGTGATCCCACAACAGGCCTCAGGAGGCCTTTGGGGTAGTAGGAGGTTAAGGCTCCCACTTTTTCTAGACAATCGGCACTTGATGTCAGCCGGGTTGTCAGCCCTGCGTGACGGCCGCCTTTACCCCAGAACAAGCGTCTGGTACTCATTTCCGTTAGAGGCTGAGTCGACCCCAGGGCCATAGTGCCGCCAGAGGGTTTGGGTCAGTTTAAAAATCCTGACCCCAACGGGACTTGAACCCTCTACCCTCCGGCTTGTAGCTCAGTGCCTTAACCACTACGCTACGGTGTGCCCCCTTTTGCATCCATGTGGATGGGAGAATAACAGTTTTATATAAGTTATTTTCAGTTTAATCTGAGAGAAGTTAGGATGGCAATTGTCCCTATAATACATAATAGCATGTATTTCCAGAATTGAACCTACAGTATATATAATTTCTATTTGCATTCTATTCATTTTTTGTAATTATTGTTCCTAGGTATTTGAATTCAGTCAGCTCTTCAGAATTTCCCTCATTTGTCACTAACTGTACATTTCCATTAAATAATCCATTTCTTTAAAACATTTTAAGCATAATTTGTTATTAAAATTATATTAATCACAATATATTTAAGTGCCCAACAGGTAGTCAATAATGTAATGAGCGAATAACATTAAACTCCAATTTCAATAATCCTACTTAGTTAGTTAGTTAAAGAAACTTGTATATCACTGTTATTATATTATCGATACGTCTGTAGCTGAACGTATTATTATTAGAATCTCTCTCTGAAATCCTGTGTTGCAGGTAATTTGCTTACCAGAGCAGTTAAATGATTTGATTTCTAGAAGAGTGGGCATCATTACTAATACATACTGCACCTTAACTCTACATCAAACGTTGATCTCACATTTCGTTTTCTCTGGGAACAGATATTTAATCACGGTTGATGATTATTCCTCATACCCTAAAATTAGCTACACATGCAGTTACATAATACCAACTGAAGCTAAAATAATTCGTACTTATAACAGAGTTACAAACAGAGGGAGGAGATAAAGGTTGCATAGTTTGAGAAACGTCGTTATTCCCCCACTAAATCAATTCCATAGAAAATTTGTAGAAACGTTGGTAATATGGCAGTGCATGAGGATAAAGGGGCTAATAAATATTGGGGCTTAGTAGTTTGATGCATCAGTTGTACCAGTTGCCGGTTGGTGTCCATCCAATCGCTAAGCCACGTGGATACAAGTCTGACAGGACAGAGGTCATTATTATTAATGTATACAGAGGTTTCCCAGCTTCTGTCAATGTCATTTTTTTTTCTCTAAAACTCTTCCCCTTTTCTTTCTGTATCCTGTAACACAGGAACCATCCTTTTGTATTTTTGTTCCTACTTTTTTTTTTACAAAACCTCAGCTGACCAAACTTACCTGTGCATGTATTTAAAGATTATGTATACATTATTAGATGTTCAGAATGTCGAGTTCTACAGCCGTTAGAGCTGGCTTTCTCATTCTGGAATCTCTACTTATTGTAGCCAGCCAAATTCCTCACGACACTGGACATCGGTCCCGTACTGGCCGAAATTCCATGAGAAAATTTCTTCCCCCAAGGGGACTCCAAGAAGCGCATGTTCCATAGCTCTGAGCTATGGAACGTGACTATTAATATTAATATTATTATTATTATTGTTATTATTATTATCATCATCATCAATTAAATTGGTATGTGCACGTACGACGAATGCAAAAAGAAAGGTCATCCAGGAGAATAGTAGAGTGGTGTCCACCTGGAAGAAGAAGAAGAAGGAAAGGAAGACCTCCAAACTAGTGGATGCAAGAAATAAGAACAGAAATTAAAACAAGAGGACTGGAGGATATGGAGTGGATAGATAGAGACGTGTGGAAGAGAAAAATGAAACTTCAAGAACAGAAAGATATGTAAACATTAAAAATATTTATATAAATATAAATTAGTATTATATTATTATTATTATTATTATTATTATTAAATCTGTCCGGCTGAACACTGTGGGAGAGATGAGTTTGGAAATGTTTTACATGGTCGGGTTACCAGCCCAGACGCACAACCACCTTCCTAGTGGATCGGGGATTTATTTCGTAGTTTCCTCCTCCTCCTAGACAGGTTGCTAACCAAAGCTTTGGAGTCCCATCTACCCCTTGGCTTGCAGGTTTCCTCTTCCGCCTTCTTTACCGTTGAGAACAATTTTCTTCATCCGCTTCTGAAGCCGTTGATGTATCCCGCGTTGGAGCTAGTTCGCTTCCCTTCTCATCTTACTATAGCAAGCTAGTTAAAAACCAGACATACCTATCTAGTCGTCTGGGTCATTAGGTACTGAGCCCCTCCACCACGATAAGGTGGAACAGGAGAAATTCTAACTGATATGATTACATTTGATGAACTTCAAGAATCCTTAAAAGAAACCAAAAACAGAAAAGCAGCTGGTCCTGATCAGATAAATATGGAGCTTCTAAAACATGGTGGAACATTTCTACATTGGAGAATATTGCATTTGTTTAATAAATGTTGGAGAAACTGCAGAATACCAGAAAGTTGGAATATAGCTGAAGTCATATCGTTATTTAAGAAAGGAGATAGAAGAGAATGTAAGAACTATAGAGGAATTGGCCTACTTAATTCAATTTATAAAATCTATGCAAGGGTTATAAATAAAAGACAAAATAATCGCAGAAGCAATACTTGAACAAGCACAAAATGGCTTTAGAACGGGGCGATCAACAACAGATAATTTATTCATATTACAGCAAATATTTGAAAAAAGAAGAGAACATAACCTGCAGACGCATGTTGCTTTTATTGATTTTGAGAAGGCATTTGATCGTGTTGATAGAGATAAGTTATGGAAAATTATTGAAATACATGGCTATCCCGCGAAATTAATTTATGTGATAAAAAGTTTGTATGTAAAGTCTCAAATTATAATAAATATATATTTTAATAAATAGATGTGTAAGACAAGGGTGTAGTTTATCACCTACTCGTTTTAATCTATATATTAATGGCATCATACAAAATTGGAAAAGTATTGTTAATATAGGTATAAGAATGGACCGTTTTAAAATATTGAACGTTATAATCTATGCTGACGACGTGGTTATTATTCAAGAAAATGAAAATAATGTGCAGTACTCCTTACATCAATTAAATCAGTTATGCCAAGAATATAATTTCAAAATATCAAAACAAAAAACAAAAATAATGGCATTTTGGGGAAACGAACATATAAGATCAAAAATCGTAATAGACAAAACAAACCTCTGGAACAAGTAACAAATTTTAATTATTTGGGTTGTAATTTTCTATAAACACAAAAACTGAAAGAGACATACATATGAAACTGTCGAAATTTCAAATGATGTGCGGAACTATACATAAAACATTAAATAATGAAACAAGAAGAGATACTAGATTGAAGTTTAATAAAACATTGGCAGTTCCTGCATTACTTTATGGGAACGAAACTTGGGTAATGACCAAAAAATTGCAGAGTAGAATACAAAGCGCAGAAATGAACTTTCTTAGAAGAACAAAAAGCTGCACAAGATTGGATCGGATAAGGAATGTAGATATAAGAACAGAGTTAAATATATATCCATTGAATGAGAAAATCAATTAATATAGAGAGAAATGGTTTACGCATGTGGAAAGAATGAATGTAACAAGATTACCAAGAGCAGCATTCAACTACAAGCCAAGAGGCTCAAGGAATGTAGGAAGGCCAGTGAAAAGATGGACAGAACAACTGTGAGGCGGAGCAGGCAATTTTTGCCTAGCCTGTGAAGAAGAAGAAGAAGAAGAATAAGGAATTATTATTATTATTATTATTATTATTATTATTATTATTATTATTATTATTATTATTATTATTATTATTAAATTTTATATTCAAGACATAAGCAAATTTATTATACATAGACGAAAATATTGGACAGTTCATATAGAAAGTTTGGAAGACAAAAAGAGCTAAAGTAGATGGACCAATGGACGGAAGAAGAACAAGAGGAAGACTAGCCAAGAGATGGATAGACAGTAGATGCACATCCAATACGTGTTCCTCCGATGAGCGAATTTGAAAATAAACATGATGAAAATCCTACAAATTATGAATATGAAAGAGACTATTATTATTATTATTATTATTATTATTATTATTATTATTATTATTATTATTATTATTATTATTATAGTTGTTGTTGTTGTTGTTGTTCTTGTTCTTGTTGTTATTATTATTATCATTATTAAAGATTTGTTATTTCATCAATAATTACAGATTAATATTGAGTTCTAAGAATTAAGGTCCGTGTAGTGCGATCTTTGCAGAAATTTTAAGAATAGTCTGAAGAAACAAGTGATTGCATTGACACGACAGCTTTCGTTTTGTGGATCACAACAAGATTAAGGATTAATGGGAAAAGCCAGACTTTATTGCATGTTGTGTGCTATGTAAGGCGCACACAGAAGCACGCTCACATGCACACACGAAAATACACACATGCACCTTCTTAAACCCGTGAATGAAGACAAATGCCCTTTCTACCAACTAGTTGCAAGGACGATTGAAATTAACATCGATATTGCAGCTCTGGTTCATGATTCCTTCTTACTCTGATATCGCATATAGGCCCGCTACTTCATCTATTTAGCTATCTAGCTCTGGTTCATGATTCCTTCTTACTCTGATATCGCATATAGGCCCGCTACTTCATCTACTTAGCTATCTAGCTCTGGTTCATGATTCCTTCTTACTCTGATATCGCATATAGGCCCGCTACTTCATCTATTTAGCTATCTAGCTCTGGTTCATGATTCCTTCTTACTCTGATATCGCATATAGGCCCGCTACTTCATCTACTTAGCTATCTAGCTCTGGTTCATGATTCCTTCTTACTCTGATATCGCATATAGGCCCGCTACTTCATCTACTTAGCTATCTAGCTCTGGTTCATGATTCCTTCTTACTCTGATATCGCATATAGGCCCGCTACTTCATCTACTTAGCTATCTAGCTCTGGTTCATGATTCCTTCTTACTCTGATATCGCATATAGGCCCGCTACTTCATCTACTTAGCTATCTAGCTCTGGTTCATGATTCCTTCTTACTCTGATATCGCATATAGGCCCGCTACTTCATCTATTTAGCTATCTAGCTCTGGTTCATGATTCCTTCTTACTCTGATATCGCATATAGGCCCGCTACTTCATCTATTTAGCTATCTAGCTCTGGTTCATGATCCTTCTTACTCTGATATCGCATATAGGCCCGCTACTTCATCTACTTAGCTATCTAGCTCTGGTTCATGATTCCTTCTTACTCTGATATCGCATATAGGCCCGCTACTTCATCTACTTAGCTATCTAGCTCTGGTTCATGATTCCTTCTTACTCTGATATCGCATATAGGCCCGCTACTTCATCTACTTAGCTATCTAGCTCTGGTTCATGATTCCTTCTTACTCTGATATCGCATATAGGCCCGCTACTTCATCTACTTAGCTATCTAGCTCTGGTTCATGATTCCTTCTTACTCTGATATCGCATATAGGCCCGCTACTTCATCTATTTAGCTATCTAGCTCTGGTTCATGATTCCTTCTTACTCTGATATCGCATATAGGCCCGCTACTTCATCTACTTAGCTATCTAGCTCTGGTTCATGATTCCTTCTTACTCTGATATCGCATATAGGCCCGCTACTTCATCTACTTAGCTATCTAGCTCTGGTTCATGATTCCTTCTTACTCTGATATCGCATATAGGCCCGCTACTTCATCTACTTAGCTATCTAGCTCTGGTTCATGATTCCTTCTTACTCTGATATCGCATATAGGCCCGCTACTTCATCTACTTAGCTATCTAGCTCTGGTTCATGATTCCTTCTTACTCTGATATCGCATATAGGCCCGCTACTTCATCTACTTAGCTATCTAGCTCTGGTTCATGATTCCTTCTTACTCTGATATCGCATATAGGCCCCGCTACTTCATCTACTTAGCTATCTAGCTCTGGTTCATGATTCCTTCTTACTCTGATATCGCATATAGGCCCGCTACTTCATCTACTTAGCTATCTAGCTCTGGTTCATGATTCCTTCTTACTCTGATATCGCATATAGGCCCGCTACTTCATCTACTTAGCTATCTAGCTCTGGTTCATGATTCCTTCTTACTCTGATATCGCATATAGGCCCGCTACTTCATCTACTTAGCTATCTCAGCTTACGAATGTAATCTTGAAATTAATGTACTCTGGCAATATATTTCCATACATTAATTAACAGAACTAAAGCTTTATGCGCTAACTCACTGCCCAATTGTGCTATTCACGCATCTAGGAGCAGACTTTTTATGCATGTATTTTATGTCTTTCGGGCTAAATGACCGTGGTCTGGTTTTATTAACTCTCAACGTTTCGTCTACTACTGCGGTAGACATCCTCAGGAGATTCTGCGTGCTCTGTGACCTCTTTCTTAACTCTTCAAATGTCGGCTGCAGACTGGCTGTGTGTTGGAAATCCTTATAGGACACGATTTCCAACACACAGCCAGTCTGCAGCCGACATTTGAAGAGTTAAGAGGTCGCAGAGCACGCAGAATTTCCTGAGGATGTCTACCGCAGTAGTAGACGAAACGTTGAGAGTTAATAAAACCAGATCACGGCCATTTAGCCCGAAAGACATAAAATACATGAATCAAAATACCTGCCGTGAAAGTCTACAATTTTACATACACTTTTTATTTCTCTTCGAAAACCAGTAACCAGTAGTAGTGAACTATTTTGGCCTACATACAACATGATTCCTTCTATTCACAAGTAAATTGTTAACAATTTCTTGCCGAAACCTATGTTGATATTTCTCTCAAAGAATCGTTGTGATACACCAAGATCATATTTTTAAAAAATTACATAGCGCCTAAACTCTATTTTAATGGCAGCGAAATAATACATCTGACATGGTGAATTGGATAATCCTCACAACCTATCCTCATAACCTGCCGTTCATGTCACATCCCACCTCGCTACATTCCATTCTTTTAAAGCAGGAACGTACACCTGCTTCCCACAGGAGATGCTATTGCTGGATTCTGGCTACGATTTCTAAGTTTTGCAGTTAAAAGAGGCAGATATTTTTTGTGCAAAGTCTTGGTAAATCACAACGCTTCTCTGGGAAAAAGTTCAAGGTAAGTTTCGGCATGCAATGTAAAATATAAAATTATAAAACATATAAACAAGTAGGGTCTAAATATAAATATATAAAAAGTAAATTAAATTAAAAGACGAGATATGACCATAGATGTTAAAGCGTTTAAAAATAACTAAGAATTAATTAAAGGCAATCGAGATGTAAAATACTTGATAGTAAAATGTCTACTCATAAAGTAAAGTGATCCCACAACAGACCCGGAGGCCCTTGGGCTACTAGGAGGTTAAGGCTCTCCCACTTTTTCTAGACAATCGGCAATTTTTTATGTCAGCCCTGCGTGACGGCCGTCTTTACCCCAGAACAAGCGTCTGGTACTCATTTCCGTTAGAGGCTGAGTCGACCCCAGGGCCATAGTGACGCCAGAGGGTTTGGGTCAGTTTAAAAATCCTGACCCCAACGGGACTTGAACCCTCGATCCTACGGCTTGTAGCTCAGTGCCTTAACCACTACACTACGGCGTAAATTAGATATTTTTCTTGGATATTCACTTAATTTAATAATAATAGTAATAATAATAATAATAACTAACTCATTGGCACTATCAAACCCGTAGGTGCATGGCCGCTAGGACGTTAGCTCTCCATACATCCCTATCCTGAGCTAATGTTTTCCAATCATCCCCTGTATAATCTACTTCCCTCAAACCATAGTTAATGTTATTCTCCCATCTCATTCTTGGTCTACCAACTGGGCGTTTTCCTTCTGGTTTTCCTACAAGAAGCTTCCATGCACGTCCGTCTTTCATTCCCCATGTCTAGTCCAACGCAGTCTACGAGACTTAGCATTTCCTATTATATCTGTTATGTAGTATTCTCCATTCACCTGTCTGTTCATCTCTCTTTGGTCCAAAAATGTTCCTAAGAACTTTATTCTCAAATACTCGTAATCTCCTTTCTTACCTTAAAGTAAGAGTCCATGTTTTGCATCCATATAATATAACGGGTAGAATAATCGTTTTAAAATGTTTGCATGTTTTTACTTTTTGGCAAACTAGTTGGGACGTATCAATAGTCTCTGTAATGTATAATAGCAAGTATTTCCCGAATTGAGCCTATGTTTAATTTCTTTCTGCATCTCATACCTATCTGTGATTATTGTTCCTAAGTATTTGAATTCAGCCACGTCCTCAAAATTTCCCTCATTTGTCATTGGCTGTCCATTTTCACTATATAATGTATTTCTGTGTGTTACTAGATATTTAGTTTTATTGATATTTATTTGCGGTCCCACTTTCTTAGTGTTACTCAATAGTGTGTGCGTGTTGGCTTTAGTATCTCTCGCTATCGCCCAATAATACTACATTATCATAAGTAATGCCACGAGTGATTTCCAAATTACCGATAAATTGACGACTCACGAAGTGAGGAGTGAATTTATCTAGACTATTTAACTCATGTCGCAAATGGTAGTCAATGACCAATCACGTTTCAATGAATTCTGTTTTACACCAATGACAGTCATGTTTCATCTCGCTCTTTATCAGCTCCTGATTTTGTAATAAAGAGAGCACCTCCTTTTTTACACGCTTTATATTAGCTTGACCTGTATCTATCTATCTATCTATCTATCTATCTATCTATCTATCTATCTATCTATGTAACGGAATCTTTCAACGCGATTTTCACCCACTTAAAATCGTTGGATCGACTTGAAACTTTGTACACTTGTAGAGGACCCGTGACAATACAATAATTTCATATGTATTTTCTAAAATCCTGGCCATAATCATCAGAAAATAAAAAAAAGTGTTTTTGTATCAATGTAACGGAATCTTTCAACGCGATTTTCACCCACTTAGAAACATTGGATCGACTTTAAACTTTGTATACTTGTAGAGGACCCGTAACAATACAGTAATTTCATATTTATTTTCTAAAATCCTGGCCATAATCATCATAAAATAAAAAAAAGTGTTTTTGTATCAATGTATCGGAATCTTTCAACGCGATTTTCACCCACTTAGAAACATTGGATCGACATGAAACTTTATATACGTGTAGAGGACCCGTGACAATACAATAATGTCATATTTTGTTTCTAAAATTCTGACCAGAATCATCTGAAAATCAAAAAAATTGAAAACTGGTATAATAGGTTGCGGATTGTCGAGTTTTTAGTCAATCGTTGTAAGAGCTCAGTTGGTAGAGCAGTGAACTCTTAGTGGTATATAATTTTAGTAATCCATACGTCGCTGGTTCAAATCCGGCTGGGAAGGTTTTTTATAGAAGAGTGTTACTTTTAGCTCATACTACAATAGTATCGAATTTAAAGATATTTACATTTTTATCTTATTCTGTAAAATATTAAAAATAAAAAATAAATAATAGTTTAAAAAAAACTAAAAGAACACGCTTTATTAGAGAACTAAAAAATGAAACATAATTTTAATTTCCAATACGCTTGGGATAAAATAAAATTGTCAACAAAAAATCATCTCCAACACATATAGAATAAAATTAGAGTTATCAAGAAAAAGAAAATAATTTTACCATCAAAAGCGTGGGGTGCTTTTTATGATGTTTACATTTTCTTCTTAGAGAGCTTACTTTTACCAATATCTGTTTATTATCAAATATATTAATTGATATAGAGCACCCCACGCTTTTAATGGTAAAATTTTCTTTTTGTTGATAACTCTAGTTTTATTCTGTATGTGTTGGAGATGATTTTTTTTGTTGATCACTTTAATTTTATCTCAAGCGTATTGGAAATTAAAATTATTTTTCATTTTTTAGTTTTCTAATAAAGCTTGTTCTTTTAGTTTTTTAAAACTATTATTTATTACATGATTTATATTAGCTTGACCTGTATCTATCTATCTATCTATGTAACGGAATCTTTCAACGCGATTTTCACCCACTTAAAATCATCGGATCGACTTGAAACTTTGTATACTTGTAGAGGACCCGTGACAATACAATAAATTCATATTTATTTTCTTAAATCCTGGCCATAATCATCAGAAAATAAAAAGTGTTTTTGTATCAATGTAACGGAATCTTTCAACGCGATTTTCACCCACTTAGAAACATTGGATTGACTTGAACCTTCGTGTACTTGTAGAGGACCCGTGACAATACAATAATTTCATATTTGTTTTCTAAAATCCTGGCCATAATCATCAGAAAATCAAAAAAAGTGTTTTTGTATCAATGTAACGGAATCTTTCAACGCGATTTTCACCCACTTAGAAACATTGGATCGACTTTAAACTTTGTATACTTGTAGAGGACCCGTAACAATACAGTAATTTCATATTTATTTTCTAAAATCCTGGCCATAATCATCATAAAATAAAAAAAAGTGTTTTTGTATCAATGTAACGGAATCTTTCAACGCGATTTTCACCCACTTAGAAACATTGGATCGACATGAAACTTTATATACGTGTAGAGGACCCGTGACAATACAATAATGTCATATTTTGTTTCTAAAATTCTGACCAGAATCATCTGAAAATCAAAAAAATTGAAAACTGGTATAATAGGTTGCGGATTGTCGAGTTTTTAGTCAATCGTTGTAAGAGCTCAGTTGGTAGAGCAGTGAACTCTTAGTGGTATATAATTTTAGTAATCCATACGTCGCTGGTTCAAATCCGGCTGGGAGGGTTTTTTATAGAAGAGTGTTACTTTTAGCTCATACTACAATAGTATCGAATTTAAAGATATTTACATTTTTATCTTATTCTGTAAAATATTAAAAATAAAAAATAAATAATAGTTTAAAAAAAACTAAAAGAACACGCTTTATTAGAGAACTAAAAAATGAAAAATAATTTTAATTTCCAATACGCTTGGGATAAAATAAAATTGTCAACAAAAAATCATCTCCAACACATATAGAATAAAATTAGAGTTATCAACAAAAAGAAAATAATTTTACCATCAAAAGCGTGGGGTGCTTTTTATGATTTTTACATTTTCTTCTTAGAGAGCTTACTTTTACCAATATCTGTTTATTATCAAATATATTAATTGATATAGAGCACCCCACGCTTTTGATGGTAAAATTATTTTCGTTTTGTTGATAACTCTAATTTTATTCTCTATGTGTTGGAGATGATTTTTTGTTGACCACTTTATTTTATCCCAAGCGTATTGGAAATTAAGATTATTTTTCATTTTTTAGTTCTCTTATAAAGCGTGTTCTTTTAGTTTTTTTAAACTATTATTTATTAATATTCTGAACAGGTTAGACCATTATTTTTCTCCAACAAATACATTGCATATAGCAAATAATGAACAGATTCAGTGATTTTATTGAGTTGTTTAGTCAAAATATAAACGATTAACCTATAATGTTGATTATAATAGTTTGATGTGTTTCATTATTTCTCCACTAGAATGCATTCTTGCAATATTGCGATCCTATTTGGCAATAAATAATATGATCGAGTTGCAGTTAATATTCATAACCTCACATTTCTAATTTGTTTTCAAACATCGCCGTTTATATTAACTATATAAATATTTTAAAACACCGGTAATTATATTCAAATAATTATTTTTTAGTAAAGAGCTTAATTTTATTCGTTAAATAGTCTTAACAAATGCAACTCTTGATATCCAAATTCTCTAGATAAATTCACGACTCACTTCGTGAGTCGTGAATTTATCGATAATTAGGAGATCACTCGTGGCATTACTTATGAGAATTTGGAAATCAATCGTAGCATTTGTTAGGACTATTTAATGAGTAAAATTAATCTGTTTACTCACAAATCATTATTTAACTATAGTTGTTTTAAAACACGAGTATTTACATATTTAATGTAAACGGTGATGTTTGAAAACAAATGAGAAACGATTGGTACGCTTCATTTGCTTCTTTTGTTCATCACTGCAACCAGATCATATTATTTATTGCCGAAGGATCACAATATTGTAAGAATACACCCTAGTGAAGAAATTTATAACCAACATTATATTTATTAATTAATTTCTGATGTCCTATGATTTAAATATGTCAATTATATTTTTTTGCAACGTCATTTCCTGAAAAATAATTTGTTTAAGAAAGTGCAAACAGTGGTTTCTCTTTTTGGAGGTATAATTAATTGCTACAAATGTTTTTATATTATCTCCCGCATGCGCTATGTGCTGACATTCATGCACTATATATACAATCTGGTAGCCGTATTTCTTATAGAGTCAGTCGCTGCAAAATAATGCTATGGCCTATTCAGAATGTTAAAAAGGAGCAGCTTTCTTTAATATGGTAAACTTTACTTGATAAATTCGAGGCGATACACGACTGTGATTGGTTGTAAATAAAAATCATTGAAACGTTATTGGTCATTGACTCCCATTTGGGGCATGAATTAAATTGTCAGCATAAACTAACAGCCTTTAATATCGTTGAATTGTAGGCCTTCTTCATTCTCTAAAGATTTGATGGCATGCTATAGTACAAGACTACATAGTAGAGGAGATAGTGCATCTCCTTGCTTCAACCCATTGTGGATTTCAAAAGTATCCGAAAACTGTTTGCCTACACACACCCTACTCTCTGTGTCATTCTTAAAAGTCTAACTTTTTAAGAATCGTATGCAATAATAATAATGATGACAATGATAATGATAATGATAATGATATTAATGATGATAATGATATTAATAATGATGATAATGATATTAATAATGTTGATAATGATATTAATAATGTTGATAATGACACTAATAATGATGATAATGATATTAATAATGATAATGATATTAATAATGATGATAATGATATTAATAATGATGATAATGATATTAATAATGATGATAATGATATTAATAATGATGATAATGATATTAATAATGATGATAATGATATTAATAATGATGATAATGATATTAATAATGATGATAATGATATTAATAATGATGATAATGATATTGATAATGATGATAATGATATTGATAATGATGATAATGATATTGATAATGATGATAATGATATTGATAATGATGATAATGATATTGATAATGATGATAATGATATTGATAATGATGATAATGATATTGATAATGATGATAATGATATTGATAATGATGATAATGATATTGATAATGATGATAATGATATTGATAATGATAAATAATCATCATCATCATCATAGTACATTCACGAATTTAGGCCATTTGTTGACCTGTTTCGGCCTCAAGAGAAACACCATCCAGAAGTCTTTTGAGTGGACGTCCTGGTCTTCTTCTTCCTGCAGGTTGATATGATAAATAATAATGATCATAATAATGATAAATAATAATGATCATAATAATGATAAATAATAATGATCATAATAATGATAAATAATAATGATCATAATAATGATAAATAATAATGATAATAATAATGATAAATAATAATGATGATAATAATAATAAATAATAATGATGATAATAATAATACAAGGTTTGTCTTACTTCCAGTGTTAAGACCTTAAGGTCCTGTCTAGCACTCAACCAGGTTAGATCGAATTTATAATAATTAGTTCTATAAACATAAATATTATTTCATGGCATACTAATAATACAATAATTATCTATAAAATTTAACGAATAAAATATAAAATATATAAGATAGAAAAGTGAAAATAAAATTACAAATGATGTAATTTAATTGTAAATATCTAGAAACATTATTTAACAATAAGTAGGCCTAATTGTATAAGCGTGACTTAAAAGTGTGCGGAAACCCCTGATTTACTGTACATAAAAATCAAGAAGAAACTATATGGCTTATCAATACAGTCGGACTACAATTCTTCCTTAAATACATCTTTCACACTCGTCAAGATTGATAGACTTAATCTTCCGCATTTTTATGTAACACTGGCTAATACCCTGTTACGTCCAAATAAATGAAAATTATGATGTTTAGTTAAATAAGTGAATGGAAAATTAATTAATTATAAATTTATATTTTTTAGATACCCCGTGCTGATTACCCGGCCTTGCCCACGAATCTACTTACCCCGATTTTTATGACATAAATGAGCTGAAATACGAAAATTAATGTGTTTTATGTTTAGTTAAATACGTGAGGGGAAAAATTTATATCGAAATTATTTTTAGATATGCCGTGCTGTTTACCCGGAGTTGTCCGGAAATCTACTCATCCCGATATTTTTTGGCATAAATGATCCGAGAGACGAAAATTAATATACTTCTTATGATTAGTTGAATACGTAAAATTAAAGATAATTATAAATGTATATCGTAATTATTTTAACACATCCCTACTGATTATCCGGTATTGCCCGGGAATCTACTTATCTCGATCTTCCTGGCATAAATGAGCTAAAAGACAAAACTCGTTATTGTGAGTTATCCGTAAAAGAATACCCGCCTTGTACTGCTACGCTTGCACAGGAATCTACGTACTTGTCTCGATCTTCTTGACTTCAATGAAGAGAAAAATGGTTATTGTGAGTTATCCGTAAGACATAAACATATGTTGTAGCGGACTTTTTTGTGGAGCTTTTTGAGATATTCAATTCTGTGTACATTAATTTTGTGCATTTGTTATGGTTTAGGCAGCATACGCCATTTAAGCGTCCAAAGAGTTACTTTTTATCACGTTTTCCACTACAAAGGGCGATTTTTAAGGGTGTAGGAGTTGAGTATCATGACTCTCTTATAACCTATGTTCATCCCGGGAATCTCCTGAACATTTTGCAAAAAGCCGTATCACAATCGGATCAATGGTATGGCCGCGCATAAAGTACGTACAAACAAGCAACCATTCATGTTTATATATTAGATTACTGTAATTAAAATCATATACATGTATCTGTAAATACCCATGATATACCTCTCGGTGAAACATGGGTTGTAAACTATTTATTTTCTGAAGGAAAAAACATAGTAAAGAAAACATTAAGGAAAATTTTCATAAGAGTTGAAAATTGAGTAGAGTATAAATACGCTCGTTAAAACTTAGGTTTATATCAGTTTTGTAAATAAAATAACAAGTAAGAAACTTTAAGAAACTTTGTTTTGATAAATTGTTTTTCCTTTTTCGCACATGATATTTTAAATTTAATTTATGATAATTATGTAGAAATTCTCAGACCTCTCTCAACGTTCAGTAAGTTAACATTTTCTTGTGTTACGGTTGGTAATCTATGCGAGAATTGCAAGAACTTTGTTGGTACGTGTTGAATAGCGTATAGGCAGAGTTAGTTGAGATTATCATGAAATTAATTAAACTTAGTCAAGTGTATTGTTTACAAGAAACATTGTTTGACAATACCTGAATGTAAGGCTTTGTATTCCACTGAATATGTGTCCCATGATACACATTCATGCTTCAGGCAATGTTATGTAGAAGCCACTTTTTAATTGTGACATTTTTATCTCGTTATAATTAAATTTCATATATAAATATGTCTTTATTTCAAAGAAAACTTGAATTAAAATATAGAATCATCTAATATAGGTCCACAGCGGTGGACATATTTGAATAAATATGAAAATCAAATAAAACTAAGTTTTAGTTTTATTTAATTGATTCAAAAGTATTGCTAGAAAGAAGGAAGTATTTATATTTCATCATCTAATTACTCTTCTTCTTCTTATTCTCTTCTTCTTATTCTTCTTCTTATTCTTCTTCTTCTTCTTCTTCTTCTTCTTCTTCTTCTTCAATACTACATCTCATAGAGTTTAACCTTGACCTGAACAACAGCTCGCCATTCTATCTGTCATTTACTTGCTGTCTACAATGAATGCTGCCAGTTCTTTTCAAATCACTCTCCACGTGTCATCTGATACTAGGTCTACCATGTCTTCTTTTACCGTCAAGTTTTGCATCAAGTACTATTTTGGGGATTCGGTTTGTATCCATTCTACATACGCGCCCCAATCACTCGACTCTTCTGGCTTTAATATCTGCTGTTATATCAATGTATTTCTATAAAATTTGTTCTTCTCGGTTAGTTCTAATTCCCCAGACTCCATTATCTCTAATTTTTCCTTCGCAGGTGGACACATGTGCTACTCGTAAGTGTCCAGCTTTCGCTACCATATATCATAACAGGTGTAATTATTGTTTTTTAAAATATTATTTTGATTTTGTTAGACTTATCTGGAAGTTATTTTTTTTTCAACGGTTACCAGAAGCCAGTTTCTCATACACGTCATTATTTGTGGTAACATTCTAATCTACATAAGTTTTGGATTTACTCATATCTTGCTCCATTCAACTAAATATCGCTAGAAAAATTGTCAGGAGCATTGTTTAAATATTTTGCTTCATTATTACTAATTTAAATATCTACATGAATTGCTATCTCTTGCATTTGTTTTGAGGATTTTTCAAGATAGTTTATATTTCTTGCTTGGAGAACATCATCGGCGAATCCCAGAATCTGTCTGGATCGGTTTGAAATGGTGCCATCCTGATTTAATTCACGTTTCTAATGATCGTTTATAAGCCAATATTGAAGATATGAGATGATAATGAATCCCCTTAGTATTGCTCTTCTTCTTCTTCTTCCGAATGCAGTATTGGGTGATGATGCCCGTTCTGCGACTACAAAAACTTCTTACCACTGTAAATTAATGTACTTCCATTCTCTTCCATTCTATTATTTGGGACAACGAAGACGGCTTACAATCTTTGACATGTCTACACTTCCAAACATTATTATAAATAATATAATTACCCCTTATTCTTCTTCAGTAATAGATCTTGGACTACATCTAGATACAAATTTAACCTGGCAAACACAAGTGAAACACGTATGTAAAATACTTTTTCCATCTTACATTATCTTAGATGTTTAAAGAATTTTCTCCCAGTTTCATTAAAGTAAACAATTGTGCAGAATTTGTGTTGCCACACTTCGATTATTGTGACGTTATATATAATGATCTAAACTATGACTTGTCACAGAGACAGCAGCGTGTTCATAATGCTTGCGTTCGATTCATTTTCATTATCCGCCGTTATGATCATATATCCGAAGACTTCAGTAATCTCTCTCGGCTCCATCTTACTGACACGTAAATTGCATCTCTTTCATTTATTTTCAAGTTTCTGAATTCCTAACCTCCTAGTTACCTAGCATCCAAATTTGAGAAGTTATCATCTTGCCAGAATATTGACACGTCACAAAATAAGTCTGCTAACAATCCCTCATCATAGCACTTCCTCTTATTCTACTTCTTTCACAGTAACCTTTGCCCACCCCTGGAATTTCCATCCTCAATATATCGGGGGTTGCCGCACATTTGATACTTTTAAGTCACGCTTATATAATTAGGCCTACCTATTATTAAATAATTTATCTTTCTCTAGAGTTAAATTTATTGTCATTAATAGTTTTTTCTCATTTTTCTATCTTGTTCATTTTATATTTCATTCGTTAAATCTAGATTAAATCAACATTTTTGTGAATAATTATATTGTAGAGATATTGTGTAATATTATTTTTATTGTACTTGTATGTAAGAATCATTTTTGTATTTTTTAACCTGGTTGAGTGGTAGACAAGGTCTTCAGGGCTTAACTCTGTCAGATAAAATAAAGGTATTATTATTTATTATTTATTATTATTATTATTATTACCGCAGTTTAACCTCTCGCCTTACAGGCACTTTTTATGTACCATATGCCACCAGGGCCTTACAGTGGCACGACTTGTCGAGAGAGGGATTTTAACTATGGATTACAAATAATCTTTTGACCACACAAGGACATGAAGGACATCCCAGATTGAGTGGTCAGCTCAATGTCAAGGCCTCCTCCGAGACAACACAACATTAAGACGAAAAATTAATTTACTTCACAAATACAAATTTAAAAACAAAAAATAAAATATTTTCCAAATTCCACTAAGTTGTCTTAAGAGATTTATTGTCATTCTCTCCTGACATTCTCTCCAGAATTTTAACTGGTTCAGAGAAATTCTACAATTAAGGAATTAATTTATATGAAAAACGTATTATTGTTGTGAAAGAGAGGCTTGAAACCCCCTAGGAGAACCAGCAAAAAGCGCTCAATAGTCCAAAATTGAGGTGGGAGTATAATATTAACCATGATTTGAGTGTGGTGGATTATACAGGGGATGATTGAAAGAAATAGTTCAGGATAGGGATGTATGAATAGCTTATATCCGCACGTCTATGAATCTATGGGTTCGATAGTGCCAGTAAGTTAGTGATTGTAGAAAATAGATTGAAATATTTTGCTCGTATATGGTGGATGACGAAAGACAGAATACCGAATATATGTTGTTTCAGTGGACGTCTGAGGGTAGAAGAAGAAGGGGAAAGGCCTAAGAAACAATGGATGGAGAGAGAATTAGCATGAAAAAGCAGAGGAATGAATGAAGATGATGCGGAGGATAGAGATTTGTGGAGAATTTGAACTGTATTATAAGAAAACAGTAGGCCTATATGGAAAATATTTTATACAGAGTGAAAATTATTTAAACCGACAAACTCTGGGTGGTTGTAGGGGACACCAAAACAAATATTTTTCCCTAATGTCATTTTTTCCTATGAGGAAGATTTCTTTGGCGGCAAATTAATTAAACCAACAAACACTTTTGTATTTTTATTACCAAGAGACAACACATTAACATAACGCAATTGCTTAAATTACAGTAGAGGTTCAAAAATTCCTCCATTGACATGTAAACAAAGGTTATACCGGCGAATCATGTTCTGTCTAACACGGACAAAAACTCCAGGAGTATCGTTAATTGTTCCTGCTGCTGCTACTATCCGGGCAACCAGATCCTTTTCTGATGCAACATGAGTTGTGTAAACAAGGTTGCGCATCTCTCCCTACACAAAAAAATAATCAAAAGGGTCACAACTGGGGATCGAGCAGGCCATGGTACAGGACCACCTCTGCCAATCTACTTTTCTGAAAACCGTTGGTTCAAGAATCGACGCACACGACGACTAAAAAGTGCCAGCGCCCCGTCATGTTGGGACCACATGCGTTGTCTTGTAGGGAGCGGGACATCTTCCAGCAATTCTGACAAATGCTCTGGCAAGAAAATTGTAATAGTGGTTGCCATTTAATGGCCTAGGTAGGAGATTTGTCTCAATTAAACAGTCCCCAACAACACCGGCCCCCACATATCAGTGTACGCATTCCAGGTGTATCGCTCCATTAGTAAACAGATACAATTCACTACTACGAGTACACTGGTGGACAAAATTCCTACCATCAACAGCAGTTGAAGTCAATGACAACTGAAGAGCGCCCTCTACCGGTTTAAATAATGCTCATAGGAAAAAATGGCATTAGGGAAAAATATTTGTTTTGGTGTTCCCAACAACCTCCCGGAGTTTGTCGGTTTAAATAATTTTCACCTGTATAAAACGATCACTAAATAACAAAACAACAAGAGAGACCCAATTGAAATTTTACAAAACGTTGGCAGTGCCCTTACTGCTCTATGGTTCAGAAGCCTGGATACATAAAAAACAAGATCTAAGTAGGATAACGGCGGCAGAAATGAAATTTTTGAGATCTGTTAAAGGGTGCACTAAGGAAGACAGAATCAAGAACACAGAAATAAGACAGGAACTTGAAATATTTGCAATAACTGATAAATAGATACATATAGACAAAAATGGAAGCAACACATAGACAGAATGAATGAAGATAGATATCCAAAACAAATAATAAAATACAAACCTAAAGGCACCCGAGATGTGGGCAGACCTAGAAAGAGATGGGCTGAAGTCGGAACGGGTCAACAGACCTAATCCATGAATGCAGATGATGATAATAAAGTGAATGAGTTTGTGTTTGTGATTTATAAACTTCTAAACCATGCAACTGATCTTTATGAAAATTTGTACATACAGATTTTCAGGTATGGGGAATGTTTAATCGCTATCTATTATTCTCTAAAACTATTAGATGTAGTTCACCTAAACGAAAATTCAAAAATCGCTCTAGCGGTCGCAATTTTCAATTTTTCTCAACGAAACTCGGTATATTTTATTATAATAAACCGAGGTAACTATTGTCTAAAAACAAGAGAAATTCGATCATTAGAAATAGGGGTTTATATCAAATGCGGAATTAAAAATTCACTCTAGCAACCGGCATGTTTTGTATATACCATACGATTTAATTAGATCGTAATTTTCTGTTAACTTATACAAATAAACTTTTTTTATTGCAGGATTCTTTCTGTTATTTACACAGGTATCCTCAACCAAAATATACAATGTTTTTCTTCCACATTTCCCGGTCTTGCGTGTCTGCTTCTGTCATATTTCTCTTCTTCATGTAGTCTTGAATTCCCTTTATCAAAGTTGGCTTTGGTCTACCACGTTTCCCTTTTCCAGGAGGTACCCATTTCAATACGTCTTTATTTGTTTCTGTCTCTCTTCTTCTCATATGTCCATATCTTAGTTGGATTTCTTGAATCTCTTGTACAATATCCTTTTCTGCATTCGTAATTTTTCTTATTGTATTATTTTTTTATTTTATCAAATTTTGATATTCTTGCCGATCTTCTTAAAAAGTCCATTTCTGTGACTAATAGTCAAAATAAAGATGAAAACACATTTAATTTATTTAGAAATAGCAGTGCACGCCGGTTATTCGCTTGTTCTAATTAAAACGACTGAGATGTAAGTAGTCCTCAACAAAATTGCAGTTAAAAGCCTTCATAGTAGTCTTTTCGGAAGAAGTTTAAACTGTTAAGAAGATACTCCTAGCAATCTGCTTGAAGCTCTTTGTAGTCTAGAAATCAGTGTTAAGAGGTAAACTAGAAGACGCATGGCTAAAAAGATTTGAATATTGTGAATCAGCTTATATATATATATATATAGGATGTTATTAGGTTTCGTGTCACGTAAGATGCATTTTGTAGGAAACAAGCTGCAAGATTCTCTGGCAGACTTGTATTACGTGTTCGGATGGTTGCATCACCACCTCTAGACCTAGCAATTCAATTTAAATATTGCACTACAACTCAACGTTTCAAATGTGCTGCAGACAATAAACTCCCTTAAAGTGATTTAGCTGTCAACTTGCAACGTGCTAACATTAAACGTCACATAAAGTCGCATTTTAAAAACATTTTAGTGTACTTCTTCAATGTCTTGAATATTAAATCCTTCTTTAGTGGAAATAATGAATGAAAGAATTGTACCATTTCGCATTTTTGTAGCGAATTCCGATGAGATTGTGGTTATACTATTAAATTACATATCACATATATATTAACAAATATTCATCGATTCAACCTATTAGACACCGAAAATTCCCATAGAAAAATTATATATACCATGTCCGGGACCATCACTAATAATAAGAAATTGATATATGCTTCTTTAAAAACTAATAAAGTTATCGTAACGTCGTTCTTGGCAAAAACTTAGATAAAATCTACAAGTTTTGTGGTGACAACATTGAAATTACGTAATTTATCATATTTATTCAATTTATCTGTTTTGAAGCCTTCCAACATGGTGGAGCTCCCCCATATTACGGAAGGAAACTGTGTTCAGAATTTTTAAGCCGCGAAAAAAAAATTGACTAACTGGGTATGAACCTCGAACCTCGAAACCACAAGTGCACATGTGGAAATTTACTGATTATCAAACGCAATTGTTGAGTTTATATATGTTATGCAACAAACTGCATTCCAATAAATATGTTAATTTCTGTTCTATAACAGTTTGTTATTATCGGTAATGTTGGTCCACATATATATATGTTATAATTAAATGTTTAACATTGAGCAATGCAAGCTTAATATGGTATGATAAGAAAAATAAATGCATGGACGGGATTCGAACCCTGAACTCTAAGTCTGTACCTCAGCGTGTTATCCATTTCACCACCAGGCGAATCCAATTCAAACACTTATTCTCAGAGTTCCGGGTTCGAATCCTGTCCAGGCATTTATTTTTCTTATCATACCATATATATATATATATATATATATATATATATATATATATATTATTGCATTGAATTGCTAGTAGTAGTACTAGTAGTACTATTATTATTATTATTATTATTATTATTATTATTATTATTATTATATAGGCTATATAACATACATATAGACCTATATATATATTGATTGCAGTGTTGTGGTGATTATGTTCCTTGCCTCTAGTCTCGAGAGTCGCGGGTTCAAATTCGGCTGGGTTCGATGGACGTTAGAATGGAAAAATCAAAAGGACAAATCTTCCGAGAGAGACCTTAAGCCATTAAGATTTTCAGGCTCGTAAAAGAACCGCAACCCTGAATAAAACGATCTTCGTCCATCCAGGTAATATCTTAGTTGCTTACTAGATGTCTTATTGAGGGGATGTGCTAATCACATGTCACTCTTTATCATCTGTAGGTTAGAATGGTAATTAAATTATCGTCGTTAAGGAACTCCCACTACGGAGAACCCGTGTCTCTAATGTAGACGGAAATATATATATATATATATATATATATATATATATATATATATATATATATATACAGTAAAAGCTCCTAATTCGCGGTTTCGTTATTCGCGTTTTAAATATTCGCGACACAGTTTCTGTATTCGCGGCTAAAATGTATTTATTCGCGGATCCAGTCGGTATATTAGAAGGATTAACTACATATCCTTTATTAACGCATCGGAAACTTTTTTACTGCAAGACAGCTTTTACGAAGAGCGATTCAAACCAAATAGACAAATATCAAATTAAAACAAACCTTGTTGTCACTAAGCATAAAGTTCGTTGTTAAAAGCCGCCGTCGCTGTACTTCACATGTCGATATGTCCTTCAATAAATGCCGTTCTCGCCATGATCGATATTTCATTGTCTCCCGGAGAACTTGCTCCTTGGATTTTTCCATTCTAAAAAATCCATCGACACCGGCCGGGTTTGAACCCGCGACCCTCGGGACTAGAGGCAAGGAACATAACTGCTAGTCCACCGCGGCCGATTGCTGAACTTCTTAAAACGTCAATTTCTGTACTTAAAATTATTTTCATTTCCAGGTAGGAATTTGCCAAACTTCAGCACCATATGTTAAAATGCTCTGAACTATGGTTTGATATATTTGTAATTTTGTATTTTTTGTAATATTTTTGCTCCACCAAACAGAGTTTAAAGGATTTATTGCTTGATTTGCTTGTGCGATTCTATTTTTAATTCCACTGTGTTATCGGCTAATTAATCGTTTCCCAACCTGTGGTTTGCGAACCCCCAGGGAGTTCGCAAAATATTTCAAGGGGATCGCCAAAACATTTTCAGTAATGGCGGGTTTCAAGGTTAGGCCTAATATTGTTTCCTTAATTTCAATGGCATTGTAATAATAATAATAATAATAATAATAATAATAATAATAATAATAATAATGCTATTAATTATATAATACTATAATCCATCCATAGTAATTCTGCCCGAAGGCAGGTCCTTCACTGCAATCATAGCATTTTCATGCTATGCTTGCGGCTTTACTAGGGAATTGTGTAGGTGTGGTAGCTTCCCGTTGCTTTCCACACCGATGAAGGATGATGGTGATGATGATAATGATGATGATGATGATAATGATGATGATGATAAGGATGATGGCCATATGATTTCGGGGACCGTTTGGGCCTTAAAGTTTTCCTGACATTTGTCTTACAGGTGAGGAAAAACCCCGATAAAAACCTCACCCAGAAAAACTGCCCCGACCGGGGATCGAACCCGGGCCCGCTGCGTGACAAGGCAGCACGCTACCTCGAGACCAAATCGGTGGACAATACTATAATATTATATAATAATATTATTACTATTATTTATTATTATTATTATTTATTATTATATATTATTACATGATGTATTTAATTCCTAGGTTATTATTTATCTTATATTACTCATGTGATTGGTCATAGTATATATCTCTATTATTATTATTATTATTATTATTATTGTTATTATTGTTATTATTATTATTATTATTATCATCATCATCATTATCATCATTATCATTATCATTATCATCATCATTATCATCATCATTATCATCATCTTTATCATCATCATTATCATCATCATTATCATCATCATTATCATCGTCATTATCATCGTCATTATCATCGTCATTATCATCGTCATTATCATCGTCATTATCATCGTCATTATCATCGTCATTATCATCGTCATTATCATCGTCATTATCATCGTCATTATCATCGTCATTATCATCGTCATTATCATCGTCATTATCATCGTCATTATCATCGTCATTATCATCGTCATTATCATCGTCATTATCATCGTCATTATCATCGTCATTATCATCGTCATTATCATCGTCATTATCATCGTCATTATCATCGTCATTATCATCGTCATTATCATCGTCATTATCATCGTCATTATCATCGTCATTATCATCGATCATTATCATCATCATTATCATCATCATTATCATCATCATTATCATCATCATTATCATCATCATTATCATCATCATTATCATCATCATTATCATCATCATTATCATCATCATTATCATCATCATTATCATCATCATATCATCATCATATCATCATCAATCATCATCATCATCATCATCATCATCATCATCATCATCATCATCATCATCATCATCATCATTATCATCATCATTATTATCATCATTATCATTATTATTATTATTATTAATATTATTATTATTATTATTAATATTATTATTAATATTATTATTATTATTATTATTATTAATATTATTATTAATATTAATATTAATATTATTATTATTATTATTATTATTATTATTAATATTAATATTATTATTATTATTATTATTATTATTATTATTATTATTATTATTATTATTATTATTATTATTATTATTATTATTATTATTATTATTATTATTATTATTATTATTATTATTATTAGCAGCTTGGAATTACATTTTATGTTTGTCTACTGTATATGCATATTTATGGCCGGTATTCAAGAATCAAGCTCTCTAGGTCATGCCATTTCTGTCTTCCATAAGCTGAGGGTGTCATCTTCGAATGTGTTCCCGGAAACGTTTTTAAAATAAATGTCTCGTTAGCACACGGTATTGAATAAAGTGAGACACTTAGAGTAGGTTTTTATTTTATATTTATTTTCCTGACTTACTTGCAGTAATTTGAATTTGAAAATTCATTATATAAATTTTAATTAAAGAGCACTATAATTTGCACTTGTTTGAATTTTCAACACTGATGAGCCATTTTCAGTTATAATATACGAACCTGGTAACAGCGATGATCTACATGTCACTCTGAATCTTTAGTTAATAAGCATATGGGGTGAATCATAAATATGGCTATACGTTTGATCGCTTTGTGTGATGAAAATATTACAATTACAGGAAATATGAAATTACCGTTGGAAAGGCAATTATTCAAATTGCAACAATGGAATAAAACAAAACAGTGTAGAACTTACGTCATTAGTCAAAATGGGTTGAATATGCAACAGCAAATTACAATTGCTGCATGGGCAATAACGTATGCTAATGTTCGTGAGGCCGCAAGACGGGCAAGACGTGAGTTAACGTAGCATTGCAGCCGTCGACTGTGGGGAAGTGGAGAAAACGACTGCTGGAAACGGGAAGGAAGCAGAAAACTAAACATCCTGGAAGGCCTCGCATTAGCACGGATGCAGAAACAACGAAGATAATTGTGGAGGCGTTCGACGCTATCCCACAAAAATGAACCCGCCAAGCTGCACGTGAGCAGTGATTTGTTTTATTCTATTGTTGTAATTTGAAGGATTACATTTCCAATTATATCATTTTTCCTTTAATAATAATATTTTCGTCACAAAATGCGATCAAACGTATAGCCATATTTCTGAATCATAATTAACCACGGAGAGTCGGGCTGAGTGTCTCTATTCGCGGAAAGCTTGGTTCTAGAATACCGGCCTTAAAGTCTCTGGCTCACCCAATTCAAATCGATGTGGAAGGGGTTCGCGAGTTGATAAAGGTTGGGAACCGCTGCCCTAATTAATAAAATAAAGAAATATATTCTATAAACCAGCAAAATCAGAAAATAATTTGGACAAACCAGAAATTCTATTGGTTAATCAGTTTCCGTGTGAAGGATTTTAATGAATTCTGAAATAGTTAAGCTTTTGAGGTTGTGCTCATGAATCTATTTTTGAAAAATCGTTTATAGGGATATTCACCGATCCAACTTAGTAAACACACTAAATGCCATTACCTATATATATATATATATATATAATATATATATATATATATATATATATACGTGTGTGTGTTTTAACGATCTACCTGTCGCCGTTTTTGTTTTATCGGAACCAGGCTTTGCATATAGGAATTAAATATAGTTAGTTAATCATCGAAATTGGACCGTTTAGAGTAGGAGTTCACCCGAAAAGAAAATTTTAAAAAATCACTCAAGTGATGGAATTTTTTTGTTTCTTTCCCAACGAACCCAGTAGGTCCATACACTATTAAAACGAAGGTATTCTCAAAATATAAGGGAAATCCGAACATTAAAAGTGGGGTTTACTTGACATCCAAATTAAAAAATGCTATGCCAGCCACCATGTTTGCTTTGTCCCAAACATGTTTAATTGTTGTTTAGATTAGCAATATATCTTATGCATTGGTTTAATTAATTTCTTCTTCTTCGGCTTTTCCCCACTTATACGTTTCCGTCT
Organism: Diploptera punctata; assembly: GCA_030220185.1. Lineage (NCBI taxonomy): Eukaryota > Metazoa > Arthropoda > Insecta > Blattodea > Blaberidae > Diploptera > Diploptera punctata. The sequence goes on from JASPKZ010008882.1 coordinate 406,639, forward strand.
TCAGTACCATCTATTTCTATAACTCCAATCTCCTTTTTCCAAATTACTATCGTCCGTTATAATTCTGACATAAGTACTCCATTTCCATAATTAACTTAATATTTTAATAATGTAATGGAAAAATAATTCAGTAGAATTTATTTTAATTTGTATTAAATTATACAACAATTTGCACTTAGGAAATAACTTACGTTTATGCATGGTTTGTTTTCACTGCATCCCGGCACATTTAAATAAGTTGGTATAAGAAATCGAGTTTCTCTAATTTAAGGGTTAACAAAAGAAACGCATATCCCAAAAAAAAAAACAGCAAAATCGGATCGTAACTTGGATTTGCTGAGAAGTACGAAGTTCCTGCGTGACGGAATTTTTAAATTTGAACCATGAAGTCCACATATTATATTTCCATAAAGTACATTTTTAAAATCCCTTCCGTTTGCTACCCAATTGCTTTATCCTTTCAATTCTCCGTTCTCTTTTCTGCTGCCACCAATAAAGTGAAGACGCAAAACAAAATGCCCATATTTGAATAGTGATATCAAATGGAGGCGATAGCGAGGAAATACTAAACACCAACACGCACACTCTATTTAGTATACTAAGATATCCATCCATAGTAATTCTGCCCGAAGGCAGGTCCTTCACTGCAATCATAGCTTCCCGTTGCTTTCCACACCGGTGAAGGATGATGATGATAATGGTAAGGATGATAAGGATGATCATATGATTTCGGGGACCGTTTGGGGCTTAAAGTTTTCCTGACATTTGTCTTACAGGTGAGGAGAAACCCCGATAAAAACCTCACCCAGAAAAACTGCCCCGACTGGGGATCGAACCCGGGCCCGCTGCGTGACAAGGCAGCACGCTACCTCGAGACCACAGCGGTGGACACTAAGATATTGGGAGTTGAAATTAACACTTAATATGGTTGAATTCAAATAGCTAAGAACCATTACACTGAGCAACAATTTTTTTTTTCTCAGAAAGAAACATATGTGATTCTGATAATATTTTTTTCTCCTGAATTCAAATATGATATCGGTTTGTCTCTATCACGCAAGGTTTCCCAGAGACAGGAATTTATAATTTCAAACAATTTAATATTTTCTATACTCGTAACTACACAATATTCGAACATTCGGACTCACCTAGAAAGTAAGAAATGACGATTTTGTGCTATATTTCACCCGTGAAGCATCCCTCTTGATGGTCCAACAATAATCGGCCAACATATTAGGATTCCATTTGCCTTGATATCTCTTTTCCATAGCTGAAATCTCCTGAGCTAGCTCATTTGGTTTTATTTTACAATGGACAAATGGACGAAATAACGTTTATTAAAAATAATTATTTAAATCCATTAATTGAAATTGAAATAAAAAAAACTGTGGGTGATGGAGAAATTCCGAATACATATTTGAAAACACGATATAAAACTGCATTAATTACAACTATTGGTACTCATGAGACAAAAATCATGTTGACCAGTATTACTAGTTAATAATAGTATTATTAAGATTTGTCAATATATTTACCTAAATCTTATATGTATATATATATATAAACGATAGATTAATTCATTAGAGTTTATTACTTTCTTTGTATATTTTTTTCTTTTCTTCTTTTCTTTTTATGTATAGCAGATTCTAGCTGTTATTCGAGTATACATTCTTTCATTAGTTTAATTTTGATTATATTTAATTTTATTGTATTATTAGACATTCCATTATTGTTCAGTTTGACAGATAATTAACGTTTTAGTATGTTCCATTATTACATATTTTTTGTATTTAAATGTAACATATGTTTAACCTAGAGAATGGAAGATAAGGCCACATGGTCTTAACTCCACCAAGCTAAATACATTTTTAAAAATCACAAACAGGAATGAGATGCAAAAAGAAATTAACCACAGGCTCAATTCTGAAAATGTATATATTACGCATTACAGGGACTCTTGTCATTCTAATTTTTCTCAAAAAAATATAACAAATTGTTATTCTCAGAGTTAAATTATATGAATGTGAAAATGGACTCTTATTTTAAGGGAGGAGAAAAGATTACAAGATTTAAGAATAAAGTTCTTAGGAAATATTTTGGACCAAAGAGAGAAGAACAGACAGGCGAAAGAAGTAGTCTTACATAACAGTGAGGAACACGACTTTTATGGGAAACCACATGTAACACGATTAATTAAGTCTCGTAGTCTGCGATGAGAAGGACGTGTGACACGAATGGAAAATGAAAGAGATATATGTGTAAACTCCATGTAGGAAAAGCAGAGGCAAAGCACCCAATAGGTAAGCCAAGAATGAGGTGGAATGAATTAACCATGACTTGAGGGAAGTAGGTTATATACAGGGGTTGAATGAAAACATTAGCTCAGGATAGGGATGTATGGAAAGCTTATTTCCGCGCGACCGTAAACCTACGATTCAATAGTGTCAGTGAGGTAGTTAGTTAATGACCTTGGATTTTAAAGAGTGTATTTATGTAAGATAATAATATAACAATACCGCCATTTCTTAATTGTCATAAGTAATGCCACGAGTGATTTCCAATTTATCTAGAGAATTTGGAAATCAAGAGTGGCATTTGTTAGGACTATTTAACGAATAAAATTAAGCTGTTTACTCACAAATCATTATTTAAATATAGTTATTTTAAAATATGTATATATGTAATGTAAACGGCGATGTTTGAAAACAAATGAGAAACGATTGGTACGCTTCATTTGTTTCTTTTGTTCGTCACTGCAACCAGATCATATTATTTATTGCCAAAGGAACGCAATATGCAATATTGTAAGAATGCACTCTAGTGGAGAAAAAATGAAACACTTCAAACTGTGAATTAATTCATTTCCGATGTCCTATGATGTAAATATAACAATTATATTTTTCTGGCAAAAAATACATTTAAGAAAGTGCAAACAGGGGTTTCTTTTTTTGGTGGTATAATCATTTGCTACAATTTTTTTTATATTAACTCCCGCATGCGGTATGTGTTGACATTTATGCACTCTATATACAATCTGGTAGCCGTATTTCTTGGTGAGTCAGTCACTGCAAAATAATGCTATTACCTATTCAGAATGTTAAAAAGGAGGTGCTTTCTTTATTATGATAACCTTTAGTTGGTAAATTCTGGGCGAAACACGACTGTGAATGGTTGTAAATAAAAAATAATTGAAATGTGATTGGTCATTGACTCCCATTTGGGGCATGTGTTAAATAGTAACTTAAACTATTTGTTTCTTATTTTATTAATTATTTGCAATAAATTTAAAATGTACACATATTTTCTCCCGAGATACTTGATTTTATTTTCCAATGATTGTGTGATGTTAAAACATAGCTTATATTGTCACGTGTAGTTAAAAATTAATCAACTTCATCAATTTATCTTCCTCGTACATTTACATGACCAATTATTTGAAAGGAAGAATATGTCGTTAGATTTTTAATTTTGTTTATAATCCGGAATATGATGAAGAAAGTAGAGTTCTTTTTACTTAACAAAAGCGAAAATAACATCAACTCTTCTTTTTTGTGTTATATATGTGAAACTTTTTTGATAAATTTCCTCTTTGTTGATGAACTGTAAACCAATTAATTTGCCTCTTCTTTTTCAAACTGAAACTTCTTTAAGTATATTCCATTTTTTTTTTATTTTCTTCGTCCTCTTCATTCTCTCTACAGTCTTGGAAATGAGGGAAGACTTTCAGAGTCTAGTTTCCAAACAAACTTTGTCTGCTACACAAGAGATACTTGGCTTATCATGCAATACTCCAGCCGGTATGTTATGAATTATTCATTTATAGCCATAGGTCATTTCGCAGACTAAACTTAACGAAAATAATTTAAGCGTGATTATGAAAATATATTTTTAAAATTCATTACGGTTTTCACGATCAAAGAGTTGAAACATAAAATGAGTACCTGATATTTCAGTTGTCCTCAATTAGTTAAAATGTTGTAAAGTATTTAGGAGGGATTTCAGAACATGTTTTCCATTTTCTCCTTACAATACGGTAAAAGAGTACGGTGTTATAAGCAGAAGATGGAACAAATGTTGTGAAAAACCTCCAAGTATTTCCCAGCAATTCGTCTAGTAGAGGACACTGAGATCTCAGGTATTAATTTTATGCTTAAACTTTAGGAAAATATAATAATAGATTCAATTTCATCGATATAAGTTTGACATCCAAACTCAAGGTCGATTAAATCACATTAGATTCCTAATTTTTCGGCCTGGCCTCTTTGTTATTTTTTTTCTGACCAAGATATATATATATATATATATATATATAGAGAGAGAGAGAGAGAGAGAGAGAGAGAGAGAGAGAGAGAGGGGTGATTAATACCGTAGTTTTATAACGAACTGACTTACTGGCACTATCGAACACACACGTACTTAAGCTCTCCACACATGCCTATCCTGATCTAATATTTTCTCCAAATCATGGTTAATGTTATTCTCTCACCTCATTCTTGGTCTACCAACTGGGCGTTTCCTCTGGGAAGAAAAGTGGCCACCGAATTCAAATGGTTAATGAGATGGAGGAGGAAGAAAAGTGACCGCCCAGTGCTAATGGTAAATAGTCAAAAGCAACAGAAGTGCAAATGGCTGACTGTCAAAAGTGATACCCTTAGGCCTTGAATATTCTAATACCATCGGGTTGGACAGGAAACATGTTGGGGTCTGATACAGGTGTGGATATACAGGGAGTTACAGAATAAGTATTGCAGACTTCTAGGGGTTGTAGAGAGACTCAGCAGATAAAATTTTGATAAGGAACCCATATCCGGAAACGTACCATTTCGATGTAAAATAGGTTTGAATATCCAAACACAATGTGTGTCTTGTGTTTCAGAATAGGTATTACAGACTTCTAGGGTTTGTACTACACCTGTCGATTCGGAGGAAGATCTTACACAAATAATTCTGGCGGCATCAGAAATTATTGAGCACACACCAGGTCTTGTTGGGGCATGTGTATGAAAATATGCGTTTCAGGTACTCTTTGTGCAATGACCAAAGGGTCGCTAAGTGGAATCATACTTGTAGTAGGCCTATACAACCCCTATAAGTCTGTAATACTTATTCTGAAACAAAATACACACGATATCGCCAATTGTGTTTCGATCTTCAAACCTATTTTACATCGAAAATGATACGTTTCCGAACATGTGTTCCTTATCAAAACTTTATCTACTAAGTCCTCTCTCTACAACCCTTAGAAGTCTGTTATACTTATTCTGAAACACTTTGTATATAGAGATTGGTTATAGAATCCTGAAATGTCTTTGACACTGTAAAACCTTAACAAATCTGAATAAGATATTTGTTTCTTTGCAGGTAATTTGAAGATGACTACTGGGTGAAAAATTCCAGGTATTTGTGTTACATTAAGGCCATATTTTGTAACATACATGCATGATATTAGTCATTCAAAATATATCTGCAGGCAGAAAAATTACGAAGCTCTGTTTATTGCTACACGTGACGTCATATAAGGCAGTGTATACTGTCAGCGTGCCACGTCCCATTCCCCTCTACACTTCATAGATAGCAGAGTCACGTGTTCTATTCCTACATAAACACGACTGCAGTGCCCTCCGTCAACAACTGCACTTACTCCTTAAACGGGTAATACTAGGAAATCGTAAATATATATATTCATATTATTTTTACGTTATATGGGAATAATGTTTATTCAAAATTTCTGCGGAAATAGATTTTATAAAAGTAAAGCATGTGAAATTGTATAACTGTTTCACATGACATATTTTTTTGCTACTTGTTTAAAGGAAATGATTGTTATATCTTCTTCTGGCTTACTGTATAAAAACTTAAACTCAAAATGAACATTATATGATTAGATCTGTATTTGCGAACATTAATATAATTTTGCTTACATCTTTAAAATATCATGACTTCAGACATAGATTAATGCATCAATAGGTAAATGTGATTTTAGTAAATTTTATTATTTTATGTATACATTTCCGAAACGTGCTTTTAAAATTAATTATCATATGTGAGCTTACACGTTTTATCTCTTGTCTTTGCTCTTTGAAATTGTCGATATTTTCTAGTATTTTTCTGTTCACAATGAAAACCCAAATAGAAATCATATGATGATACACGTAGAAGAACAAAAATGATTTTTTTTTTGTCCTTCGGGCTAAATGGCCGTGGTCTGGTTTTATTAACACTCAACGTTTCGTCTACTACTTCGTAGACGTCCTCAGGGGATTCTCCGTGCTCTTTGACCTCCTAACTCTTCAAATCTTCGAATTGATAGATATACGTCCTTCCCGTAGAATTTGTTTATGTAAAATTGTAGACTTTCACGGAAAGTGTCTTCTCTACGGGAAGGACGTATACCTATCCATTCGCAGATATGAAGAATTAAGAAGAGTTAGGAGGTCAAAGAACACGCAGAATCTCCTGAGGATGTCTACCGCAGTAGTAGACGAAACGTTGAGTGTTAATAAAACCAGACCACGGCCATTTAGCCCGAAAGACAAAAAATACATGAATCAAGACACCTGCCGTGAAAGTCTACAAATTTACATAAAAATATGATATTTACACGGAAGATAAAGATTTAGAAATACAAATCCTATTTACTGTTTTAAAATAAACAATACAATTTTACAATATAACATTTTAAATGTCTCGTATTATTAAAACGTGTAGGTCTTTGCCACCCTCGGTTCCATGAAACTTGGCAAACTTATAGGGCTGCCAACTTACAAACGAATTATCATTATTTGTATATTATTATTTTTATTATCCGAAATTTATAAACCCTATTTTACCTAAGGTACATTAAGGTTATAGTTTGTGCCAAAGTTGTGATTCATTGTATAATTATACCCAAATCTAAAGTTTTTATGAAACTTATTTATAAAAACATTCAAACGTTTGTAATCCTGTTCTGTCAAAAGCACTTCCGTTATGGGTAGTTCACTTCGCATTATATTCATTCAGTAAACCTGTAGACATATGGAAATAAGGAAAGGGATATTTAAATACGCAGAAAGATAACATAGGAGGAAAAATATTTAACACCAAAAGGGAAAAAAGTTAATTAAATTTAATTTTTAATTCAATTTTTTTTCTGTTCGTTACTTACACCACTCATCTTTCAAAAATCAAGCTATATACTACAAGTTGAGAGCACAAACTGTAGTCCAGTTCTGGTACTGTAGCCGTCTTTGGTGAATCCTAAGCCATGTGGTAGGAAGGAACATTGCCGAGTGGGGGAGGGAAGTAGTAGCCATGCTAAAAATATTTTTTTATTAATAATAATAATAACAATAATAATAATAATAAAATAAATGGTTATAAAAACAACACTATTTTATAATGAACACTTCAAACATATGAGAAAAAATAAGTATTCATTAACACATAACTGGTAGAAAAAAAATTCAACATGTATTAACTGTTTTGTTTTCAGAGCTGAGTGTAGTTGCTTGCAGTACCGGACAACTCGCCCTCCCCTCTTACCGCACCATATAACATAGACCCTTCAAAAGCGGTAACTGAAGCCGGAACTGAACTATACTGCCTCGGGAAAATACATTCCTATATCTACTGTAAAATAAATAAGAAAAGGCACAAAATACACTACTGTAAGTTCCTTGCCACAGTGTAAAACTCTTTCTGAAATAAATCGGGCACAATAAAGAATATTTGCATGCCACATGATTAAAAGTACAATTTCAGTGGTATACTTGACACTGTAAATAATCAAATCTATGTTCAGGTTTCTAGGTAGCTTCAACACAAGTATGGAGTTTTAACACACATTTACAGATATATAAAGATATAGTGAAAGACGTCTTAAAATATTTGTCTTCCAAGCGCTCCCTTTCCACTAGCTAAACCCAAATCACACCCTCCTAAGCAAATGGAAAAAGAAGTTGACGTCTTTACCAGCATACAAACAAAATAGTGACAGAAATTGAGGAAATATACGTAAACAAGAAAAGCTGAGAACTTCGCAAAATTGCAGTGGCTGGCAATAATGAGGATTTTCCGGGATGTCCCTTTGTCCAATGATCTCTCCATTAGGGGCTACTTAGGTGTATATATATGTATGACAGATTGGAAGGAGATATCTTAAGACTTGTCCTAATGTATAAACTAACTTCAGAAGCGTACCGGTATGCCACCTGTTTACCAAACTTCTAAAAATATAAATTTGTCCCATTGCAGGCATGCACATCCAATACGTGTTCCTCCGAGGAGTGATTTTGGAAATAAACAGGATGAAAATCTTACAAATTAAGTTTAAGAAGAAGAAGAGCAGGCCTTAGGAGGCTCTTGGGGTAATAGGATTTTAAGGCTCCCACTTTTCTAAACCATCAACACCAGGTGTCAACAGAGTTGTTACGGCTGCCTTTGCCCCTACATTAACCGTCTGGCACGCATGTCTGTTACAGGCTGACTCTACCACAAGGCTATAGTGCCGCCAGAGGGTTTATTCGGACTTTAATCAGGGATTGAAAGAAACCCAACTATTAAAAGATGTTCAACCATATTTCCAAAATGTAGCTTTTACAGAAAATGTAACATTGTCGTCAAATAATGAGCAATTCTTCAAAAGTTATTTAAAAAATAGGTTGATTACACAGGCCTGCAAATTTATTTATTTTTTCTGCAGCACAGGGTTTAACGGGTCTCTAAACCTAATTTTGGTGTGCTGAATTCAAAAATGTTATTTTTTTTTCGTATCACGTAAGATTTTTTTGCCATCCTGAATTTAAATATTTATTATTTTTTGCATTATATTTAATAGCCATAATCTTTTTAATTGCTGTAAAAATATAGAGGCTTGATACAATAGTAATTGTGCAGTTAAAACCATTTAAATAATTAAAGCACTACTAATATACCTTAAGACCTCTATATTCTCCTCCGCTTAGCAAAAAATGATCGGCGAGTTGATTGGCGTATGTGCTCCTGCCGAGGATTTTCTCTTACGAAACACCAACGATAGTAGGCAATATTGGAGGCATCCTATCGATTCTAGTACCTTGTTTCCATCTCTTCTGTCTTGATGGAATCTCTGACAACGTTAATCACATAGTGCTCCTAAATTATCTGGGGAATGTTGAAGATGAGAGGGAAGAATTGTAACTTAAAGCTCATATTACATCCCAGTGTCCTGAAATTTTTGAGCATGGTTTTTACAATTTTCTCATATTGATCATCTTCAATATTACCCACAAACTTCTCGATCTCCTATTATAATTCCCAAGCTTGTAGTTCCATGCCAGACATGTAATTTTTAAAGGTAACATCCCTAATAAAATTTGGAGTCTCTGGCCATCAAAAGTCTTCCTTCACTTTTTTTTCCGACACTAACATAACGTTTTAAGTAATGTATTGGTAACAAAATACATTTTTGTCCAAAAATGTAGCAAATTGCTTAATTAATCCTAGTTTTATGTGCAAAGGAGGTTGCATTTTTTTTCAGAATCAACTAATGGGCGAATTATTACACTTTTCGTACTGGCACCAGTTGTTTTCTTTTAGGCCAATTAATAACTTTCTAGTGTCTTTCTCTGACTCTAGAGTCCCATTTGCACCAAAAAAAATACGGGCATTTCGTGTACTCTCATTGTTACCCCAATGAAATACCACACACCTTAAGGGAACAGTACATGTACCATTTGTGTTCATTACGCTGGTCTATAGTGATTTTGCTACTGAACAAAAACAAGTGAATCTAACCTAATTCGAGTGTGCTGATTACAGATCTAAAGTTCGTTTTTCTCTAGCACGTCACAATTTTATTATAATTACAATTTTAATTTTTACATTTGTTTTGTATTTAGATAAGTTTCCTCTTTCAAAAGAGAAGTCTGAGTTCTTAGCATCTAGACTGAAGGAATAGAATTCATTAAAGAATTGTACCACAATCAAGCTTTATAGAGACCACATTAAGAAACTGGCTTTTTTTATACAGAAAGTATTTCTTTGTGTTTTGTAATTATGTATATGGCCTCATGAAATAATTAGGATATGTACACGAACCCCGTGATTGGAGGTTGTTCATTGACTTATCCAAACTGAGCTTAAAATGTGTTCTGTTCCACAATGTAACAATTAACCATCAATCCCTATAGCTCATTGTACCGGATTGAAGGAGACATATGAATCCATGGAAATCCTTCTGCAAGTGATAAACTGGACAATTTTCAGTGGTACATTTGTGGAGATTTGCTTGGTCTACAGTTGGCCTACACAGTGAATATGTGCTTTTTGAGTTTGTTGGAAAGCCGTGATAACAGAAATCATTTCAGGATTCAACAATGGCCTCCAGGGATCGAAATGACTGTGGGGAAAAACAAGTTAAACAAAAGACGCTTGCTGACGCAGAGAAGATATTTCTTCCACCCCTTTATATTAAACTGGTCCTCATGAAGAACTTTGTGCGGACACTGAATCATGGTGGTGAAGGTTTTAACTATCTGAAAGAGAAGTTTGGGAGAATGAAGAGTGAAGAAAAATGGAAGGTAGGAATTTTCATTGGATCAGAGATCCGACAGTTGATGTGTGACACGACGTTCAGGACAAAACTAAATGCTCTTAAACTCGAAGCTTGGGATTCATTTGTACTTGTGGTAACAAGGTTTCTAGGAAATTATCGAGTTGAAAACTATGCTGAGCTAGTGCATAACATGCTTAGAGCATTTCAGAATCTGGGTTGTCGCATGCCTTTAAAAATACAGTTTTTACATTCTCATCTTGACTTTTTTCCTACAAATCTCGGGGATATGAGTGATGAACATGGTGTGAGGTTCCATAAGGACACATCAACGATGGAATTCAGGTACCAGGATCAATATGGCCCGAGTTTTATGGGTGATTTGTGCTGGTTTCTACATCGATCAACTACATTCCAACATAAGCGGAAAAGCAAAGGCCAAAGCAATTTTAATAGTGCTTACTACTAATTGTAAGTTTATATATTCTTATAAATGTATTTGAAGTAATATAATTTAACAGTATACATATAGAGTCCATCGTTGTGGTCTCGAGGTAGCGTGCTGCCTCGTCACGCAGCGGGCCCGGGTTCGATCCCCGGTCGGGGCAGTTTTTCTGGGTGAGGTTTTTATCGGGGTTTCTCCTCACCTGTAAGACAAATGTCAGGAGAACTTTAAGGCCTAAACGGTCCCCGAAATCATATGGCCATCAACATCATCACCATTCTTATCATTATCATCATCATCCTTCACCGGTGTGGAAAGCAACGGGAAGCTACCACACCTACAATTCCCTAGTAAAGCTGCAAGCATAGTATGAAAATTCTATGATTGCAGTGAAGAACCTGCCCTCGGACAGAATTACTATGGATGGATATATATAAGATAAACACAATTTATACCACTGACTTTACGATAAATAACTACAACTAATATTAATATCTCCGATTATTTTTACAGTCCCGTGCAAGAATAAATCTGATTACAGATCGCTTTTAGTGTACAACAGCCAGAATTTCCTCAGTAGCAGACAAGAAGTAGCGCCTATATTTTCTAGACCAGTTTTATATATGTATATATATTTTTCTAGAATAGTGCACATGTTTGTATATGTTTATTTTATGTATACTGACTACTGGATCTGAAGCTAATTTATTCCCAATGGGCAGAAGAACGCCCTTTAGACTTGCTAGAATCAATAATATACCCAAATCTACCTATTCATATACTGTTCCTTGACGGCCATTCAAGCCAGGGATATAACAACAGTACAGCACTTCCCCCTCAATTACGAAATACTTTTTTCAATTTTCCTTCACGATGTATACTCCAATAAAAAGTTGTACGAGGAGCTAAAAGATTGACTTCTTTAAATCTCGAATCTTAAAGTTCACTTGTCTCTTTTGTATGACTCTAATCACGTACTAAACCGTTTCATTTTGATTAATTGAAAGGACACGGATTGTTGTCTTTTAAAATCTTTCTTACTGGAGGCGGAAGGAGTTCTGGTACTACTCTCTTGGAATGTTGTTGGTGGTATTGAAATTGTAATATCTGGCCCATATGCTGGCGGCATACTGCTTCTGCAGTTTCTCGCCGCAAACGGTATAATATAACCAGGAGAGGGCCTTAGGATGAATGTACCCTCAGTTAAACGCAATGAAAAACTGGCATGAATAAAATCAGTGATTATACTCGTATTATAAAATTATATTATATACTAGCGTACCCGGCAGACGTTGTCCTGCCCGAACGTTCAATTCTCATGTTATGGGCGGGCGATAAAAATGTTACTTTTTTACCATAAAATTCAGCAATTAGGACATAATTAGATATTATTAAATAAGTTCGCAAGAAAACCTCTTACAGCCTTCTGTTGTGGCTCAAGAAGAGTGAATGATGTCACATAGTCATGAACATTAGAATTGTACCCTCCTTTGCAGATAAGTTAAGAACCACAATTATATTAGAGAGAAAAAAAAAAGATAAATTGATGAGAATGAGTCAAAACGGGTTTTTTTTTCAGCTAGATTTCATTTCTGACCAACTGTGCACCGGTCCCATACTGGCCGACATTCCATGAGAAAAAATGTCTTTCCCCCGTAGAGACTCGAACCAGCGTAAGTCCCGTAGTTCTGCGCCAAGATTTCTTGCCTTAACCACTCGGCTACGGCGCGAGACTGTTGGTATCAATGAAAGACAAAGGTTATTGTGAGTTATCCGTAAGAGATAAGGGACTCTTGGTATCAATGAAAGACAAAAATGGTTTTTGTGAGTTATCCGTAAGAGATAAACATATGCTATCACGGACTTTTTTAGAGCTATTTTGAGATATTCAATTCTGTATACATTAATTTTGTGTATTTCTTATGGTTTAGGCAGCGCAAGCCATTTAAGCGTCCAAAGAGCTATTTTTTCACGTTTTCCACTACAAAGGGCGATTTTTAAGGGTGTAGGAGTTGAGTATCACAACTCTCTTATAGCCTATGTTCATCCCGGGAATCTCCTGAACATTTTGCAAAAAACCTCATCACAATCGGATCATCGGTATGGCCGCGCATAAAGTACAAACAAACATACAAACAAACAAACAAACTTTAATGTTTATATATAAGATTAAATGTTTACATATCTTAATACAGGACGTACATACCGCATAAAAGTGGTGGACCGCGCGCTCTCATTTTTTTTTGTGTTAATAGAATTGTGCAAAATCTGTATGTGATGCGCAAGAACTAGTAACAGTTCCGTTATCAGGGTATTAACTTGACTTATTTACACTAAAATATCTCGTGCCGTAAAATCTTCGCAGGCCTGTTATATCTTAATAGTTAAGTTTCCAGATTGTTAAGGTCTGAAGCCATTCTACTTCTACCCTATATTCCTACTATACTTAATGTATTAATACTGTACGGTCATTATATTTATGATGTGCCTAGACGGCGCGATATGCACGATTCACAAGAAACAAACCGTCGGCCGGTAAAGTTTCATATACCGGTACACAACCTCTCAATTCAAATCCAGTACATTTAATCTTCAATTATCCTTTCTTTTCTCTACAACTATGCGTATGCTTTGACTTCCTTCATAAAAACCTCTTCCATTCATCTCTCTTCATGACTTTCCTTTCCATTTCCTATCTTTCATTCTATCACGTGTCTCTTTAATACTTGTAGCCGCATTTTGCTTGATTTAACTAAATAAATAACTAACTCACTCACCTGTCATAACGAATTCCTGTGTTCACGGCTCCATATACACCCATCTCCTGAACTAATCTTTTTTTTTTCCCTGTTCTAAAAACCGGGGATTAGATTCCCTGATGAAGATAAATTGTTTCTTGTATGTTGCTAGATTTGGTAAGCCGTTATTATGTGAAATCGAAATAATAGTGAATCCGCTTTATTCTCTATTCAGTTTCTTAGTCGTTGTTTCTCTCTATTTGTGTCGATTCCAGTAGACTATTATATGCAAACTAGTTCCTGTTTCAGAAGCTTCGCGAGCTTTATAACTCGGCCGGATTCCATGGACTTTCAAGGATGTAAAAATAATTTCTATATCTTTCTTCGGAAAGGATGTAAAACTAAGGACTTCGTATTTTAGATGTATGGTAGGGCCTAAGTAAAAAAAAAAGTAATGCGTGAATAAAATATCCCTAACCAAACCTTACACCTCCTGATTTGAATTTCGAAACTTATGTTCGGTTTGTTAAAAATAATCATTAGATAAAATACGGCAATTTTATGTGTTCGTTCTGTTTTTTATTCTTTCGGCTTTTATTTTTATATTAACTTCCTATCTTAATCTGAATTCTACTAGAAATATTATTAATTTTGCCACAAAGATTGACTTTCATCTTGAAGATATTAATCATATCTTTCTAGTTCGTGAGTAGGCTATGATTTAATCAAAATTATACACTTTGGCATTTCGATCTCCTTTGATCTTAGTTATTTGACTGTCTTATTCCCGTGTTCAAAGTAATCCAGTTTTCATTAATCAAGGACAGACCATATGAAGTGAACAGGGAAAGAACCATCTATATCACTTTTTTGTTCAAATAGAGTTTGACATATATTTAAATTCTCCGTAGAAAATACTATCATTTTGAAGTGTGAAACGGTAAAATGTACTGTATAGTAATGGGTTTATTTACCTCCAAAGATTGACATTTTATCAAGGAAGTGTGAATGTTTTACAACTGAAAGTGCATTTTTTGTGAGTTTCAAGAAGAAAAATGACTTACCAGACTTTTTTCTGCACTCTATATCAAATATATATATATTGTCCTTTGTATAGGGTTACTGAAAAACTACTTGACCGATTTGAATACAATTTTTGTTATCATTTAGAGCATATTTTTGGCCAATTAACATATGACATATTACCGTACTACTATAGGGCCGGAGCTATAAAAAAGTGCGTCGGTGCATTAAAAAAGTTGTTTTTTGGACGCTTAAAAGGCTTACGCTGCCTAAACCATAACAAATACTCCAAATTAATGTACACAATATTGAATATCTCAAAAAAAATCTACAAAAAAGTTTGCGAGAGCATATGTCGATATTTTACGGATAATTCACAATAACCATTTTTGTTTTTCAGCTCATCAATCAATCAACCAATCAATCAAGCAACGGAAATAATCTACACTGAATGCGGCTTTTATGCGGCTACTTTGTAGTTCTGTCGACATGGGTGCGAAGGCTGAGCCCATTAACCCCACGTAGATTTTGTAGCTAGTGTCTGGTGATAATTGTATTTTTTTATCGAATCTCCAATAATATGAGCCCTATTTTACCATCCGTTATGTTAAGGTTTTAGTTATAATACAATTAATTGTTTACAGTAATTCAGAGTATGGTTAATTTCTAATGGGATCGAAAGAAAAATGTAGAAATCCTTCAAGAACCTAATGTGTCACCAATATTGGACTACATCTCCAGATATCAGCTAAACTGGAAGGAGCATGTCTCAAGAATGGCTCGATCCAGGATCCCCAAGGCAATAATGAACTACTGTCCAAATGGGAAACGGTCACTTGGTCGACCTATGAAAAGATGGCATGAAAACCGCTTTCTCAGGCCGTAACAGTTCTTCTAGGACTAATACCTGGCAGAATGATGATGATGATGGTTAATTTCTAGCGTTACATAATAACATAATATGAACAAATAAATAAATTAATTAACAAACCCAAGAAAAACTAACTCAAAGTCTCTTAAAAATATGATGGATAAAGTCACACAGCTTTCTATAGCAACACTTTTTACATAAACTATTTGACAAAGGCAGTTGAAATCTATTATGGCAATAACCTAATGTTTTAATAAATTCATGTCTTTTGGAATAAAATGCGGGACACTCAAATAATAGATGTGAGATAGTCTGGCTGGAATTTTTGCAAATACAGGTATCTGTACCTATTTTAAATCGTTCCAAATAATGTCCAAATTTACCGTGTCCAGTCATAAATTGTTAATACAAAATTTGGTTCTACGTATTTGCACTTTATTCGATCAAAAACAGTTGGGAAAAATAATGTTCTTGTCAAACCACCATTAATACTGTTTAACCACTGAACTTTCCAATTTTGTAAGAGATCATTTTTTAATACTTCTTTAATATGTGATGGAGGGCAGAAGGAGTAAAAGTAATCCATATTTGAATTAGCAGCTGATTTGGCAAGAAAATCTGCACGTTCATTTCCAGTAGTTGCAGCATTTCCTTTAATCCAGCCTAGGCAAATATGTCCAAGATGCTGGTGTAATTTTGTTCTTATGGAGCTTGCAATCGGGTGACGGTTGAATCTGTCATTGATTGCGGAAAGTGCTGCCTGGGAGTCACTATAGATACAAGAAGACTAGTTGGTGGTTATAATCCATTCCACAGCTTGCAGTAGAGCTAAAAGCTCTGCTTGAAAAATCGTACATTTGGAAGCAAGCTTGTATCCTTGGTGAAAGATCTCAACTTCATTATCAAATACCAAAAAAGCACATCCAACTAGATAGTTATGGTCCTCCATTCCAGAGATACGAGAGCCATCGGTATAAATGTAATAATCTTGATGACTGTTGCTGCAATCATTTAGCATAAGTGGCCTCCGATAAGTGCTTGGATGGCCAGATGACAAGAAATGTTCCTCTTTTTCGATTTCAGAGATGGGGATTTTTGGTTTAGATGTTAACGACCTTTCTTAATATTAGTTAATCTGGCTCTGTATATGCAAGACAAATATAAGGGTTCAATACCAGTTACCATATAAGCAGCATCATTAGATACTGTACGGTATGCTCTAGCTATGCGTAGCATAGAGCCCCTTTGAATTTGAGCAAACTTCTTTTGAGTCGATTTTTTATTTACACAATCCTGAAAAGCAGAAGGACAATATAATATCATTGGCTCAAATGCTCCATGGTAAATAATATTCAGTATTGAGCTATTAAGACCCTAAAGAAGGCCTTGTTGCCATAGAAAGGCCAGTCAGAAATTTGCTAGCTTTTGTTGCTAGGGAGGCTAAATGTGCTCGAAATGTAAGTTTTCTATCTAGAATTACTCCTAAATATCGAAATTCATCGACAAACTTAATTTGTTCACTATTCATTACTAGTTTCGGTTCTTCAATATTTCTTTTCCTAGTAATAAGCTTTGCTGTAGTCTTCAAAGAATTAAAACCAATTTTGTTTGTGACACTTGTATTACGTGTGCTATTATTATGTTGTATAATTTGTGTATATCGGCCGCTGTGGACTAGTGGTTATGCTCCTTGCCTCTGGTCCCGAAGGTCGCGGGTTCAAACCCGGCCGCAGTCGATGGATTTTTTAGGACGGAAAATCCAAGGAGCAAGTCCTCCGGGAGGGACTTCAAGCCGTGGGTCCCGAGTCTGAAGATTTTCGGGCTCGTAAAAAATCCTTAAGCCTGAATGAAAAGGCTCTAAGCAAAATTTACCGAGTTTTCCCTTCCTGGTACTACCTTGGTTTCCTTAATTTCAGTATGAGGCAGAACGCTGACCACGGACCACTCAAAATTACACTAAATGTAACTAAATTAGTATGGTTGAAATTATTTCCTGTAGGGGGAGAGCGCCTAAATCTCTGTAAAGGGAAAACATGGGCTTACAATACAATAATTTGTGTATTCATTCCAATCATGCGATGAGACATGCAGCTTGTGTATTATTAGCCTGTTGAAGCTCGGACTAAATAGATTTCTGCAATGCCGGATAATCAGCTAGCGGGCTATATGTACCTATAGGCCTGGCGGCTCTGTGGCGCAAGCGATTAGACGCTCAAGGTCGCGGGTTCAAACCCGGCCGGGGTCGATGGATTTTTTAGGACGGAAAAATCCAAGGAGAAAGTCCTCCGGGAGGGACTTCAAGCCGTGGGTCCCGAGTCTGAAGATTTTCGGGCTCGTAAAAATCCTTAAGCCTGAATGAAAAGGCTCTAAGCAAATTTTACCGAGTTTTCCCGTCCTAGTACTACCTTGGTTTCCTAGATTTCAGTATGAGGCGGAACGCCGACCACGGACCACTCAAAATTACACTAAATGTAACTAAATTAGTATGGTTCAAATTATTCCCTATAGGGGGAGAGCGCCTAAATCTCTGTAAAGGGAAAACATGGGCTTACAATACAATGATTTGTGTATTTATTCCAATCATGCGATGAGACATGCAGCTTGTGTGGCTTGTGTATTATTAGCCTGTTGAAGCTCGGACTAAATAGATTTCTGCAACGCCGGATAATCAGCTAGCAGGCTATATGTACCTATAGGCCTGGCGGCTCTGTGGCGCAAGCGATTAGACACTCAAGGTCGCGGGTTCAAACCCGGCCGGGGTCGATGGATTTTTTAGGACGGAAAAATCCAAGGAGCAAGTCCTCCGGGAGGGACTTCAAGCCGTGGGTCCCGAGTCTGAAGATTTTCGGGCTCGTAAAAAGTCCTTAAGCCTGAATGAAAAGCCTCTAAGCAAAATTTACCGAGTTTTCCCGTCCTAGTACTACCTTGGTTTCCTAGATTTCAGTATGAGGCGGAACGCTGACCACGGACCACTCAAAATTACACTAAATGTAACTAAATTAGTATGGTTCAAATTATTCCCTGTAGGGGGAGAGCGCCTAAATCTCTGTAAAGGGAAAACATGGGCTTACAATACAATAATTTGTGTATTCATTCCAATCATGCGATGAGACATGCAGCTTGTGTGGCTTGTGTATTATTAGCCTGTTGAAGCTCGGACTAAATAGATTTCTGCAACGCCGGATAATCAGCTAGTAGGCTATATGTATAGGCCTGGCGGCTCTGTGACGCAAGCGATTAGACGCTCACCTCTCACTGCTGTGGTCCGAGATCGAGTCTCGGTCACTCCGTATGGGTTTCGTGGTGGAAGAAACGGAACTTGAGAAGGTTTTCCTCGGGGGTTTCTCCCTTTTTACCCTGCCACAATTACATTCCACCATTTCTCCATATTCATTTCAACCATTTCGTTTCATTTCTTTCATCTTCCCCCGTGATTATGCGTCAGGAGCGTGTGAATGATCTGTTTCGACTCAATGTTGTGTTGTCTCGGATGAGGCCCCGACATTAAGCTGACGTGAGGTCCTCCATGCCCTCGTGTGGTCAAAAAAGTATTATGTAATCCGTAGTTAAAATCCCTCACCCGATAGGTCGTGCCAAGGTAGGGCCGGGTGGCGATGACACGTAAAATACCTAAAAAGTGAAAGGTTAAACGGATTCAATGGGATAGAATTAATGAATTTTATTTACTTATTATGTAAATGCAAACATACATTTTGAATGGGCAGATAGCTGGGTGCTCGGACACAGTCGAAAGGCGAACAACAATATAATACAATTAACAGAGATGTAACATGTTTCATAGTTGTTTATAATTATAACATTACATTTTATACATGTGTCGTATACGTGAAAAATAAAAATAGGAAAGAAAAATATCATATTTAAAACAATATTGGGAGCAAAATATCGGAGCAATAATAAAAAAATAGAAAGTTGTATTTACAATTACTACAATGGTATTAACCTAACTAACTCACTCACTGACACTATCGAAGTCGTAGGTTCATGGCCGCGCGCACGTAAATTTCTCCACACGTGCCTATCCTAAAAAAAAAGTTTTCCAATCATATCCCCTGTATAATCTACTTCCCTCAAATTATGTTTAACATTATTCTCCTACCTCATTCTTGGTCTACCAACTGGGCGTTTTCCCTGTTGTTTTCCTACAAGTAGCATGCATATCCCTCTTTCTTTTCCCATTCGTGCCACATGTCCAGCTCATTGCTTTGTACGATACTTAACTGTTATTACTGTATTTCGTTTCCTATAAAGATCACATAGCTCGCTGTTATGTACTTTCTCCATTCGCATGGCTGTTCACCTCTCTTTGATCAAAAATGTTCCTAAGTACTTTATTCTCACATACTCGTAATCTTTTCTACACTAGGATATACTCGCATGGACCGCAAAAGAAATGAAGGTATCTTACAAGCACTTCAATTACAACCAATCCCACAGTTTATAAGTAAATACCATTTACAGTGCAAAACTCGTGTGTAACGAATGAATTTGCAACGCACTTCCAAACGCCATGCTTCAATACCGTCCTCAAGAGTAGAGATCTCTGGGACATCCTAGAAAAATATGGTCGGAGAATGTTTCACTGAAACTGTAACATGCTCTGGTAATTAAACTTGTTTATAAGATGATCCATCCATAGCAATTGTGCCCGAAGGCAGGTCCTTCACTGTAATCATGGCATTGTCATGCTATGTTTGCAGCTTTACTAGGGAATTGTAGGTGTGGTAGCTTCCCGTTGCTTTCCACACCGGTGAAGGATGATGATGATAATGATAAGGATGATTATGATGACCATATGATTTCGGGGATCGTTTAGGCCTTAAAGTTTTCCTGACATTTGTCTTACAGGTGAGGAAAAACCCCGATAAAAACCTCACCCAGAAAAACTGCCCCGACCGGGGATCGAACCCGGGTCCGCTGCGTGACAAGCCAGCACGCTACCGAGACCACAGCTGTGGACTATAAGATGATGAGATCTAAAAGACCTAACGGCAATAGAAGCGGATGAGAGTACTCATGATAGGGAGGGCAGCTCATACTCGGTAGCCGTATAGAATGCGACTGATCTAGGGGACGGAAACCCCGAAATAAAATGACCTGGTCTTCCAGGTTGGGAGTTAGGCGTTAGGTTAATACCCTCACCCCAGAAAAAAATATTTCAAACTACGAAACCTAAAGGAAATAGAAATGGCTTGTCTTCATTGGCAAAACATGGAAAACGGAAAAAGGACAAGGCCAGAAAGTTGGGATTGAGAAATTACTGGAGATAGTCACAAGAGCGAGCTAATTGGAGGAGGCTCCAATGTCTTAAACTGTGTGACATTTGAGTTAAATTAAAATATTATATGAATTTTGTCTGTTTGTTAAGAAAGTTACAATATACGCTTTATAAAGCTGCAGGAATTAGAGATACGAGAGCCATGGCAAGAACAAGGAAATCTACAAGAGTCACAACGGAATAGGTCCTGGAAGATGTAAAACCAATATCTAGATCTAGGAAGGGGTGATGATGATGATGGAAATTGAATTCTATGAAAACTTAAATAATTCCATAATATTGAAATTCGATTTTTTTTCACTTATATTAATGCAATTTACCCTTAAACTTATAACTACCTAACTCACTGATACTAACGAACATATAGGTTCATAGCCGCGAAGATATAATCTCTCCATACGTCCCCATCCTGAATTAATGTTTTCCAATCATCCCCTGTATAATTTATTTTCCCCAAATCATGGTTAATGTTATTCTCCCACCTCATTCTTGGTCTACCAACTGGACATTTTCTGGTTTTCCTACAAGAAGCTTCCATGCCCCCCTTTCATTCCCCATCCGTGCCACATGTCCTGCCCATCGCAGTCTACGTGACTTAACCGTTCTTATTATATCTAGTTTGCCATAAAATCATGTAGCTCACTGTTAAACACTTCTCCATTCGTCTGTTCATCTTTCTTTGGTCCAAAAAAGTCCTAAGAATTTCATCATCATCAAGGATTAGACCTTAAGATCTGTTTTGATCTCATGTTAGAATTGGTCTATCTTTTATTGGGTCTTTCTACATTTCTTCGTCCTAGTGGTCTATAGTGAAGAATTTGATTCGTGATTCTGTTGTTACTCATTCTATTAATGTGGTCCTTCCATACATCTCTGCATTGTGCAATTTTAATAGCTTGAATAAATTTAGTTCAAATCGTATATTTTTCTTTTATTTCCGATCTGCTATTGTACAGCCAGCCACACACCTCAAAAATATAATTTCTGAAGTTTCTATTCTTCGTTTTTGGTTGAGACCCAGTGTTCCGATCTATAAAGCAATGTTGGAACCGCCATTGTTTTGTAATATTTTAAAAGTGTCTCCTTTCTAGTTTTCTAAGAACTTTATTCTCAAATACTCGTAATCATTCCTTCCCCCTTAAAATAAGAGTCCTGTTCCACACGGCTATGCAACTACGTAAGTGTGGGATATATCCATGCAGCTCCTGTTTCAAGGAAGATGTTAAAATGGCAAATATTATAATGATGATTATAATATCCAAATGATGTTCGGGGACTGTTTATGCCTTAAAGTTTCCTGACTTCTTACAGGTGAGGAAAGAAATTAAATTCATAACACGAGCACGAAGTAAGACTGGTGCGGTTTTCAGTGGGTCTATAGCTTTCCATACAATTGGAGCATAGTGTTATAAATTTAAATAAGGTATGTTAACACCACTGTCGTAATTTTAAAATTAAGTATCCTCTTTACAGAAAGTGCCTGTACTTTTTACACTCATCCCTCTAACACTTTAGCCGTTCCCCTAATTAAACATCACCCCCCTAAAGCCGTTCCATATAGCCGGTTTCACCCCTACGATTTTGCGCATGTGTGGAACGTGATCGTAGCGGCGCGGCAAGCACAGAGATGGGGTAGCATGCGCAACATTGACAGCAATCGTACAATCGGGCTCGGCGGCTCCGACCTTTACGAGAGGCTGTCAGTTCTGTGTGTGATTTGGACGGAGTTGGTCGCGTTTTCATACATGTTTCTCAGCCGCTATTAGAATTAAACCCCCTCGAGAAAGTTGATTACACACTTTGAAACTAATAAACATATTGAATGGTCTACAACATCTTCTCAAACTATCAAAACTAACCAAATACAATATTGAACTTCTTAACTCAAAACTTGAGGAGGATTGCTTTTCAAAATGACGTTTATTGTGTAAAAACACAATTTTTTTATGAAATTATACATTTTTGAACTAAAATATTTATGTCCCACGATTCAGCAAATAAGGAACATGATTTTTTGAAGTGTTACGATCTGATGTGTGAAAGAATCGTGTGCTGTTTTTAAGAGTGTATGTTTCTTATAAAAAATATTTAAAAATAATTTAAATTAAAAAATTAAACCAGTGGCTAAATAGTAGTAAAAGCCTACGAAATATTAATGACTTCACGAAAGTGGAAGTGTTTTGTTGAAAAGACTGACAAAAGTGGAGAGTCATTTGTTTTAATTTTTTTTCTTAAATTGGTGCTGTGAAAATAATAAACGTGGTGTTAATGTTTTAGCAGTTAATTTATTTTATTTTTGTTTCTGAAGAAATTTGGACAATTGCATTAAGATTATTTTTTTTATTCGAACTA
Organism: Diploptera punctata; assembly: GCA_030220185.1. NCBI lineage: Eukaryota > Metazoa > Arthropoda > Insecta > Blattodea > Blaberidae > Diploptera > Diploptera punctata. The sequence goes on from JASPKZ010008882.1 coordinate 429,880, forward strand.
ATTATTGCATTTGACGTAAGAAGTGGGGACTACCTAAGTGTAAACATCTCTCTCTCTAGCCGTGGACAACCATTGCAGAGATTCCCATAGAGCGAACCCTGCACTCGTCACCGTGGCTGGTAAGTCCTAGTTTCCGGTTGGCACTCTTAAAATTTTAATTCCTGCAGTTTGTGTCATCCCTTTCTCCGAACAATTCCTGCAGCATAGTGAAATGCGTTTTGATACCGTTGATCGAGCTGCATACTCCTTTCGATTTCTTTGATAACGACAATTCAGTATCTGGATTCCAGAATTAATCTTTATTAATACAGGGGGTCGGAAAATTATTGTTGGAAAATCAAATGGAAAGCGCATAGTAGGTAGGCCCAGAATGAGGTGGGATAATGATTTTAGAGAGGTATTAGAAATCATGGCTAGTTTCATTCACAAGGTTTTCCAAAAAAAAAACTCTAAATGATTAAAAATTCACTTTATAATTATAAAAATAGCTTTATTTTACTTGGCAGTGTTAAAGCGTTGTCTACCATTGACCATTTAAAAACATTAAATACAATAATAATTTTATATACAAATTACAAGAAACATAAATCATTACATAGTTTACCTACAATTATCTATAATATAATGTTGATTTATTCTATATTTAAGAAATAAAATGTAGAAGTAAAAAAATATATAATAAAACTATTAACGACGGAATAAATTTATTTCTGGAGAAAAAAATTATTATTTAACAAACAATTGTATAAACGTGGCTTAAAAATGTAAAGTGTGCGGGAATCCCTGATATCTTGAGGAGAAAATAATTACAAACTATTAGTTTAGAATAGGGATGTATCAAGTGGTCATGCCTCCGGATTTGATAGTGCCAGTGCGTTAATTAGTTTCTTTAGAGATACGGAAACTTCTTGAAAGAAAACCAGTGGGAAAATGCTCTGTTTGTAGGCCAAAAGAGAGGTGGGAGAATAACATTAACGATGATTTCAGTAGGGAAGTGAATTATACAGGAGGAAGTATGACTGTCGATAGGAATTATGGAGAGCTTACTTTCATGCGGACATGAACTTCGGGTTCAATAGTGCCATTGAAGTATTTTATTATAGCCATTAAATGACTTTTAATGTAAAATTACAAAACTAATAGGCCTATCTGTAAGGTAACGTTATCAAATTATTTTTTTTAATTCTATAGGCCTTTTGGAAACCGGTTCAATTCATAGAAGACTGATGTTTAGGCTATGTTCATAAGTAGGTTTGGTCATACGTTTCTAATATTTTCATAATTAAGACATGATCAATATTTGTCATTCCAATTTGGATATCAAACAATTGGGTGCGAAATCTCAGCTGACTGATCTCTTTCGAAATTGGAAAATGTTCGTCCAATGTTAAAAATGGACTACAATTGCTCATGAAAATCATATTTAATCTATTTTGTTCACGGTGTATTTCACTAAATATTTAATAGATACTAAAAACAATTCCAAGCTCTATTTTCTTCAGTAGAATGCTAGTATTTCGAGGTAGTGACTGAATTTTCTCTTCGTCGATTTTCAATATTGACTGGAAAATTACATTTAATCAATTACAATGCTAGGGATTTTAACCTCTAAATGTTGGGTTCGTGTAAAATAGACCTATACTAATAAGTTTGCTCACTCCGAAATGTTACTGGTTCATTATTTTGTATCCAATCAATCGAGGCTAATACTTTATATTTACAAAGAAGAGTAAACATATTTTTTTTTAATTTAGTGCCAAATACTATTTTCTGATTTAGGAAAAAATAATTATATTTTGAGAAGATCATTTTTAGGACTCCAATTTGAAGTAAAAGATTAAATTTTAAAAAAATTGACGAATAATAACTGTACATTGTACATGAAACAAATCCATATAATGAAAATTAATATTTTCATCATAAGTTTCGTCGCATTATTTAATTGCAAATTTTGAAATTTAAAAACTAACTTTCATTAATAATTTTTAAGTTTTAATTTTATTTACTATCTCTTTATTTTTAATATTTTTTAATAAACTATAACTCATGACTTACATGAATTTTGGAATCTTGGAGAAAATAACGTTTTTCAACTTTTCCCTTTCGAAAAGACCATAGTGTGAAACTTCGTGTCCTGCGTTCAATTTGACAGCTTTAAAACATATGATTTCGATAAGTATCAATAACTCACTCGTTACCGAACTCATAGGTTCATAGCCGCGTGGACGGAAAATCTCCGTACATCTCTATCCTCAGCAAATGCATTTCAATCATCCTCGTATAATTTACCTCCCAAAAATCATGGTTAATATTATTCTCCCATCTCATTTTTGCCCTACCTACTGGTGGATTTTCTTTCGTTTTTCTAAAAAGTAGTTCATGTTGTTTAAATTATAAAATAAATTAATTTATGTATCATCTTAATGTAAATTCGAGTAAATCTATTTCTAGCAGTGTTTTAATTACACATATCAGATTTTAGGACTTTAAAATGATTTTTCTTTTGTAAATGAATAAAAATTTGTGTTAACCATAGTGAAACCTTATAAAACATCTCTTATCAACCAGGTTTAAGAGATATTTACCAAGGTCTCGTGTGGTTAGCATAATTGAGATACTTACTTGCTATTTAAGGCAGGAAATCATAAAAAAAATAACTTTCTCCTTTGAAATTTATTTCCTTTTTTACTGCTTACAGTAGGCCTGAATCTAATAGTAGTTTTTCTTCAAAATAGCTGAAAGCACATTTTCGCTTTTGGAAATTGTCCCTATTTAGTACTTATGGTAGACCTGAGTCTATTCCTTTCGAAAATTGTCTTGAAGATGTAAACTTTAGATTTTTACAATTTGTTCCCGTTATTTGACTAAAGTTGATGGAACCGGAAAAATAAGTAATAATTAAATGCAATATAATTCTTTAATAGATGCTAAGAACGATCAAACTTGGGCGCAGAGTTCAATTACTTAAAATCCATCGCATACCGATGAATATTATATTTTTTATAATAGCTAAACCCGGTCATTATCGGTCGCGATAGACTTAGTGGTTATGTTCCTTGCCACTAATCCCGAGAGTCGCGGGTTCAAACCGGCCGAGGTCGATGAAGTTTCAGGATGGAAAAATCTGAGAGACAAGTCCTCCGGGAGAGAATTTAAGCCGTGTGTCCCGAGTCTCAAGATGTTTGGGCTCGTAAAAGAACATCAAGTCTGGATAACAAAATCTCTGTGCAAAATTTAACTGACATTCACCCATCCGAATAATACATTAGTTCCCTACTAGATTTCGCCTCGAGGTGATGTATTAACCACATGTCTTCCTTTACACCTATTGTTATTGGAAGAGTCTCCATACATACATTTGGTTAACTGAATTTCTAACTTAAGAGAGAAAACAAATATTTCATCAGTCAATTGCAGTATTAGAACCTATTTTAATTATTAATGTTAATACCATTTGCCGACATCTATAGGGAAATATCCGTAACTAAATTCGTCTGGTTTAATTTCCCACTAGGGAAGCATCCCAATTCCCACAGCGGGACGAACAGGAATCAATCAATATATAAATACGGGAAAGTTATATATTTTTAACAAAGCGTGGTCTTTCTGTAAGATTTGATATCTAATTCAGGAAAAAGGATTTAATATATATATATATATATATAAAAACCAATAGGTAAATAAAAGTGAACATTAGTTACTAAAATATTGTCATAATATAAAGGTTGTTAAGAGACCTAAATTGAAGTTAAATGTCATTTAACTGTTATTTTACTATGTTATTGCTATGCAGTATAGATTTCTTTTAGATATCATTTATATAGATATTCTATGATTAGTGTTAACGATAGGCGCTAGACAGATAATTTAGTGGCACATTTTCACTATGTCCTTTCAGTAGGGGCGGTGTTTGCAATTATAGCCGGATTTATCCAATGGTCACACATGCAATATGTATAGCAATGAGAAAACTGTTAACTGTTAATAAAAGGTTTTCGCAATATTAATATAATCATTAATACAAAACCATAATTATATTCAGGAAGTAATTGCGAGAAATACTTGAAAAGTAAATGAGAATGTTGAGGTAATTTCAACTTAAAATCGCCGTATTCACGTGGAAGACGTCTATTAGTCACTGTTCAAACAGAATAGTCAACTTATTCTTGTGGGGCACCATACTTTCTTATAAATTGTAAAGTAATCTGGGTTTGACTAAGAAGAGTTAATCATATTGCTAATGGATGATTTATTTAGGTAAAAGTAGTAGTATTAGGATTTTATTAGACAAAAAGTAAGATATTTACAATATTATTTACAAATATGGGTCGCACGGGCAGTAAGCCGTACGTGCTGTTGACAGTCCGTTACAATAAAGTAATAATTGACAATAGTATAAAGAAAACAAAAAAAAACAATAACATTATAATTAAATAAAGAAAACATAATAATATTACAATTACATAATAATAAAATAGCATTATACACTAATTAAGTTATGTATAATTATTAAGAATTAATGGTATTGCATTTTGATAACATACCGGTATATTTATTCATGAATGCGTGTTGTTCTTATTTTCCGCGTTTTGTCCAGAAATTTAACCAAGTTTATCCAATTTTCTGGATTTACCAATAACTCGTAGCATGCCAATCTTTCCCGATTTGAATTTAAAAATCTTTCCGGGATAACTGACAACTCCAATATTCTAAATCCTCACATTTTCCTAATATATGTATCTCATCTTCAAAGTTCCCGCACATTGGACATATTCGCATATCGTGATCGTCGCTAATTTTTAGAAATTTCCATGCCCCTAACTTAAACCAAGCAAGCCCTGATCTCTCTTTAAATCCTAGGTTGAGTATATAAGATTATTTTCTCCAAACGTGTTTTAGGTCTCTTTGTAAACACAGTGAGCGTTTTCCTGTACATTCGGCGAAAATAGGTAAAAGTAAATCTGGTTAATAGTATATACAGTTAAGTGAGTACGAATATTATATGGCACACGAACTTCAAGTGATTAAATAAATATATAAAACCGAAATCTTATAAAGGAAACGTGTATTATCATGATGGCCAACATGAAAATTCTACATTGGAACATTCACAGGTGAACTACTGTCATAGAATAGTGAGAATTATTGTAAAATGTACTTTATTTATCTTGTGGGCCTCAACTATTATTTCAAATTGGGTAGGTCTAGGCCTTTCAGACTGTTTCGCAATCAGCGTTCACTCAATATGAAAATTAAAACAATAGCTGAGGGCAACACGTAACTCAAGTACGTTTGTACAATTTGACCTTAAATACTTACCGACTGGTGATAAAAATAATTGATTAAAGTCAATCATGCAGAAAATACGTAAACTAAGCGTATTCCCCAATAAGTCAAATTTACGGTCCCAGTTTGCTAGATTATGGAATATAGGCTACATTACTTTTGTTCGCCTTTAAATTGATCAAACACTCATTTCTCGCACCGTTATTAAATGAGTTGTCCCGCAATGAAAGCAGAACAACATTTTAAATTTCAATTCAGAGAATCCTCCCGATTTTACTGATTTTTTTAGATACCTTTCTAGCATTATTTGAATAACATATACCCAATTTCGTTGCAAAAACTCGACACATTCCAGCCGATAGAACAGTTTTTAAATTTTCGTTTCAGGTGAACTATTCCTAATGTTTGAATTTTGCTGTTTAATGAACTCTACCTTACTTTTTTTTTATTTTAGCCGAATTTGATTGCGAAAAAATAAAAACGTCCTAGCAGCCGCAATTCGTGCTTATATATAGGGTTTCCAGTATAAAACCGGACACTCTGCGGCTGGCAGAGTGAAATGCGGACGAGGAGAGAGCGCTGCCTGACGGGTGAAACCCCGTGAGGCGTGTCCGGTTTTATATTGGAAGCCCTGTATATATATATGTGTGTGTGTGTGTGTGTGTGTGTGTGTGTGTGTGTGTGTCGTTTAGTTTGATTCCCTATAACTCACCCATTTTCCCTCGTAGACCATTAGTTCATTATCTCAAAATGGTTATACAATACCCCTCTATACGTAGTTAAATTCATGCGGTGTAATTCATTTACACCCTGTATGTATATATATATATTCCCGGGGTCATTTACGGTTTTTTACTAGAAAAGATCGATGAACATATTTTAAAAAATTCAAATATATTTTAATGGCCTCTTTAGTGTTATTCCTTCGGAATTCAAAAGGACTTTAGATTAACGGTACTAACCTATCATAAAATGATCTTGGAAATTAAATAAATATCGTGTTTTATCTCAATATATATTTGCAAACTGAATCTTTTTATTAAGCCTATGTAATATCTCCAATTATAATTTTATTAGAATAAGAGTGGAATTATTATAGTGAAAAAACTTGAAAATTAAGGTTAAAGTTAACATTAACCGTGATTTGAGAGAATTACATTGTACAGGGGATGATTTGAAAACTTTAGGTCGTGATAGGGGTGTATGGAGAGCTTGTGTCCTCGCGGCTAGTGCCAGTGAATTAGTTACGTAGAGCTAAAGTTATTGAGGTGAGTAATAAATAATACCAAAAATATAATTAAAATAATCTAATCAAAGAAGCAAATTTTATCGCCCAAATTGGTGAAACTTTGATTTCTCGTGCCAGTTATTTAAATGTGTCGGAACGCAGTGAAAACAAAATCATATAAAACAGTAAGTTATTACTGTATATTGTGAAATTCCACACAGATTTCAGTAATTTCCATTCATTCGGTTTTATATTGTTTTATAAAAAATATATTAAATTAGAACAATGTATTTTTTTTAGAATATATTGTCAATTTTAGAGTCAGATTTACTTTAGGACCACCATTTAGTTGCAGTTTGCGACAACTTTAGGAAGTGCGCCCTTTTACATTCAATTAGTGTGGCATTATATAAACACGATGCACAGAAGTGTACACAAGTATGTTTCAACAAAAACAAATCCACAAACAACAAAATACACTATATCAACATTTGATTACTATGTTTTATCATCATTTTATTTACTAACATTGTACTATGTCATTTTATGAAGGCGCTTCTATAAATATTTTATAAATCGAAATCTATTTTGAGAGAAGCTTGACGCTACTTATCTAGATTGCAGCATGACACGTAATTTTTTAATATACGACGACGTAAGCTAGCATGTTAAAAATAACTATAATGTTAATCTTTTCTTTCTACGCTAATCTAACTTTTTTCTTCAAATTATTTCAATATTCATAGACAAATAATAGCCTACCACAAATATATGTAATCGTTTCAGTATAACTTATTTGATTAAATTGTTAACCAAAGTAAAATTGTTCTCCTATCATAAGTAATGCCACGAGTGATTTTCCAAATTATCGATAAATCCAGAAGTCACGAAGTGACAAAAAAATTTATCTAGAGGATTTGGAAATCAAGAGTGGCATTTGTTAGGACTATTTAACGAATAAAATTAAGCTGTTTACTCACAAATCATTATTTAAATATAGTTATTTTAAAACATTTATATATTTATATTTAACGGCGATGATTGAAAAAATCAGAAATGTGAGTTTGTGTTCATTCACTGCAACTTTATTATATTATTTATTGCCAAATAGGATCGCAATAATGTAAGAATGCACCCTAGTGGAGGAAAAATAAACACATCAAATTGTATATTATAACGAACATTATAGGTTATTAATTATTTTTTAGGAAACAACTCCGTAAAAATCATTATTTAGAAACACAATTATTGAACATATAATTATCAAATGTGTAGTTCCAAGGAATCTGTTCATTATTTGCTATATTCAAAGTAATTGTTCGAGAGTCAGTCACTGAAAAATAATGTTCTGACCTGTTCAGAATATTAAAAAGGAGGGGTTTTCTTTAATATGATAAACAGAAGTAGATAAATATCGAGATGAAACACGACTGTAATTGGATGTACAACAAAATTCATTGCAACGTGATTGGTCATTGACTCCCATTTGGGGCATGAGTTAAATAGTCATAAGTAATTTAACATCTCATCTTGTAGGTACTTAGCATGCCCCACGTCACCCGGGCTTTACAGTGACATTACCGTCGAGAGAGCGACTTACAAACTTTTTGATCACGCAATGACGTAGTGGCCTCCCCGAACGAGTGTACATCCCATTCCAGGGCTTCCTCTAAGACAACACAATATTAACATGAAACATGCATTTCTCACATATTCATACTAAGGTTGGCAAATATGATGATGATGATTATTATAGCCAGATGATGTTCGACGTTTCGGACTTAAATGTTCCTTATATTTTTCCTACTGGTGAAAAAAAAAACAGGAAACTTGTCCTTGCTGAGGATTAAACCTTGGCCTTCTGCGTATGACACAACGACGTTACTCCGAAACCATGGCGATGGGCTTAGAAAAATTGTCATAAGTATTGCCACGAGTGATTTCCAAATTATCGATAAATTCACGACTCACGAAGTGAAAACCATGTCTTGAAAATGATCTCGCACAAGGCGATTGAAACGTTGACGTAATAAATTTATGCTTTGACTGAGATAACGTGTATTTCTTTGTAATTATATTATCTAAAGAATTTGGAAATCAAGAGTGGCATTTGGTAGGACTATTTAACGAATAAAATTAAGCTCTTTACTCACAAATTATTATTTAAATATAGTTATTTTAAAATATTTATATATTTGATGTAAACGGCGATGTTTATAAAATGAGAAAAGTATATTATGTTTAATTTGTTCATCACTGCAACCAGATCATATTATTTATTGCCAAAGGATCGCAATATTGTAAGAATGCACCCTAGTGGAGACAAAAATGAAATACCAATCCAACTGTTTATAACCACAATTATAGGTTATCAATTAATTTCTGATGCCATATGATTTAAATATGTCAATTATATTTTTTTCAAACATAAAAACCTCGGAAATAATACGTTTAAGAAACTGCAAACAATGGTTTCTTTTTTTTTTGTATAATCAATTGTTATAAATATTTTTCTATTGTATCCCGCAAAGCAGAATCTGGTTCCATTCGTGCACTATATATACAATCTGGGAGCCACTTGCATTGTAGGATTCTCACATCTAAATATATAAATTGTTATATTCAACATGTTTCTTAGAGAGTCAGTCACTGCAAAATAATGCTCTGACCTATTCTGTATGTTAAAAAGGAGGAGCTTGATTTTAATATGATGAAATTAAATTGATTAAATCGAGATGAAAATGACTGTGATTGGTTGTAATTCAAAATTCATTGAAATGTGATTGGTCATTGACTCCCATTTGGGGCATGAATTAAATAATCCATATAATTTAAAATACACTAGGCCTAACAGGCCAATAAAAATTATGACATTTGTTAAGAAACTAGCAAAATACTATGGGATGAAAATTATCATAAATTCTGAAAATATAATTCTTAAAGAAATGTCACGGTGGAAAGAGGTTGCCAAGCTCGCTCCTGATTCCGGTCATGGTGGATCAATTTTTTAAACGTAATGTGTATGTTATTCTCAGAAGAATTCATAAACATGTGTCCCGGTGTTGTAGATTTATTATATATATATAAAAGAAACTAAAGTCTGAAATAAGAGCCTCTGAGCAAAATGTGTTAACCTTGATTTGAATTGGCAATGCTAATAATCTAATCTGTTAAAGTATGTTATTATACAAAAATAGTCCACCGTTGTGGTCTCGATGTAGTGCGCTGCCTTGTTACGTAGCGTGAACGGGTTCGATTCCCGGTCGGGGCAGTTTTTCTGGGTGAGATTTTTATCGGGGTTTTCCTCACCTCTAAGACAAATGTTAGGAAAACTTTAAGGCCCAATCGGTCCCCGAAATCATATGGCCATCATTATCATCATCCTTATCATTATCATCATCCTTTACCGGTGGAAATCATATGGTCATCATCATCCTTATCATTATCATCATCCTTTACCGGTGTTAGAAAGCAACGGGAAGCTAACACATCTACAATTCCCTAGTAAAGCTGCAAGCATAGCATGAAAATGCTATGATTGCAGTGAAGGACCTGCCTTCGGGCAGAATTACTATGGATGGATGGATATAACTAATGTAAAGTGGTTGTTCTGGATACTAAACAACAGTTTAACAATGTTGCTGTAATCAGATTGTACAGAAACTATTCCAACCCCCCTTCCCTATGACATCATGTATAATAGTCGCATCATCCATAAGTTGATATCGTGTTTAAGAAAAAATCTTCCGTCTTTATCATAAGTAATGCCACGAGTGATTTCCAAATTATCGATAAAATAACGACTCACGAAGTGAGGAGTGAATTTATGTAGAGAATTTGGAAATCAAGACTGGCATTTGTTAGGACTATTTAATGAATAAAATTAAGCTGTTTGCTCACAAATCATTGTTTAACTATAGTTATTTTAAAATATTTATATATTTAATGTAAACGGCGATGTTTGAAAACAAATCAGAAATGTGAGGTTATGTTCATTCACTGCTGCTTGATTATATTATTTATTGCCAAATAAGATTGCAATATTGTAAGAGTGCACCCAAGTGGAGAAATAATGAAACACATCAAACTATATATCATAATCAATATTCGGGTTATGCATTTATTTTTTTTAGTAAACAACTCGGTAAAATCAAGGAATCTTTTCATTATTTGCTAGATTCAATGTATTTGTTGGAGAAAAATAATGCTTTGACCTGTTCAGAGCATTAAAAAGGAGGAGCTTTCTTTATCTCAAAAGCAGGAGCTGATAAATAGAAATCGATAAAGAGCGAGGTGAAACACGACTGTTATTAGTTGTAAAACAACATTCATTGAAACGTGATTGGTCATTGGCTAGCATTTGTGACATGAGTTAAATAGTCTATAATAATCACAGTACAAAATAAGTTACTATGAGAAAAGTAAGTACATTGTTCGAAAAATATGGCTAATGTTTACTTGAAAATAATTTACACAACACAGGCTATGAAGTAATTTAAAGAGAGGAACACTGTTGTCCAAGTTACATTCTTCTAAGTGTGACCATAGAATACATAATACAATAATTTAGTGAAATCAAAGTTTGTGAAGTTACATTTACAAATTGAAGTGTTTTTATCTTATACGATATCGTTCGAAGAATGATACAAATTTATCACGTTCAGATTAATTTAGTGGTTTTATACTAATAGGTTTTATATTAATAATAGTAGAAATGAAATTTACGGCTCCTAAAGTAGAGGAAACACCTGCTAGGTGGAGAGAGAAGATTGCCAAATCTACTGATGCCCCAGCATGGGCAATTCTTCTGGCTAGAGGGTGGTATACAGTTCAACCTGTGTAAAAATATAATTGCATGACAGAAATTTGTTTCATATTTATCGAGACTATCAGAACAAAGTAATTTTGTTAACCCTTAAATTAAAAAAAAAAAAAAACTGTAATTTCTGGTATCAGTTATTTAAATGTGCGGATCGCACTGAAAACGAAATCGTGCATAACTGTTATTAGTATTTTATGTACTAAAAGGTAAGATTGCAACATAGTACAGAAGTTAGATGAGAAGTTAGAAGTTAGATGAGAAGTTAGAAGTTAGATGAGAAGTTAGATTTAAGACTGTATTTTGTTTTTGTTTCACATACAAACAGTTGAATACTCGTAGTATAATGATAAGTTAGACTTCTGTGTTTTATTTTGGTTTTATACACAAACAGTTGAATAATATATACTAACTGCATTGCAATCTCATGTTTTATTACATGAAAATCCTAGCCCTAATTATTAAGTGCTAGCTAATACCCGGCGTGCGCTGCTACGCCTAAATAAATGAAAATTAATTACATTTATGTTTACTTGAATAAGTAAAAGGAAAATGGTAGTAAAAGATTCCGGGCTATGTGGCCGTGGTCTATAACTGGCGTTTCTTCCAGACGTTTCTCCCTCAACTGCGGAGGGCATCTTCAGTGGCGAGCGCTAGAAGCTGTTGTTTCCCTGTCGTAGACTCGACTGCGAATGCAGCTTCTAGCGCTCGCCACTGAAGATGCCCTCCGCAGTTGAGGGAGAAACGTCTGGAAGAAACGCCAGTTATAGACCACGGCCACATAGCCCGGAATCTTTTACTACCATGATTACCGGCCGTGAAAGCCTGCATTCCACTAAAAGGAAAAATAATTATAAATTTATATTTTTTAGATATACCGTACTGATTTCCCGGCGTTGCCCGGAAATCTACTTATCCCGATCTTCTTGACATAAGTGAGCTGAAATACGAAAATTAACGTTTTTTATGTTTTGTTAAAAAAGTAGAATGGAAAATGTATAGGCCTATCGTATTTTTTTTATATTCCGTGCTGTTTACCCGGCGTTGTCCGGGAATTTACTCTTCCCGATCTTCTTGGCTTAAATGAGCTGAAAGACAAATTTAATGCACTTCTTATGATTAGTTGAATAAGTCAAACGAAAAATAATTATAAATGTATATCGTAAATTATTTTAAGATTGCGCGTGCTGATTATCCGGTGTTGTCCGGGAATCTACTTATCTCGAACTCTTTGGCATAAATGATGCTATCCTCGACAAAATTCTTTATTGTGACTTTTATCCGTAAAAGAATACCCGCCACGTGCTGCCATGTTTGCACAGGAATCTACATACATGTTTCGATTTTCTTGGCATCAATGAGAGACAAAAATGTTCATTGTGAGTTATTCGTAAGAGATAAACATATGCTGTCGCGGACTTTTTTGTAGAGCTTTTTGAGATATTCAATTCTGTGTACATTCATTTTGTTTGTTTGTTATGGATTAGGCAGCGTAAGCCATTTAAGCGTCCAAAGAGCTACTTTTTTAACGTTTTCCACTACAAAGGGCAATTTTAAGGGTGCAGGAGTTGAATATCACAACTCTCTTATAGCCTATGTTCATCCCGGGAGCCCCATCAAAATCGGATCAACAGTATGGCCGCGCATAAATACAAACATACATACATTCATTTTTATATATTAGACTAGCCAATACCCGTTGTGCCCTGCTACACCTAAACGAATCAAATGTGTTTTATGTTTAGTTATTATAAGTGAAAGAAATATAATTATAAATTTATATCGTAGTTATCAGTTTAGCGGTTTTTTGGTCGGGTTAGAGGTACATTGGCAGGTTTACGTGTAATTCGATGGTTTTAGATGTAGATTCATCGGTTTAAGGGTAATTTTATCGTGTTAGAGGTAACTTGATCGATTTACGGATAGTTTCTCGTTTTACGGATAGCTTCTCGTTTTACGGATAGCTTCTCGTTTTACGGATAGCTTCTCGTTTTACAAATGGCTTCTCGTTTTAGATGTAGTTTTTATCATTATAGAGATACTTTACAGAGGTACTGGTAATCTGGTCGTTATAGAGGCAATTTAATCGATTTAGGGGTAGTTTGATCGGATCATTTGGACTTTTTAGATTATGTTCGTGGGTTGGGTTAGGTTAGGTATCGGTAAGGTCAGGTCAGGTATCGGTAAGGTCAGGTCAGGTCAGGATAGGATAGGATAGGTTTTGATATATTAGGTTAGTTTTATTTAGGTTTGGTTCGGTTCGATTCGGTTAGTTCCGGGTTAGGTCAGGTTTAGGTCAACTTAGGGCAGGTTTTTTTCAGAGTTTGGTCCGGGTTTGGGTTCTAGTTCAGATTCGGGTTCAGTTTGGGTTCAGTTTGCGTTTCAGTTGTTCTTTCAGTATTGGTTTCGGGTATCTAGTTTTTTGTTATTCAATCGGGTTTTGGTTCGGATTTTGATTTCGGGTTTGGATTCAGGTTACGTTCAGGTTAGGCACGGTTGGGTTAGGTTCGATTTAGGTTCAGTTTAGGTTCGGGTTAGTTTCGTGTTTGGTTCATTAGAGTCAGTGTAGTCTCAGTGTAGGTTCGTTTTAGGTTCGATTTAGATTCGGTTAGGAACAACTTTGGTTTTGAGGTTAGGTTCAGTTTAGGTTAGTTTAGGCTCGGTTAGGTTAGGTTCAGGTTCGAGTTAAATTTCTGTTAGGTTCATTTTAGGGTCAGTGTAGGTTCGGTTTAGATTCAGTTAGGATAAATTTAGGTTGAGGTTAGGTTTATGTTAGGTTCATATTAGGTTTAGGTTATGTTGAGGTTATATTAGGTTAGGTTTAGGTTATGTTGAGGTTATATTAGGTTAGGTTCGGTTATGTTAGGTCAGGTTGGTTCAGTATAGGTCAGTGTAGGTCACGTCAGGTTATTTAACATTTAAATTGGTAAGACACGAATATCTTGTGTAAGTTATTTAAATTTGACGGACCGCAGTATGAACAAAATCAACCATAACTGTTATTATTAGGTACATTGTGTTGTTTTTAAACGTGTAGGAGTTGAAATCACATCTCTCTTATAGCCTATGTTCATCCCGGGAATCTCCTGAACATTTTGTAAAAAAAGCCCCATCACAATCGTATGAACGGTATGGCAGCGCATAAAATACGAACAAGCAAACAAAAATTCATTTTATATATTAGATAAAACAATAGAAAAACAAATGAGTAGAAATTACTTATATTTGCATCAAATTACATAGTAATGTACAATAATAACTTAGTTTTATATGATTTTGTTTTCTTTGCGGTCCGGAATATGTAAATAACTGGCAGCATGAATTATTGTTTCGTCAATTTAAGGTTGGGGTAAATGGATTCTATATCCATTATCCTTAAATGAATTTGACTGTCGTGGTTTTGTTAGAATTGACCCTTACCATCAGCAAGTCCCAAACAGTAAAATTGAAATTACATCAATAACTGAAAAAAATATGGACTTCTGTTTAAATGGACTATATAAATATAATAATATCCAGGAAGACATAAATGAAAGATTTCAAAATACTAAGAAATGTTATTTTTCAATAAATAAAGTATTTAAGTTCAAAATATCTGACACGCGAAACAAAAACCAGATTGTATAAAACCCTAGCTAACACCGGTTGTGCCCTGCTGCGCTCAAAACAATGACAATTAATGTGTTCTTATATTTAATTGAATAAGTGAAAGGAGAAGGATATTATAAATTTATATCGTATTTATTTTTAGATACCCTATGCTGATTAACTGACGATACCCGGGAATCTACTTATCACTATCATCTTGCCATAAATGAGGTGAAGGACTAAAATTGTGTTTTTATGTTCAGTTGAACAAGTAAAAGGAAACATTTATAACGTAATTATTTTTAGATACCCCAAGCAGATTACCCGGAATCTACCTATCCCGAACTTCTTAGCATAAATAAGTTGAAAGAGGAAAATTAATGCGTCTTTATGTTTAGTTGAATAAGTACGAGTAGAAGGAAAAATGTTTATGGTAATTATTTTCAGATATCCCGTGCTAATTAAGCGGAATTACCCGGGAATCTACTTTTCCGATCTTCTTGGCATCAATGAGCTGAAAGGCGAAAATTAATGTGTTCTTCAAGTTTAGTTGAATAAATAATGGGAAACATTTATATCCTAACTATTTTTAGATATTCCATGCTGATTACCCAGCCGTGCCCGGGAATCTACTTATCCCGATCTTCGTGGCATAAATGAGATGAAAGGGGAAAATTACGTTGTTTTTATGTATAGTTGAATAAGTAAAAGAAAAATTTATATCGTACTGTAATTATTTTATATACCCCGTGCTGATTACCCGGAGTTGCCTAGGAACTTACTTACCCCGATTTTCTTGGTATAAATTAGCTGAAAGACGAACATGAATGTGTTTTAAGTTTATATAAAAGAGAAAAAATTGTATCGTAATTATTTTTAGATACCCCCTGCTGATTATCCGACGTTGCCTGAAATCTACTTATCCCGAACTTCTTGGCATAAATGAGCTGAGAGAAAAACATCGGTATTGTGTGTTATCCGTAAAAAAAATACCCGCCGTTCGCTGCTACGCTTGCCCAGGAATCTACTTATCCCAATCTTCTTGGCATCAATGAAAAACAAAAATGGTTATTGTGAGTTTTTCGTAAAAGATAAAACATATATTTACGCGGACTTTTTTGTAGACTTTTTTAGATGTTCAGTTCTGTGTATAATGATTTTGTATATTTGTATATTTGTTTTGATTTACTTTTTTCACGTTTTTCACTACAAAGGGTGATTTTTAAAGATGTGGGAGTTGAGTATCACAACTCTCTTATAGCCTATGTTCATCCCGGGAATCTTCTGAACATTTTGCAAAAAGCCCCATCACAATCGAATGAACGATATGGCAGCGCATAAAATACAAACAAACAAACATTCATTTTTATATATTAGATATTGTGAAATTCCACACACATTTCAGCAATTTCTTATCGTTATCTTTCTTCTGTTTTATTAAAACTATTATATAAATTAAAACAATTGATGTATCCTATAGGATACTATGCGAATTTAAGTGTTAATGTACCTTTGGTGCTATTTCTGCAATGTCCATTCCAATGCGTTATCATTTTTCTTAATTGTCTATTTATAAAGGAATTGAAAACTTAGGTTAGTATGAGGTAAATTAGTGCTCAACTGCACTTCTATTTACTCTTGATTTTTTAGTTTATTGTTGTAAACTGTAGCTCTTCTTCCGTATTTACTAACATTTTTTAAATATTGTAAACTTTTTCAAACAATTTTTATAACATTATTAGACCATCTTCAAGTATTTATTTAAATACAATAATCACAATATTATGACACTGTTAGACAATATTGTGATGCTAACTGCTATTTTCTCCACAGAGTATATATCTTAGTCTATGACTTTTCTGTCGTTGGTTGGAACGGCGTTAGGAGTGATAAGTAAGTGTACACCGATTTTTAATAAACGTTGGTAATTTTAATATTATTAATATAATTCTTTAACGTAGATATGGGGTTTTATTGCAAAGATTGGTCACTTAAATTTCATAGCGATGTGCTGCCAACTAGCATAAGCTGTATGAACTTTAGTACGATAACGATAATAATCAATATGTGGCAAGGATGATATTCGATATGTGGTTCGATGGTGGGTTATCGCTGGCTCTATAAACTCTGGCGCATGCGCATTGTTGTTCTATAGGACTTCGAAAATATATCAAGTAAGTTTAAGTGCAGTTAGGGCTGGTTTCAATTTTTAAACATCATTAGATTTGTACAAAATTATATATGTACGTATTTGCAGTAAGGAACGGTCTTGTTTGTACACATAAGTTTTATAAGAAAATTAGAAAAAACTGCACTTAAACTGACGTGAAATATAGAACAACAGTGCGCATGCGCCAGAGTTTATAGAGCTAGCGATAACCCACCATCAAACCACATATCGATTACCATCTCGATTACTATCGATATCGTACTAAAGTTAAAAAATCTTAGGCCAGATGGCAGCATCTCGCTATGAAGTTTAAATGACCAATCTTTTCAATAAATCCCCAAATCTATGTTAAAAAATATATTAATAATATTAAAATTACCAAACGTTTATTAAAAATGGGTGTACACTTACTTATCGCTCCCTAACGCCGATCCAACCAGCGATAACCCAAAACAGTGATAGAAAAATCATAGACTAAGTAATATACTCTGTGGAGAAAATAGCAGTTAGCATCATAATACTGTCTAATATTGTCATAATATTGTGAATTGCGTATTTATATAAATATTTCAAAATTGTCTAATAATGTTACAAACATTGTTGGAAAAAGTTAAATATATTTAAAAATGTTAGTAAGTATAGTATAAGAATAAACTGAAAAATCAAAAAGCAGTAAAAGTGCAGTTGAGCCGAAAATTATTTTAAATGTGTTTGAAAAATGTTTATTTCTGTAATATCCAGTGTGTAGTAATTCATAGACAACTACTAAGTATAAAAACAATTTCACTTTTTCATAAACTCTGTCTACATCAATTTAAAGGAAAAAAATGTAACGCATTTTTGTAACATTCGAGTCCTCGTACAGTTTGATTCCGCATTTGTTTACCTGAGACTTATTTCACCATTGCACAGACTCCACATGCTTATAATCATGGACTTTAATTTTACATAACGAATTAAGAACTTCTCTTGCTTTGCATTTAATATTTTTCAATAGCTCATCTTGGCAAATTTTTGATAGTACCACGATATTTGGGTTTGTCAACCATGTAGCTAACAGTTCAATATGGCTTATTAACGTTCCTACTTGATACCACATAAACAAAATCCTCCGATAGTTATTATTTATAATTACCTTCTTCAAATCATCACTAAGTTCTTTCTTCTGCTCCATTCTGGACTCCCCTGAAATATATAGTAAACAATACATGCACACCGGTACTGATCCAAGTCCCTCGTACAGTCATAGTGTAGGACTACATCAACAGTATAAACAAAACATACTGTGCATCATTTACTATTACAACCGTCATCCGTCAAGTGTATCATCACTCTTTTTTTTCCTGACATCTGCATCATTTTCAATACGTGATATCTAAAATCAAACAATTATAATATATATATTTTTAATATTTAGAGGTTTTAACTTTTACTAATTTTACTTTTAATAATTTGTATTTTAATAAAGTTCTTGGGAACATCTTTGGGCCAAAAAGAGATGGACAGGTGAATGGAGAAAACTACATTATAGTGAACTACATGATATGTATAGGAAGCCAGATATAATAAGAACAGTTATGTCTCGTGGACTGCGATGGGCAGGACATGTGACAGGTATAGGGGATGAAAGAGGTGCATGGAAGCTTCTTGTAGGAAAACCAGAGGGAAACGCCCAATGGGTAGACCAAGAATGAGGTGGGATAATAACATTATCGATGATTTGAGGGAAGTAGATTATACAGGGGATGATTGGAAAACTTTAGCTCAGGATAGGGGATGTATGGAGAGCTTATGTCCGCGCGATCATGAATCTACGGGTTCGATAGAACCAGTGAGTTAGATGTTTTAACTTTTTGTTTATGGTGTAACGCATATTCATTTCAATTAAAATAAACTGTATACTTATAATGAAAAAAGGAAGTTGTACCATTCGGGCTTAGCGTGTACAAACAAGATTGTTAAAGACTGTACATTGAAACTAGAATAATATAGCGTTTAACAGTGAATTACTTGGTTGTAGAGGAAAGACACTCAGAATGTATAATACAAGTGAGTAATTGTAACACAATAAACATAACAAAATGAACCTGATACAACTGTTCAGGCAGTTGAAGGTAATTCGTGCGGTATAAACAAGCTATAACGTACACTCCATTATAATAATTGTTATGCTCCTATTACCCAGTTTGTGAAATTTTCGTGCGTGTTAAATTCTTGCTAAATTAGAATTTAAAAAATTGATAAAAAAACAGGATATGAAATTTATATATTCTCGAAACCATTCATAAATAAGGCCCTACCTAACCGAAAAATCTCCTGTTACCTTCAACTTTTTCGTGTCGAATATTTCACCATAACAAATTGATATTATTTAGGCTTACAATTTTTAGGTGCTCAACTTTGTTTTGTAGGACAAATTATTTCTCTCTTAAAGAAACAAATGTGTGTGATGTTTCCTGAAATTGAAAATGGAGACGATTTTCGATCACACTTTTTCCGCTTTTTTTGTGACCATTAGCCCCATACTCTCTATAATCCCCTTTCCCCCTTTTTTATTACTTTATTAATATTTTATATATATAGAATTCTGTCATTTAATTTACTTTACAATCGATCCCTATGGTTTCGGGGGGGGGGTAGCGTTGCTGTCTCCCAAGATTCCATCCACAGTAGGGACATGTTCCCTGGGTTATGTTTTTTTCCAAAGTGTTTGCTCACCTGTAAGACAAATGTCAGGAAACGTTAAGGCCGAAATGATCCACTAACATAATCTGGCCATCATAATTACCATTATCATTTTTGCCATGTTTAGTATGAATGTGTGTGTGTGTGTGTGTGTATGTGTGTTTGAGACTTGAAAGCAAATGTAAATGTAAACTACCAGAACGACTAAAAAGCCCATCTTCAATGAATGCCATCTCATAGAATTCCAAAATCCATGCTTTGTTACTGTCCCCAAGGCAAAAGATCGCTGGGATGTCCAAAAAAAGCGCTGGATGGAAAATTCCTCTTTGTGACCGTAACATAGGTTGTCCATAATACTTTCAATGTAAAAGGTGACATGTACGAAAAATAAAGGAAAACCTTGGACACTTTTAAAAAAGGTGGGACATTATAACAAAATAAAAAGTATTTTTTTACCACGACACTGTTTCCAATACAAATTTATAAGAATAATCCATTCACAAATCAAAAACACTTAGTCATTGTTTATTACATTTAAAAATGATTTATTTATCACTGCAAATGGTATAAAAATCCACTAACTAAATGTCTTTCACCCAAATTAAAATTGTATTTCTCCACCACCAAAGTGCCAGAATCAGCAGGATCTTCGACATTGGCTGCACTGACCATGGAATGGCAATTTGAAACATGTACCAGTTACCAATATATGAGAGTAAAAAAACAAAGATTATAGACCAAACAGTGCATCGTGGTCATACAACTGGCGCTTTCTAACGTTCATATTTATAGTTACATAGTAAAGAACAAAACGAAAGTTGCCATTCATAAATACATTAACAAATCATCCAAAAATCGTCCCCAAGAAAACTTTCGGGATAGCGGGACATTTTCCAAAAAAAAAAAAAAAAAGGACTGCCCCGGTAAAAATGGGAAGAATAAATACCGTACCGTTAACAGGCCACGTGGCCTAATACTTGTAAAGATGATGATGATGATGATGATGTGTGTGGGAATGGTGTGTTTCGTCTTAGTTCTTATGTCTCGAAGGAAGCTCTCACATTGAGCTGATCACTCATTCGAGTAACTTCCCATGCCCTTGAAGACAATAGAATAGCTGTATTTAATAAGGGAATTTGAAGAGGGTTAAAGGGTAGAATTCCTGCCAAAAAAAGTATATGTGGGATCCACAGTTTAAAATATATATCCCGACAGGTCGTGTCACTGTAAGGCCCGAGTGTCTTGTGAAATGTAATACCTATAAGATGAGAGGTATTATTTGGATGGATCCATCCATCCATAGTAATTCTGTCCGAGGGCAGGTCTTTCACTGCAATCATAGCATTTTCATGCTATGTTCGCAGCTTTATTAGGAAATTGTAGGTCTGGTAGCTTCCCGTTGCTTTCCACGCCGGTGAAGGATGATGATGTTGATGATAATAATGATGATGGTGATTATAATGATGACCATATGATTTCGGGGACCGTTTGGGATTTGGATGGATGAAGGTTGGTTAAATTTTGCACAGAGGTCTTCTTTATTCAGGCTTGCTGATCTTTCACGAACCTCAAAATCCTGGTCGGGTTTGAACTCGCGATCCTCTGGGACTAGAGGCAAGGAATATAACTACACCACCACCGCGGCCTATAAAAATAAAATAATTTGAGAACAGAAATATACATAAGATAAAAATTTTAAAAAAATAAAAATGTACCTGTTAGCAGGTGCCATCGTCCTCAAATTTCTTAAAATAATGTATTTAAAATATCATTATTTGGTACATATTGCATACTAAAACCTGTGTAACTTTATTACATTGTTGCCATTTACCTTTCACTGCAACTCAAAGAACAGCTTTCGAAGTGGTCTCTTGTACAGTTGAAATTGGAATTATGGAAACTCGCACAGAAAGTCTGGTCTCGTTTATTACAGAGTAGATACGTATTTTCATGGGAGCTTTTTGTCGTAATTCATATGGTATTTCATACTGGTAGCTGTAATGGTCGTTGGGTTTTAATACCGCCGGTTAATACTTCACTCCAAAATCAGAACAGATTAGCTGTCAAAGTAGGCTTATGTAGTCGTTTAGGACCTATATCCTCGTTCCAAGTGTGTTCTCATTTCACAAAAAAAAATTCATACACATATAAAAACCTAGTGGTATAGATTTCAAATATCACTGTATATTATTCGTGTAATGAATCCATGTGGAAAGGTGGGGAGTGAGGTATACATTCAATTTTTAACCAGAGTCAACAGAGGCGATCGCCAAAGGCAAAACGAATTCACATTAATTATTAAATATTATCCGTGTCATTTTGTGGGAATTGTCAAACTAATTATCACCACCTACATCTTGACTCAAATTAAAGCAATTTAATTCTCGCCTTTTTTAATGCCATTCATTTTAAATGACAGAATATTTTTACTTGAAAACGATATCAGGTTATTAATGAATTCCATTCAAACAGAAAGACAGTACAAATTATATATATACATATATATATATGCCTACACTCAGCAATTTTTTTTAAATATAGGCCTTCCGAAATGTATTCCATCATCAGCAGAAGGTTATTACTGTTAATCCTAACTTGAAATAAAACATTATTATTATTATATTATCTGTATTATTATTATTATTATTATTATTATTTAATCAATTTATTTGGCGTTACTTGATGAAAATCCACGATTTTTATTTATTAAATAAAACTATAATAAAACTATAGTTTTATAAGTCCCGCGCCGTAGCCGAGTTAAGGCAAGAAGCCTTGGCGCAAAGCTATGGGACTTGCGCTGGTTCGAGTCTCCTTGGGGAAGAAATTTTTCTCATGGAATTTCGGCCAGCATGGGACCGGTGCCCACCCAACATCGTGAGGCATTTGGGTAGCTACAATAAGAAGCTACTCCAGCTATAACGGCTGGGAGATCGTCTACCTATATGATTAACACATTTGGATATGAGGCCTGCAGTCGGTTGGTCAGCCAAGGGCCTTCTTGGCCTGTCGCGCTTGGAGTTTGTTTTTATAGTTTTATAGACCAGTGGACGGGAGAAGAACAAGAGGAAGACCAGTCAAGAGACGGATAGACAGTGAATGCCCATCTAATACGTCTTCTTTGGAGGAGTGATTTTGGAAATAAACAGGATGAAAATCTTTCAAAAGTATGAATAATAATAATAATAATAATATTAAGAGGAAAATAAGTAGTTTTATATGCTATAAATAATATATTTATGAAGTTCATATGAAACTGTCATAGTTTGATTTAATAAATAAAGTTATTTATTATTATTAATTATTATTGTTATTATTAATTATTGTTATTATTAATTATTGTTATTATTAATTATTATTGTTATTATTATTATTATTATTATTATTATTATTATTATTATTGTCTAGAAAAAGTGGGAGCCTTAACCTCCTACTACCCCAAGGGCCTCCGGGCCTGTTGTGGGATCACTTTACTTTACTATTATCATTATCATTATTATTATTATTATTATTATTCATAACAGTGAGCTACATGATTTTATAGAAAACCAGGTGTAATGAGAAAAGTTAAATTCTGCGGACAGTTATGGGCAGGATAAATGACAATAATGGAGGAAGGAATAGGGGCATGAAAGCTCCTTGTAGGAAAGCCAGAGGAAAAACGCCAGTAGGTAGGGCAATAATAAGGTGGGGAATAATATTTACCATGATTTGAGGGAGATGAATTTTTACAGGGGATGATTGGAAAACTTTAGTCCAGATAG
Organism: Diploptera punctata; assembly: GCA_030220185.1. Lineage (NCBI taxonomy): Eukaryota > Metazoa > Arthropoda > Insecta > Blattodea > Blaberidae > Diploptera > Diploptera punctata. Next base: position 453,420 of record JASPKZ010008882.1, read on the forward strand.
GGATGTGAAAGTATACATACACATAATCTATATTATTAAAATACATAATTCCGTACATTGACTCTTATTTTAAGGGAGGAATGTAGATTACGAGTATTTGAGAATAAGTTCTTAGGAAATGTTTTGGACCAAAGAGAGATGAACAGACAGGTGAATGGAGAAGACTACATAACAATGGACTACATGGTCTTTATAGGAAGTCAGATATTATAAGAACAGTTAAGTCTCGTAGACTGCGATGGGCAGGACATGTGGCACGAATGGGGAATGAAAGACTTGCATGGAAGCTTCTTATAGGAAAACCAGAGCGAAAACGCCCAGTTGGTACACCAAGATTGTGGTGGGAGAATAACATTAAATATGATTTGAGGGAAGTAGATTATACAGGGGATGATTGGAAAACAGTATCTCAGGATAGGGATGTATGGAGAGCTAATGTCCTAAGGGCCATGAACCTCCGGGTTCGATAGTGGCAGTGAGTTAGTTAATTACGTTGAAGCATATATCAAAATCTAAAAATTTAAAATATTTTATTTCATTAACGCAAATTAACCTCTCATTTTATAGGTACGTTTATGTGCCACATGCCCGCGCCACGGGCCTTACAGTGATACGACCTGTTGGAAGAAGGATTTTAGACTATAGATAACATACATACTTTTTTGACCACACATGGACAGGATGAGTGGTCAGCTAAATGTCAGTCCCTCCTCCGTGACAATACAACATTGAGACAAAACACACCATTCACACACACACATATTCATAGTAAACATGGCGAATGTGATTCTAATGGCCTGACGATGATCGGGGACTTTTAGGCTATGAAGTTCCCTGACATTTGTCTTACAGATGAGGGGAAAAAAAACCGTAAAAAACCGTCATCCAGCAAACTTTTCCCGATCAGGTACCGAACCCGGCCCCTTTGCGTACTGATACAGCGACGCTACCCTGAGACCACGTCGTTGGACATATTTTTAGTATACATGATGAAAATTCATTAAAATGATGCCGTGCTGAATAAGGATAATCTCAATTTCTTTTTATTTATGGATTGTTTCTGATATTATACATCCATCCTCAACCAAAATATAAAATTTATTTCTTCCACATTTCCCGGTCTTGCTTGTCTGCTTCTGTCATATTTCTCTTCTTCGTGTTGTCTTTAATTCCCTGTATGCACATTGGCTTTGGTCTACCAAGTTTTCCTTTTCCAGGACGAATCCATTTCAATATTGTTTTGTTTCTTGTCCCTCCTTCTCATTATATGCCCATGTCATCTTAGTTGGATTTCTTCAATCTCTTGTACAATATCCTTTCTACATTCATAATTTTTCTTATTGTATTATTTTTTATTTTGTCTAATTTTGATATTCATGCCGATCTTCTTAAAAAGTTTATTTCAGCGACTAATAATTTAATTCTGTGTTTTTGCTTCATCGTTCATGTTTCCGCACCATACATTAAACTATTCTTCGCAATAGAGTGTTCGTATTAATAATTTTGATTATATTCCTACTCCATAAAATATAATTTAACTTCCTTAGTCTCTATTATTTTTTTTTTCGATAGCTAATTCAGATGATACATACTTACTTACTCACTGACACTATCGAACCCGTAGGTTCATGGCCTCACGGACATAAGCTCTCCACACATCCCTATCCTGAGCTAATGCTTTCCAATCATTCCCTGTATAATCTACTTCCCTCAAATCATAGTTAATGTTATTCTCCCACCTCATTCTTGGTCTACCAACTGGGCGTTTTCCCTCTGGCTTTCCTACAAGAAGCTTCCATGCAAGTCTTTCATTCCCCATATGTGTAACATGTCCTGCCCATCGCAGTCCATGAGACTTAACTGTTCTTATTATATCTGGCTTTCTGTAAAGAACACGTAGTTCATTGTTATGTAGTCTTCTCCATTCACCTGTCTGTTCATCTCTCTTTGGTCCAAAAATTTTCCTAACAACTTTATTCTCGAATACTCGTAATCTCAGATGATATATAATTTAAATATACTCTTAATTAAAACTGAATAATAAAATGATCCTTAGAGTGCATAATATTACATTATAATTGAGTATGAATTAACAAGGAAACCAGAGAATGAGACAAATTATGTTAGAATCTTCTCACTTATAAAGTCGTGGTAAACGTTTATTGAAGCTAGAAGCTCTATCTATGTTGCTAAGTTTTGGCGATGAGGCAAAGGAATAGAGCAAACAAACAAGAAGAAGATGCAACGAGAAGTTGCTTCGCAGCGAACACAACACTCTAAACTTGCTACACACCATATCTTCAAATTCTGAGATAACTGGATTGTTCAAGCTTCCTGCCTTTAACTTAATTTCTTCATATCGTGTACTTTTTAGGATTTCACATCCCAATTTAATTTCTACTTTGCACATCCTTATTCATCTCGTTGAAAATATTTTAAAATTGCATTCAACCATAGTTATTTGTCTCGTAAACCGCTGATCTCTTTATTATTCTATTTTAAAACGAAAATTTCTTCTTCTTCTTCTTCTTCACGGTTTAGGCTTATTTACTAGCCTGTTCCGGCTCCAAATTGCTGCTCTTTCCATCTTTTCTTTGGTCTGCCCAAACTTTTTCTTCCTCGTGGTGAATATGCTGCTTTTTGCTTTTGGTATTCTATTCTCAGTCATCCTTGTCAAGTGTTCTTTCCAGTTTGTTCTGTATTTTTCTATTGTTGATAACGAAAATATCAATTTCATTTAGGAGTTGACATATTTTTTTCAGACAAGTCGTCTATTTTAAAGTTAATAATAATAATAATAATAATAATAATAATAATAATAATAATAATAATAATAATAATAATAATAATTAATAATAATAGTAGTAGTAGCAGAAGCAGTAATAATAATAATAATATCCTTCTTTAGTAGAGATTTATTTACATTACAGTAGTTTTCCTAAAACCCATTGTAAATTTTACTCCTCCATACATACCTATTCTCTGCAGCACTCTCTGCTAATCCTTTGGACTACATAGTCATATGCACTCCTTGAATCCACTGTTTTTTTCTTCCCTTTCTTCTGTTGCTCTCCGCTTCAAAATTTAGTATAACCTTAGTTATTCTGTCATCTGACATCCTCTTTACGTGGCCAAACCATTTCAGTATCCTTTCTTCAATAACTTGTAAAACATATTTTTGAACATCCTTTATTTCTTTGATTTTAGCATTTCTCATTTTGTCTCTTCTTTGTCTTCTTCCATCTCAGTCACCAATTGTTTATGCGTTTGCTCTCTGCTTAATGTCCATATTTCCGCTCAGTACAATAGTGTACTCTCCACCAATGAACCATAAATAACTTTTTTTTTAATTTTGTTCAGAATATTTATATTCCATAGCATCGAATTTAACATTCCAATTGTTTTCTTTGCTTGACTTACACCTTTGTTTATCTCAGAATTGCTTTATCCTTCTGACTCTAATATTGATACCATATATTTGAGTTTAACTGCCTTACTTGTAGTAATAATAATAATAACAATAATAACAATAATAACAATAATAACAATAATAACAATAATAACAATAATAATAACAATAATAATAATAATGCATTTTTATTCTGGCAGAGTTAGGGCATTTCTTCCATTCAGACACCACAAATATACAAAATATGCATTGCAATGATGCATAAATTTAACGTTCATGACAAAAAAAATTTAAGAAGTATACACTTTTTGTGTGTTTTAATATATACTTATTTTCTATACATAACATAATATAAATAGAAACAACAATAGTAATAATTAAAATTAATGTGGAATTAAAAAGAGTAACATAACCTGAATTCTGTAAATGCATGCTATTACGCATTGCACAGGCATTTGTCATCCCAACTTCTCTCAGAAAACGTTAAACTGAAAACATATGGTTTCCTATCTAGGTCGTGTAGCTCACTGTTATATAGTTATTCTCTATTTACCTGTCTGATTATTTATCTTTGGTCCAAAAATTTCCTAAGAACTTTATTCTCAAATGCTCGTAATATTCTCAAATGCTCGTAATATTCTCTCCTTCCTAATAGTAAGTGTCAATATTTTGCATTCATATACTATAACTGGGAGAATAACAGTTTTACATATTATCAATTTAACGTTTTTTTATAGAAGTTGGGACTACAAGACTCGCTGTAATACATAATAGCTTACAATTCCAGAGTTGAGCCTATGATTAATTTCTTTGTGCATCTAATTTCTATTTGTAACTATTGTTCAAAATGTATATATAGCTAATCTTATAATGAAATGGGTCCAATTATTGATGATATGAAATTGTTCTTTTTCCATCCTAATCTATATTGGTTATATCACTTTTGAATTTTTTTTTGTGACTTCCTGTAGGCCTGCAACATGTCAGAAAGAACATAAAACTGTATAGTGTTACATACTGTCAAGTGTGATGTATCAAGAAATGGAGCTGTACCAGCTGATCACCAAGATATTTATAGACACGGGGAATAGATTCTGGCATCGAAATATCTGTTTGTCATTAGCATAGAAACTAAAAACTTAACAGTAAGAATGTTGTGCCGATCTAATTGACTTACATTATTTACCAAGTAATTTATCAGTTAGTTTTCAAAATTTATCGGCTAATCACAAGATAATTCTTTAGTTTCGATACCACAACACAGGATATGTTTAAACTCTGAATCTTGCACAATGTTTATGACTACATGTTTGTTCGTCTAGTTACTTGTAATGATTCTGGATTTACATTTATTGCTTATTTAGGTATCATGAAAATTTCTTGTAAGCGGAAAAACGCCTAATAAATTGACCAAGAAAGAGGTGGGAGAATAACATTAACCTTGACTTGAGAGATAATTTAAACATGGATTGATTGAAAAATGCCAACTGAGAATAGAGACGTATGGAGACCTTATCAGCTTCCGAGTTGGATGGTGCCAGTGAGTGGCTATTTTCCCACTTATATTAGCCTATATGGAGGCTTTTAGAGGAAGAGATCCAGTGAGATCCAAAATTATTTTAGAAAATCAAAGTATAGAACAGGTGTCTAGTTTCAAATATTTGGGCTGTGATGTTGGCTACAATGTGGAAAGAGATATTTTAATTGATTTTATTAAACACAATGTGTACATTTAGAGTTTTCACCAGTCTTTTGTAATTTTGGTGAGAGGCTGAGTTCTGCTTTGGCATTTCATTAGGTGGTACCTGGAGCATGGCTCGTCGCAAAGCTTACATCTGGAGTCCTCCTTCGGGTCGTGGTATGACGGATTCTGACATATTTTCCAGTGGAAACCATGCGCGGCGAAGCGTGTGTATAGGTGGCGAAGTTGGAATTTCGGTCCTTTCCACACATCGGTTTTCATCGTTTCTGTGTCCATTATTTCCATCGGTATTGCATTGGCTTTGTTTTGTCTCTCTTTGATGGCGTCTTTATATGCCTGGGTTTCTGGTAGATTGAAGCGAAGCTTGATGTCCTCAATGAAGTAGGATTCATGTGCTATTCTGTAGGCGTAGCTGTTTCTTGTGTACTTTGAGAGTGACAAGGCCCTCTTGAGATATCTGGCTTTGACATTCTCCAATTTCTTGAGGTTTTTCGCTGTTAGGTGAATCCAAATTATCTGAATACCGTATGTGGCCGCTGGTGCTACCTTGAGTTAGAACAGTGCCATCGCCGTTGGCAGGGACAGTCTCTCAAGCTTGGGGATGTCGAACATCGAATTTATTGCCGCTGTGGTCCTGTCTTGTATATGCATGGTGAACGTGGTTCCAGTGGTCTGCAGCGTCACTCCCTGGTACTTAAAGTTGGGGACTATTTCTAGGGCTGAGTCGCCGCACATAAAGTGGCCATTTTTTGATAATCTGCCTCCTCTTCTGAACTTCATTGCTTTTGTTTTGGAGCTATTTATTTCCATTGAATTTTCTGACGCCCATTTTCTGATATTCTTCATGGTCTCCTGCAGATCTCCAGGACTCTTGGAAAGGATGGCCATGTCATCGGCATACATTAATAGCTTTGTATTTCTTGCGTTTATAGCTTGTTCAATATCGGCCGTCATAATGGAAAGAGATATTGACTCCAAAATAAATAAATTTCAGACGGTGTGTGGAACAATATAGAGAACATTCAAAAATAAAATTAGAAAAGAAACCAAGATAAAAATGTATAATGTTATGGCGGTTCCCACAATATTGTATGGATGTGAAACTTGGGCTCCAGTGAAAAAACAGAAGGATAGAATACAGACGGCGGAGATGAGGTTCCTAAGACAAGTAAAAGGATGTACAAGACTTGATAGAATAAGAAATGAGGATATAAGAGAAGAATTGAAAGTACAGCCTTTATTGGATAAAGTCACGAATTACAGACAAATGGATTGATCACATGGATGGAATGAGTAAGGAGAGATATCCATTGTTAGCAAGAAATTATCAAGCAAGAGGAAGACGTGATGTTGGAAGACCTAGAAGACGTTGGGCTGATGCATTATGAAGTCGGAACGGGCAATTGCCTAATCCCTGGAGTGATGATGATGATGATGGATGCGAATCATGGACTCTTGCTTTAAGGGTGACAAAATATTGCGACTATTTGATAATGAAGTTCTTAGGAAAAATTTTGAACTGTAGAGAGATGATCAGACAGGCGAATGGAGAAGACTGCGTAACAATGAGCTACATGATATTGAATAGGAAACCAGGTATAATAACAGATAAATATCATAGAACCTCATGGGCAGGACATGTGGCAGGAAGGGCATGGAAACTTCTTGTAGAAAATCCAGATGAGAGTTCCCAGTAGGTGGGCCAAAAATGAAGTGAGAGAATATAATTAAACAAGAATTAAGGGAGGTGAATATACAGGGGATAATTGGAAAACATTAGCTACTGATATGGATGTATTAAGTGCTTATGTCCGCGCGGCCATGAACCCACGGGTTCGATAGTGCCAGTTAGAGTGGGTTTTTGAATCCAGATCACCTAGGGCAGTTAGCTATGCGTACCATCACACCACAAATGTGGTAAAAATATTATACATAATTTTTGATTCTAATTTTATTTATTGATTAGTTATTGATAATTATATTTGTGATATTCTGGTCTGTGGTGGGAAATTTCTACATTTGTTGACAGCTAGTACAGTGTCACTAAAATATGATAAATTACTTTATTAAACAACATTTTCCAATAGTAGTAAATGCAGTTTATATTGTCGATTATGTAAGCAATGCATCGCTAAATAAAACTAATTAATCGTGGAAAAATGGAAAAATGTTTATTTCTGATTTTAAATGAAAAAGTTAGGTATTTGCATTATGAATCGTTATCATTAGGGGCGGATTCCTATGACATGTCATTAAAAGAAAAGAAACTTTTATCTTGAGTTTCGAGTAAGTAAATAGCATTTATACAAGTCTCTCGATGAATATTTAAAGATTGTTATTGTATTTTAAAAGTCATATAGCTCATGTTTTTGGTCATCTTTGTTCTAGTGTTTGTAATAAATTCATACTTCAGTCATATTTCTTGGATTTTCATAAGTCGTCAGCCAAGTTTAGATAACTAACATAACGTAGGACCTACGTAAGTACAAGTTTCGTGATCACTTGTTTGAATGCCGCTTTTAAGTCTGGGAAATTCCTTGAAAGACGGGATTGTTACAACCCCCCGATTTCACTATAAGATGAAAAGTTGGAAAATGCATATGAATGAACAATTGGTATGAAATGTTGAATTTATTCATTAAATTATAAGATCATACTGTTTTTTTCTCTTTTTGTCATGTTTAAACAATTTTAGGTAAAAAAATATGCATATTTTCTTATTTTTAGGGTAAATCCGCCTCTTAGTTACCACATTCATAAAGATAGTAGATCAAGTAATATTTGATTCAATCTGCTATTGGAGATTCCATGCCAGGAGGGAACCTGTATAAATTTAAATAAAATAAAGGGAGAAGGAACAAATTATTTTACCTGTAGCACATGTGAATAATTACTTGAGGAAAATATTGTGACGCGTTGTGATAGCGTCGTTTAAACTGCGCGGGCCGGCAAGAGACACCTCGCATCGGTGGATTGGATTGGTGAGTAGCCAATCGCGAGTCTGGGTACAACGATATTTCTAGGCTAATGAGCCAGAGAATTTTAAGAACATCTGTTCCCCCATTCGAGAAACATCGAAAGACGAGAGGGTTCCATGTCGAAACATCTCTTCATGGACCTGGATTTTTCCATCTACTCTCCTATAAATTGTGGTGAGAGCGGAACGACCCCTAGTCTTGTGTCGGACAGCGAGAGGTTAAATTGTAAGTGAAACTGTGAGGAAGGACTGTGTCTGTAATTGTGTGATAAGTGATTATCTGATAAACTTTAGAAGAAGAATAGTTGTAAGATAAAATTGTGATTGAAGATTTAGTGAAATTGTGAGAAGAAAATAAACTGAAAAGAAAAAAAATTACATAACATCAGTGTATTTATTTAAGTTCAAATACGTTAAAGGAAAACCCTGTGCCATTTGTGATAATATATAAGTTGATACGGTACAGTATTTTCTAAGAAAAATGCAACAAATCACCTAAAATTGAATGAGAAATTGAGGTAAAATCAACCTTATACAATGGAAAATATGCTGTAGACATTATTCAAACAGAATAGGCAACTTATCCCAGGACCAGGTTATCCAATAAACTGTAAATTAATTTGGTATACATTGATTTGCCCATTTTATCACCTAATGAAATAGAATTATTAACTGACTCACTGGGATTATCGAACCCATAGGTTCATGACCGGTCGTTCATAAGCTCTGCATACATCCCTATCCCGAGCCAAAGGTTTTCCAAACTTTCCCTTTATAATTTACCTCCCCCAAATCATGGTTAATGTTATTCCTAACCTCGTTCTTGGTCTACCAACTAGGCTTTTTCCCCTCTGGTTTTCATACGATGAGTTTACATTGCACACGGTCCATCACAGAGCTTACGTATGCAGTACATTGACGGATCATGATAGTTTAAAATTTTGTAGAGTTTGTGGTGATATCCGCACACTGTCTTGTTCCAGTCCATCTGTTGCATAAAAATCGTCCGGTTTTTTTTCTCATCTCCTTCAATGCAGCTTCCCATTTTGTGGCTGGTTGCAGCAACTTTGTGCGTAGATCTTCCACGAAGAAAGTTCCCCATGCTAACTCATATGCATGTCTAAATGGAGCAAATTTCGAGACCCAATGGCGGCACTTAAGGAACCTTGCTTTCACATTTTCTAAGATGTTTAGGGAAATGAATCATATATATATATATATATATATATATATATATATATATATATATCCGTGTTCGGTAGTGCTATTTAGTTAGTTTTAATCTACGACACGGAACCCATAAATTTTCTTTCTTTCCGAAGGAAAGCACTATTGGAATTTTTGCGCCCTAAAAAATCTATCTACCACCTATCGAGTTTTAATCCCACGTAACTAGAGGCGAGCATGGTTATCACTAATTTACCAGGACAAAAGAAAGTTATTACATTGTTGCACGAAAATGTCACCGTTCATTTGCAGTACTACCAAAAAAATCTGCAAATAATATATGGAAAAAGTAATTTGTACGGATGTTATAGAGAATGGATTATTGAGAAGCGAAGGAGATATTTATAGAAAGTTGTTTTTGGCACACAAGAAGTAAGAGTTCATTAGGTGTGTTGAAGTATTCAGAATATTTTAGCGCCCACTTGGCGCATGTCAGAATTTTGACAATACAATCACATTATCCCCAGTTTACGTGGGTGTGCGTGTTTTATGTTCAGACTTAAATGAAAATTGAAGGACATTAAGTATGTGTGCTCACGTCACAATCGCTCTAGTGTATGAACTGCCTATTCCAGCCTTAATTAAAATTGTGTTGTGAATAATATACTGTTAATCACTACACATTGTTGACCAAGGTGGTATAGTCTTGTCTCCAAGCCCCAGGGGCGCGCGTTCAAACCCGGCCGGGGTTGATGGATTTTTTTAGACAGAAAAATTCTTTCTCATGTTTCTATTTTGAACTCTTTACATTTCATTCGTGCCAGAAATGTCATAAGAAAACCTGGTGGCATTAGACAAAAACAATAATTTCATTAAATGTAGATAACATGAAAATATGAGGTATGGGCGATCAATAAGTACTACAAGAATAGATTAATAGCTCTAGAAATGGATTAATTACGCAGAAGGGCCAGAAAGTCAAAATTAGAACATGTCACAAATAAGGAAATTAGAAACATAATGGAAGCAGAACAATGCATACTTGAAAGAATTGAGGAGAAGGAATTAAAGTGGTTAGGACATGTTTTAAGAATGGAAGATGAGCAATGACCGAAGCAACTATATGAATGGCATCCGACCAGAAAGAAGAAAAGAGGGAGACCAAAGTTAACATGGAAGGAGAACATGAAGACAGTAATGCAAGCTAGAGGGCTAAGCATAGAAGATGCCCCAGATCGTAGGCCTTGGAAGTTTGGAACGACAGCAGTGTAAAAACTCGAAGATAGATAGAATAAATGAAAATATAGGCTATTGTAAAAATATAATGTAATAATTTTATTTATTGTAATTTAGACGTAAGAATATTCTTTGTAATTTTTTTATTCTGGTTGAGTGGTAGACAAGGGCTCAACTCTGCCAATAAAATAAACATACTATTATTATTATTGTTGTTATTTTTGTCATTGTTATTATTATTATTGTCATCGTTATTATTAATACTATTATTATTAATATTAGTATTATTATTATTATTATTTTAATCATTTGAGAAACACTTTAAGAGAGGAAAGGAGATTACGAGTATTTGAGAATAAAGTTCTTAGGACAATTTTTGGACCAAAGAGAGATGAACAGACAGGTGAATGGAGAAGGCTGCAGTGAATTAGATGGTCTTGTATAGGAAGCCAGATATAATGAAAACAGTTAAGTCTCGTAGACTGCGTTGGGTAGGACATGTGGCACGAATGGGGAATAAAAGACTCGCATGGAAGCTTCTTCAAGAAAAACTAGGAAACGTCCAGTTGGTAAGAATGAGGTGGGAGAATAACATTAACTATGATTTGAGGGAAGTAGATTATACAGGAGATGATTGCAAAACATTAGCTTAGGATATGGATATATGGAGAGCTTATGTCTGCGCGGCCATGAACCTATGGGTTCGATAGTGCCAGTGAGTTAGTTGAGTTATTATTATTATTATTATTATTATTATTATTATTATTATCATTATTATTATTATCATTATTATTATTATCATTATTATTATTATCATTATTATTATTATTATTATCATTATTATTATTATCATTATTATTATTATTATTATTATTATTATTATTGTTATTATTATTAAGCCCTCCGGGAGGGACTTTAAGCCATTGATTCCGAGTTTGGATATGTTAAGGCCCATAAAAGAATCTTAGGTCTGAATAAAGAAATCTCTAAATAAAATTTGTCTAATTTTATCATCCACAAAATACCTTAGTTGCCTGCTAGATGTCTCATTGGTCGGTATGTTAACCACATTCTATTAATGGCATCTGTAGGGAAATAAACGTAACTAAATTAACTTGGTATAGTAACTCCAACGAAAGGAGAGCCTAAGGCCTAACATTGGGATGTTATGCATTTGTAGATAGATACTATGTTTTATTATAAAATGTATATACCTTTTTTTACGGAAAAATCCAAGGAGGAAGTCCTCCGGGAGGGACTTTGATCCGTGAGTCCCGAGTCTGAAGATTTTCAGGCTCGTAAAAAATCCTTAAGCCTGAATGAAGAGGCCTCTAAGCAAAATTTACCGAATTTTCCCGTCCTAGTACTACCTTGGTTTCCTAGATGTCAGTATGAGGCGGAACGCTGACCACGGACCACTCAAAATGACATCTATACGAAAACAAGTGTAACTAAATTAGTATGGTTCAAATACTTCCCTGTAGGGGGAGAGCGCCTAAATCTCTGTAAAGGGAAAACATTGGCTTACAATACAATACAATATACTTTTTTTTTTGTATTATAACACTCCGTCTGCCTCAATATTTCTTTATTATTCCATGTATCTTATTCCTGTGAAGCTTTTCGAAAATTTTATTTCATCTTCAAGACAGATACAACAAAAAGTCATGAAGATGAAATAAAATTTTCGAAAAGCTTCACAAGAATAAGATAGATAGATCATCGGTTGATTAATGTCTTTGACATTGTCCGATTCCTAATAGCCAATTTTGTCGGTCCATCCAATCTCCTGGTTGTAGATGTTTCTCCTTCATGTATAAACATATTCCCTGACTCCAGGAGGTTTTAGGTCTTCCTCTGCCTCGTCTTCCCTCAGGTTTCCATTCCAAAACAGATTTTGGTAGTCGATCCTCTTCAATTCGCTGGACATGTCCGTACTATCTTAATTGCTGAGTTTTAATATAATCTAAAATAGTGTCTTCAATCTTAATTTTCTCCCTTATAACTTAGTTCCTAATTTTTTCTCTTCTTGAAATTCTTGCTGCCCTTCGTATAAAATACACTTCCGTTGCCAAAAGTTACTTATTTGTTTTTGTTGTTAATGGCCAAAGTTCTGCTCCATAAGTAATTGCGCCTTTAACAATTGTATGATATATATTCATTTTATTTTTATTACTTATATTTTTGGGGCACGCCATAGCGTAGTGGTTAAGGCACTGAGCTACAAGCCGGAGGGTCGACGGTTCAAGTCCCGTTGGGGTCAGGATTTTTAAACTGATCCAAACCCTCTGGCGGTACTATGGCCCTGGGGTCGACTCAGCCTCTAACGGAAATGAGTACCAGACGCTTGTTCTGGGGTAAAGGCGGCCGTCACGCAGGGCTGACAACCCGGCTGACATAAAATTGCCGATTGTCTAGAAAAAGTGGGAGCCTTAACCTCCTACTACCCCAAGATCCTCCGGGCCTGTTGTGGGATCACTTTACACTTTACTTTACTTATATTTTTATCTCACAATATTCCATCGAGGCAAGCAATTGCAAATTTTCCATTATTACATAGAATAATAAAGAAATATTGAGGTAGACGGAGTGTAAAACTACAAAATAAAAAAATAAAAAGGTATATACATTTTATAATAGAATATAGAATTAATGGCGTAATATAAAATAATAAAATGAATTTGCTAAGTATAGATAATATGTTATTAGAGAATAAAGTAGGCGTTGATGTAATTAAACAAGGTATATTAAATTGACCTAGAAATGTCGTTATATAATCGAATATTTATGTAAATAACAGGCTTCTTACTTGTATTATGACATTGTTCTAGATATGTGCTGGTGCTGGAGTAGACAATTCACTTGACCAGACCCATTTTCACAAACCATTTATAGTACACCATTGACTTAATAAAGAAAAATTGGCGTCCATTCCCTTTCCCCTCGTGCTTCGTCAATCCTGATTACTGAGTTCTTACGCAATTACATCACTTTCAGACTAGCGCAAAAGAACACATGGCTACAGTAAGTTTACGCCTTTATTGACTCTTCCATAATGATGTCAGTGTATCCACTTTACGTATAATACACAGGCTGTAATTTTAAGTAGAAATAATGTTTATTAATGACGTGGCAACGAGTAACATTGTTTCGCAAATAGTATTACATTTTTAAACTTAAGATTTTTTAGCGAATTCCGAAGGTATATATATATATACCTCGTAAGGTAGGTTCCATGAACATCTGTAAAACGCTTTCAAAAATCTTTCAAGAGTATAATCTCAATATATATATCTGTAAAACGCTTTCAAAAATCTTTTTGAAAGCGTTTTACAGATCTTCATGGAACCTACCTTACGAGGTAACTGTCAAAACCAATGCATACCGAAAAATATCTTGAAATTTCTCCCAAAGAAGCGTTGTGATGGAAAAAGGGCGTTTCTCAAGATTGTCTGCGACTTTTAACTGCAAGGCACTAAACTCCAGAGCCAAATCTCTCATTTAAATTACAGGTAAATAATACACTTACTTGGGTGGATTGGATAATCTTCACAACTTTCCATCGGCGCCGCGCCTCATTCCACTCCTATCTATTTAAGCAGGGAGTCTATCTGCTTCGCACAGTGGGTTGTCTTTGCTGGATTCTGGCTTTGATTTCTGTGTCTTTCAGTTAAAAGCAGCAAATATGTTTTCGGACACGCTTTGGTACATCACAACGCTTCTCTGGGAGAAATTTCAAGGTAGTTTCGGCATGCAATAGTTGACAGTTTCCTTGTTAGTTGACACCGAAAATGACTGACACCTAGTAGCCGCAAGTCGAGTGAACCTGACTGTATGTATGTATATAGGCCTATATATATAATTATTTTATTTCCGTCCGGCTTTAAATCTTTAGGCTTTTTAACATTGTAATGTTTTTTGTGTCGAACAGGGAGCTGGCCTGATGCATCAACCCCTAACCTGGAGGACCAGGTGATTTATGGTCATGGTTTTCTTTCTCCAGCCTTTATCAAACCAATGACGAACTGCAAGGCAGCAGTATCTGTACCCTAGATAAGGGGCCCTCACAGGGTACTGTAAGCCGGGAGTACTAAACTCTAGTTTTTTTAACGAGGTTGTTACTCCTCCCCTTGCCCTTTTCTAACCTTGCTTGAGACAGCCTCTGGCGGGTTATATATGTCCTCCGCTGTGGTCTCGAGGTAGCGTGCTGTTTTGTCACGCAGCAGGTCCGGGTTCGATCCCCGGTCGGGGCAGTTTTTCTGGGTGAGGTTTTTATCGGGGTTTTTCCTCACCTGTAAGACAATTGTCAGGAAAACTTTAAGGTCCAAACGGTCCCCGAAATCATATGGCCATCATCATCATCATCATCCTTCACCGGTGTGGAAAGCAATGGGAAGCTACCACACCTACAATTTCCTAGTAAAGCTGCAAGCATAGCATGAAAATGCTATGATTGCAGTGAAGGACCTACCTTCGGGCAGAATTACTATGGATGGATATATATATACACTTTTGCATAACTCTTTGTGTTTTTGTTAATTCTCTAGCGGCCGCATTTTTTTTCAAACCAAATCGGTATTTAGTAATCAATTTGAAAAAAAAAGTCAAATGCAATTAACCAAGAAAATCTAACTATTAAGAGTGGGGGGTTAAACTGAAATTAAAAATGAAAAATCATTCTTGAGCCCGCAATTTTTTTATTCTTCATAACTAACCTAGGTATTTGCCATTTAAATAAAACAATGAGGGCATTATCCATAAAATTAGCGAAACCCGACATTTGGAAGTGGAGGTTTACCTGAAATGCAAAATGCAGAAATCGTTATAGCGGCCGCCATGTTTTTATTGCAAAAAAAACTAATGCATAGGATTTAATTAACAACGGAGTCATATTCCGTAAGCCAGTAAAATGAGAAAATTTGATTTTTTTTTCTAACTGCCGCCTTCTTTGTTTTCTCGCAACGAAACTGAATACACAGGATTTAATTAAATAAAAGGAATAAACGTTCCACAAACCAATAAAATGAGACCATCTTTTGGATTTTTCTGAGAAATTCTGTTAGTTTACTCAGTTTGTGCAATACAGTTTTTGGTTTAAGAATTGATAAAATATTAACTATCTTAGAAAACAAAAGATATTAATAGTTTATAAAAGAATGCTATTAGTGAGGTGTCTAAGTTAGTTTGTTAATAAATAAAGTTAGTTTGTTAGTTCTTGTCACATAAATTACTATTATTCCCCTCTTTATCGTCTGTCGTGTCTCAGAGCGCAGAATGTTTTGAAACAGCGTGTATGTTGTGAATTAATATACTTGTTTAGTTAGTAGGCAGAATAACTGACCTCTGAACTTAGCACACGAGTTTCTGAGCGAATGTATACTAAATGCTACTAGGAAATGGCTCATTGGGTCAATAATCAATCGCTCTCATGGCCGATTAGACGAAAGCATTACTGAAATTAATATTACCTTAGCAAACGAGATTATCATAGACAGATTAATAGCAGTGTTACTCATCCAGAAGTTCATGGTTCGATTCCCAATTCCTTTAATATAGTTTCCTTCCTCTTCTCTTTTTGTTCTGCAAAAAAAAAGAGAGATAATAATATATTTACCTAGATCATTTAAAATATTTTGTTAACTATTATATTTATAATGTTATTAGAAATATTAAAAATATTGGAAATGTTTTTACTTTACAAATTTACAGTACAACGTGGAACAGAACTCTATGGATTAACTCCCATAAGTTGTTCAGGGATGTGTGTACAGCTAGGAACACACAAGAAGGCGAGCGAGACATGAAGAGAGAGAGGCTATTACCGCTGTGAATCCCCGGTGCGCGCGGTTCTATGCATTGAACTGTATTAATCATGCACAAACCTTGTGCTCTTCTCTTGCACAGTCACGTTATGAATCCACATGTTGCTATTACTAATATTGTTTCATTTCCATTACAGTGTTGATAGTTATTGTGTTTATAAATATTGTTTTTTATTAGTTCATGTATTGCGGTTACTAATATTGTTTTATTTTCATTACAGTGTTTATAAATATTATGTTTTTTTGTCCAGAAACGCGACTTATATTTTCAGGACACGTAGTACTAAGATGCATGCGATAGAAATGCTCGACTGTATTATTACGTCACGCATTCCTTATGCTCGTCATCTCGTCCGCTCTTAGCTGTAGATCGACTGTTCAAATATAAGGACCATTGTCTCAGGTGACTTACTGCAGAGTGCTGTTGGTATGTTAGACGTTTAGCATTTCCTCTGGCCAATGACAAGTTGGGTTCTTGTAAATTAAAAATGGAAACATTAAAAATAAATGAACTAATCGTCATCTGAAGTAGATACTGGAAGTTGAATATTTTTTTATAATCTATTATAACCCATCATATCACGTTCGAAAGGGCACGCTATATGCCTAACACATTAAGAAGACATTGGTGTGTTATTAGTCACCGAAGACTAAACAAGATATCTTAATACTGTGTTAGAGTAAAGCAGTTCACTTCGGTTCCACCCCATATATATCATCATCAAGTAATCAAGGATAAAGCCCTGGCGCCCTGTTTCGGTCTCATTATCCATCCTGCACTCTTCATAGTATTCTACTTTGGGTTCTTTTCCCAACTGTGCACTGTTATAAATTGGGAGTCTTCCTTTGGCCATTCTTCCAGCGTGTAATCTCCATTTGTTTTTGTAATCTTGTATTTTTCTAGACTGGGTTCAACTTTGTTTCGATAATATTTCTGTGTTCGTTTTATTACATTTCCATGTATATTTTACTGTTTTCCTCGTGAATTTTATCTCTACTGTTGTGATGCGGTATTCTTTTCTCTATTGTCCATTGATCACATTTATATTACAATGTGGGTACTGCAAGAGTGTCATAGAATTTTAATCTTGTGTGGTTGTTTACTTGAGAGGGTTTTAAAATTATATTTGTAATTTCTTTTATTTGTAAAAATTCATGGTTTTGTTATTGATAATTGTAGAGTGGCGGGGCAAAGTGATATAAGTGCCAAAATAATTATTTTAGGAAAAAGTGAAAATTACATGCGAAATATGGTATAAGACATACAGCATGCACCATCTATTGACGATTCTTTCAAATAGTATAAGTACATATTTGGGTTTACATCAAATAGCAGTGCATTGGCAATGGGACATAGACCAATTTGGATGAAAAAAGTTGATTTTGAAAATGTTGGCACTTAGATCACTTTGCCGCGCCACTACACAATTGTTATTTTTATTTTCGTATGACATTGAACACCCTAGGTAGTTAAATGTATTTATCTGTTATATTACTCTATTATACCATTGTGGAAAGCAATGGAAAACTACCACAATATTATAATTCCCTAGCAAAGCTACAAAGCATACAATGCAAGTGCTATGATTGCAGTGAAAGATCTGCCCTAGGGCAGAAAACTATACATGAATAAATTATTATACTATTATTTCTAGTATTTTCTTTTAATTGGATTTGCTGCTTATATATATATATATATATATATGTGTGTGTGTTAGGAAATATGAAAATGAAACAAATACTGACAAGGGCACTGTTAACCATTGCATGCCGAAAACTTAATTTGAAATTTCCCACAGAGAAGAATTGCAATGTAGGCTATATCAAGTCGTGTCAAAATATTATCTGCCATGTAAGATGTCTCATTGGGTCGGTGTGTTGACCGCATGCCATCCATGACATCTATGAGAAAATAAGGTAACTAAAAATTAACTTGGTCTAGTAACTCCTTACAAAGGCGAGGCTGTGGCTCAACAGTGGGCTATCCCATTATAAATAGGTATAGACGCTTATATGTCTATCGTTATTATCCTTAAATAGTTGATAATGGATCATTTATTCATACGCTTCTGTCCATGGGCACATCCTTCACAGCAAATTCAACATTCCTACGTCTTGTTTGCGGTTTTACTAAAGAAAATATATTAATCTTGTAACTTCCTAATCCTTCCCGCATATCACAATCTATTTCGCATTTTACCGACCCCGGGTAAGAGAGGATTACATGGAGGTGAAAAATGTATTTGGCTCGGTGGAGAATTCGTCGATACTCGCCACAAGAATTAGGCCTAAACATAATTTTCATAAAGGTGTGATTCAGACACACTCCAAATAGGTTATCGTATATGAAAAAACTAAAAGCAATTTGTGGGAAATATATTAAACTAGGTAAAACTCGGTGTGTGCTGCTAGGCATAAATAAATTACATATTAGGGGTTAATTAAATTATGTGATACATACTGTGACAAACCAAACACGGCGGATGCTAGAATCAATTTTTAATTTAGCATTTTAGATAAACCTTCGTTTCTAACTGTCGGATTTCGCTGATTTATTTATATCCACATATTTTTTATGCATCGAAAATTGCGACCGCTAAAGCGATTTTTAAATTTTCGTTTCAGGTAAACTCCTACACCTAATTGTTTTAGAACATACTGGATATCATAAAACCCTCTCCGTAAAAAATACATATATATGTGCCAACTTTCATTGTGAAAGTATAATGGTGTCGAATTCTATTAATCCCATAGTAGGCCTAATTCTGCGCGAGGGCAGGTCTTTCACTGCAATCATAGCATTTCCATGCTATGCTTTGCAGCTTTACTAAGGAATTGTAGGTGTGGTAGCTTCCCGTTGCTTTCCACACCCGTGAAGGATGATGATAATTATGATGATGATAAGGATGATGATGATGATGATGGCCATATGATTTCGGTGACCGTTTGGGCCTTAAAATTGTCCTGACATTTGTCTTACAAGTGAGGAAAAACCCCGATAAAAACCTCACCTAGAAAAACTGCCCCGACCGGGGATCGAACCCGGGATCCCATGTGTATATATATATATATATATATATATACATGTAGATGTTATAACTTTGTTTTTTATATTTGGCAATGAAGGCAAATATGATATAAAAAATGAATGCTTGATTCGGAATTTGAACCCGAGCCTCTAAACTCTGTACGTTTAGCGCTGTAACCAACTGAGTTATTGAAGTATCCCAACACAAACATACATCTTTCTTATATATGTAGTATTCTCAATTCACACAAGAGGTAGCTTGAAGTCGTTCCATCTGACATTTAGTGGCCAACATAACAGTTAAGCAAATTTAAAAATAAAAAAAAATGCTACCTCTTGTGTGAATTGAAATACTACATATATAAGAAAAATATATATTTGTGTTGGAATACTTGAGTAGCTCAGTTGGTTAGAGCGCTAAACGTACAGAGATTAGAGACTTACACAATTAGATACGCAAACAAATTACATTTATTTATGCTTATCCTGTTTTCTGCTATGTGTTGGATAGTCAGAGTATTCATTGCAATAAATACTTGTAAAATCAATTAAATAAGTAAAATATATCTGCGTATTACAGACATGTTACTGGAAAAAGACGAATAAATCATAGAACGGGATGAACGTACCTGGCACAGATCAGATTCATCAGAAACTAGTTCAGGACTATTAGAAAAAAATGTGATGAGTGAAGTGAGTTGGTTTGAGAGGACATAAATAACTCTTATAAACCTCTCTTCCTTAATGACATTTGGTTTAACTATATTGTTTGTCCTTCTGTTCTAAAAGTAGATCAGACATTTTTGTTCAACTGATAGAGGCCTAGGTTCCGGGTTGTAGCTCAGTCATGTGCCTTAAGTGCAGATATAAGGGACTAACAGTGGTTCGAGTCCCCTCATCCAGGATGAAATTTTCTCATGGAATTTCGCTCATTATGGGACAATGTCTATGCAGCATTGTTAAGAATTTGGGTAACTAAGATAAATAGCTGCTCCAAGTTGAGAAAATTAGTTATAACGGCTGGGGAACTCAATATGCTGACAACAAGTCACGCCTTTACTGGCTGAGTGATCGCCCATCTACTACTTTTACATGCTGATGGTGGAACATATTTCTGAAAGGCCTACATTGTATAATGTTTGGCGATTTTTTTATTTTAAACTGTAATTTGTTGTAATTGAGGACGACTGAAATATCGGAATGACTTTTTTTAAGATTTTTACATGACTATCTCAACGGTGGTTTACCATAAATTTAGACAAGTTGAGAGTGTCATAAGTTGTGAAATTGTTCATATGTCTTACGTATTAATTATGCATCGATTACGACTATAGCAAAAATCAAACAGAGGAAACAGTATTCTCTGGAATGGTATAACATTTTTCCCCACAACTGTCCCTGTATCTTGCTGATGATATTATTAAAATGCAGGCGCAAAAAAAAAAAAAGTGTCAACAGAACACATTTGGTTCTATTATACTTGTTAACACTAATTGTCATAAAACTGCATCTTGATTAGCGTTTGTGAGAGCAGAGAATACTGCACTCATGCAGTATAATGTATTCTTAACTACTTCACAAAATTTATAACTTTAAAATATAATATTTTAAAATATACAATTTGAAAAAAGTAATACCTGAAATGTATCCTCTTTTTTGAAATTGGTTATTTTTTTAAAAATAGCCTTCAGCCCTTTCGGACTTATTCAATCAACATCAGATGATCAACAATTTATCGAAAGGCCTACAGTTTAATAAAAATAATAAATCTGATGAAGACCTGACATTTCAGGTATTCATTTTTTGATTTGATAATTTAAAATATTATATTTGACGTGTACTTCAACGTAATTTCATCACGTATATAAGTAAAAAAAAAAATCATCACTAGCTTTTTGGATTGAGTTTATTAGCAAGTTCTCTTTCCAACTTGCCATCGGTCTTCCCATGTCTCTTGTTCCTCTGAGTTGGTAGGCTACTACAGTATTATTTTTCGAATTCTTTCTGATGCTATTCTTTGAAGTTGTGGGAACAAATTAAATTTTCTTTCTAGCTATTACAGTGTCTTGTAATATCTTTATATTCAGTTTTCCTTTTATTATACTTAATGTATTTCGCCGTTTATTTAAAGATATCTTCTTCTTCTTCGCTTCACAGGCTAGGCAAAATGCCTGTTCCGCCTCACAGTTGTTCTGTCCATCTTTTCAGTGGCCTTCCTACATTTTTTGAACCTCTTGACTTGTAGTTAAATGCTGCTTTTGGCAACCTTGTTACATTCATTTTTTCTACATGTCTAAACCATTTTTCTCTATACCCTTTGATTTTATCATTCAATGGATATATATATATATATATATATATATATAATTTAACTCTGTTCTTATATCTTCATTCTTTATCCAATCCATTTTTGTGAAACTGTAATTCAATAAAATAACATATTGAACAAAAATGCTAGAAGAAAGACATTTGAGATGTTATGGCTACCTGACACCAATGGAAGAGAATAGATTACCAGAAAAGGTCACTAAATTAGAGGCTATAGGAAGGAAGGGGAGAAGTAGATCAAGAGAACGTTGGATGGGTGGGTGTGTGGGTGGGTGGATGGATGGATGGAGTAAGAAGTATGGAAGCAAGGAGTCTTAGGGAAGAAGATGAATTCACTAGACAGGGATCTCTGGCGACAAGAAAATTACTTTGCGTTGAAGGAAAAACAGTGTTACGTGGAATATTTCTAATAATAAGATCTTAATTGGTACAGTATTTTCACCTTTACATTGTCAGTTTGGAATTAAAATAATAATTCTCTAACAGGTATTTTCATCTCGATTCTTTATTCCAACACGTATTTTCCAATAATTTAAATATTTCATGGAAGATTAATTGTATAAACTCTTTTATAAAACTGTGTACTGTTTTAATTCGTCGAACAAAATGAAACTGATATAAACGTACGTAATGAAGTGTATCGCTGAACAATAATGGATTTATCGTCATGAAGGCGAACCTTCCCCAGATGTGTATTGGTGCTAGTGATGGATTGATTTGATTCACATAAATTCAAATTCCCTCACAATCAATTACAAGAATGCATAGACAGGAAGAATGCTAAACACACAAGAACTTTTAAATGAAATAACATTATTTAACGATTTGTTCCATTAAAAATGTATTTTTAACAAATTCCAAAGGAATGCAGTTACGAGGTTGTGCTAATGTAAATATTGAAAAAGAAAGTTTGCAAATCTTCATCAATCCTACAGACTAACTAACTGACAATATCGAACCCCTTAGGTTCATGGCCGCGCGGACATAAGCTCTTCATCCATATCCTCAGTTAATGTTTTCCATTTATCCCCTGTATAATCCACTTCTCTCAAATAATGGTTAATGTTATTCTCCCACCTCATTCCTGGTCTACCAACTGGGAGTTTTCTCTCTGATTTTCCTATTTTCTTTTTCATTCCCCATTCGTGGCACATGTCCTGCCCATGTCAATCTACGAGATTTAACTGTTCTTATTATATCTGGTTTCCTATAAAGATTATGTAGGTCACTCACTGTTTTGTAGTCTTCTCCATTCCTATTTGTTTATATCTCTTTGGTCCAAAAATGTTCCTAAGAACATCATTAACAAATACTGGTAATATTCTCATCACTTTAGGTAAGAAAACATGTTTCACATCCATGTAATATAATTGGGAGAGTAACAGTTTTATATGTTTTTTGAGTGAAATTGGGACAAGAGTCCCCATAATATATAATAGCATGCATTTTTAGAATTGAGCCTTATGTTTAATTTCCTTGTGCATCTCATTCCTGTTAGTAATGATTGTTCCTAGGTATCCTAGGTATTTTAATTCAGTCACTTCTTCAAAATTTTCCTCATTTGCCATTAACTGTCCATTTCCATTTAATAGTGTATTTCTATGTGTGAAAAAATGTTTTGTTTTATTGATGTTTGCTTCCAGACCCAATTTCTTAATGTTACTCATTAGAGTGTGCATGTTGGCTCTATATTAAGCACCTAAAATAACAATAACAAACATGTATATAATATGTATATCGTTATGAACCGGTTTACAAGGTATCATGAGGTCTTCCTGTCGTTAATGTTCTACACTCTTAGCTTTTACTCCAAAACCTCTCATCCCAGACCCGGTCTTGCAATCCCCTTTCATTCAACCTTCCTTTATGTCCTGCAGCCAAATATTTTTTTTATCTTCCTCTACCTCTCCTTCCCGCTGGAAAATTCTTCTTGGTAAACTGCCATCATCCACTTGTTTTACATATCCATATTAATCCAATTTTCTGTATTTTACAAAATCAAGTACTACATTATGCACCAGTTTCCTGCAGTAAATAGAAAATTCTCCGTATTACGTTTGTTGAGAAGGCATATCATGCTCTTGATAGTGATTCGTCTGATA
Organism: Diploptera punctata; assembly: GCA_030220185.1. Lineage (NCBI taxonomy): Eukaryota > Metazoa > Arthropoda > Insecta > Blattodea > Blaberidae > Diploptera > Diploptera punctata. Next base: position 477,191 of record JASPKZ010008882.1, read on the forward strand.
GAGGCAATGACGTTAAGCCTGGCAGCCTCTTGGTGATTTTCGACAAGAGTAGGCTAAGTGCCGACTCCGAGTTCATCTCTCATACAACATATTTTACACTATATAAACACACAAACCTACACTCATCATACTCTCCTCTCTGTACACAATCAAGAAGTCATCATATACGTAAAGTGATCTGCCGAAGTAGTGTGTAAATTGAGACTAGTCCACATTAACGCTACCTATGCACGCTGCGCGAAACCCGAAGCTTGTAAAGTGCAGTGAGTGCCACACACACATACACACATAGACATATATATATATATATATATATACACGTCAGTACTAATGAAATACGTATAAAATTCCGTTTACATGAATAGTCATGAGATAAAAACTTAAAATATGTACGTTTTTGGCAGGTGCCGTCGTCCTCAACTGCGTTAAAATATTGTATTTAAAATTATCTGGAGGCCTTTCGAAAGTTAACTTCCATCATCAGTAGGGTGCGTATCTGCTACTAGTTGTTGGTTAAGACGTTGTACTAAAGACACATCAAGTCTAAAACGTATTAACCAACAACAACTAGTAGCAGATACGCACCCTGCTGATGATGGAAGTTAACTTCCGAAAGGCCTCCACATAATTTTAAATAAAATATTTTAATGCAGTTTAGGACAACGGCACCTGCCAAAAAGATACATATTTAAGTTTTTATCTCATATATATATATATATATATATATATATATATACGTGCCACTTGGTAGAAAAAGAAGAGGACGACCAAAAATAACGTGGATTGATGGTTTTTTTAGCAGTATGAGAGAAAATGGATTGGACGACGGAGATTGGAATGACAGAAATGTGAATGAGAATGACAATAGATTAATTGAGTGCAGGAAGATGTGAAAAATTGTGAAACTTGCTAAATAAATAATATGTAAGCTATAAACCGTCTAGTGACCGCAATTGTTATTTTTTAACATAACCATTTTCATCTCAAAAGCAGTGGCATGTTTGATCTCTTTATCCTTGCCGAACTCTTAAATTTCGTAGTCTTTCTCTGACCATTCTTTCAACGCGTAGTCTCCATTTTTCTGTATTTTTTTTAACGCACACTGATAATATTTTAGTGTTCGTTAAAAAACAGTATATAGTAATCAATCAGGAAATGTAAAATCGAGTTTGTTAATAATGCAACAGACCATGAGAAGGAGGGGATTAAATAGAAACATATTTGTCAAACACTCTAGCGGCAGCAATTTTTGTTTTCGCAACGAATATCGCTAAATGCCATTAAATTAAGGAAGTTATTCTTCGAAAATAAGCGTAATCGAACCATTATGAGTGGATTCTTATATCAAAGTAAGTTATAAATTAAAAATCGCTCTAACTGGAGACATTTTTGGTTTTACTTAATAGAACTTGATTGTAAATGTAATTATCATAAGTAATGCCACGAGTGATTTCGAAATTCTCTAGATAAATTCACGACTCACGAATTGAATTTATCTAGAGAATTTGGAAATCAAGAGTGGCATTTGTTAGGACTATTTAACGAATAAAATTAAGCTGTATACTCACAAATAATTATTTAACTATAGTTATTTTAAAATATTTATGTATTTAATGTAAACGGCGATGTTTAAAAACAAATGAGAAACGATTGTACGCTTCATTTGCTTCTTTTGTTCGATCACTGCAACCAGATCATAATATTATTTATTGCCAAAAGATCGCAATGTTGTAACAACGCACCCTAGTGGAGAAATTTATAACCAACGTTATAGGTATTAATTAATTTCTGATGTCCTATGATGTAAATATGTCAATTATTTCTGCGTCATTTCCTGGAAAATAATTCGTTTAAGAAAGTGCAAACAGTGGTTTCTTTTTTTTTTTTTGTGGTATAATCAATTGTTATAAATGTTTTTATATTATCCCTCGTATGCGCTGCGTGTTGACATTCATTCACTATATATACAATCTGGTAGCCGTATTTCTTATAGAGTCAGTCACTGCAAAATAATGCTATGACCTATTCAGAATGTTAAAAAGGAGGTGCTTTCCTTATTATGATAAACTTTAGTTGGTAAATTTTAGGCGAAACACGATTGTGATTGGTTGTAAATAAAAAATAATTGAAATGTGATTGGTCATTGACTCCCATTTGGTGTATGAGTTAAATAGTCAAAATAAAGATATATTATGTGAACCAATAAAATCGGATAAAAATTTTGAATTGTTGAGGAATTCGCTTACCATAGTTCATTGTTTAAAATTATGTGATTCAGTTTACAGTATTTCACACCAATCCATGGCGCGACAGGCGTAGATTGCCCTTGGCCTACCAGCTGACTGCTTGCCTCACATCCACATGCGTTAATCACAATGGTAAACGATCATTATGGTAGTGTACTGGTAATATGTAATCAGCATGCCGGGTCCACCATCCGTTATAGCTGGTTTTCTCAAGCTGGAGCCGCTACTTAATGTAGCTATTCAAATGCTTCAGGATGCTGGTTGAACACCGGATCATACTGGCCGAAATTCCATGAGAATTTCTTTCCCATGGAAAATCGAACCAGCGCAAGTTTCCTTAACCACTCATCTACGTCACGAGACATTTTCCCGAGTAAAAATAGTAATAATAATGGATTTCGTTAACCCATTCGCTTCAGGTTTAAATGCTCAATGTATTTCCCCAGAAACCGGGTTTAAGTTACCGTAAATTATATTGTCTATTTTCAGGTATTCAAAAGAAACAAAATATAACGGTACTTGAGATCACAATAAGAATGAAGGCAAAAACAAAATCCCCTACTATTCATAAATGATAACGAAAGTTTGCCCTGCCAAGGGATGTACAAAATATATAACAGCAGAGTTAAGCGTCTTCTGAGTTGAAGGCCATTTGACTGCCGGCGAGTCTGCCTCGTTTTTTGAGGCGAATGGGTTAATAGGCCTACAACTAGTGCTAGTGTACATTTCATGACGCAATTTACTAGCTAAGACTTGGGTAGGGGTTACGTACTCTGAGAGTGCCGATGCGCTCACACAAGCATTGCCGCACTGCGTAGTCGGGCAATAGAAAATTCAAATCATTTCAGTGTTGGGTCTTTCAGAATGCGTATCTTGTAATAGAAATGTACTGGTGACGTGAAATGCATTGTACCTCACTGATCAGACTTAATACCGTTTATGTATGCAACTTTCATTCGTTCATAGTGTTCTGCTCAAGAGCAGGTCTTTCACTGCAAATTCAGCATTCTCCACTCTTTCCTTAACTCAGCTTTCCTTAACTCAACTTTCCTTTTTGTATCTGCATACAAACCATTTATTTTATTATTGTCTATCATCTGATGTCTTTTTCTGCTTCTAACTTTCTTTCAGTTGACCATTGCTTCTAGGGCATCCGTCAGCAGGCAGTTTCTTCTTAGCCCACTGGCTAATCCAATCCAATTTCTTTTCCTCTTCTTTATGAGTTCCAGCATTGTTCTTCTTTCACCCACTCTGTCTAGCACATCTTTATTTCTTACTTTGTCTGTCCATTTTATACGTTCCATTCTTCTCCATATCCACACCTCAAAAGCTTCCAGTCGCTTTTTCCTCATTCCGTCGTAATGTCCAAGTCTCTGCACCATATAATGCTACACTCCACACAAAGCACTTCACTAGCCTCTTCCGTAATTCTTTTGCCAAAGGTCCGCAGAAAATGCTTCTTTTCTTGTTAAAAGCTGATTTTGTCATTGCTATCCTCTGCTTTACGTCTTGACCGCAGTTCATGTTACTACTGATAGTACAACCCAAGTATTTGAAGCTCTCCACTTGTTCAATGGCCTCATCTTTAATCCTCATGTTTATCTTCCTTGGTTGATCCATTTCCTATAACCATGGCCTACGTCTTATTTATATTTATCTTCATCCCATAATCCTCGCACTGATGGATCAAAAAACTGTAAACAAAGAGAAGCACTTCCACACACTCAGGCCCGGGCCTGAGCTAAGACCATTTACCTCGCTATTCAAATCTGGTCGCAAAACAGCCAACAATTTTGCTCATACTTTTTTTTAGGAGCCGTAAATGTAGGACACTTACAGAAAACAGAATATATGTGTTTGGGAAAGGATGTGGATATCCTCATACTCGAAACAGGGAAATAAAAAAATGTGAATTTTTTTAGATACGTTGGGTCAATAATTACAAGTTTAGGTACCTGTGAGAGAGATGTACAGACTAAAATTGCAATGGCAAAAAATGCAACTAAGACATGACATGGAATAATTTGGAACAAAAATATACAAAGGAAACTAAAATGAAAATTTATAAGAGCATAATACAGAATATTTTGTCATATGGAAGTGAAACTTGGCATTTGACGGAATTACAAAAGAATAAAATTAGAACAGTTGAATTTGATTATTTTATAAGAAGCCTCCAAAAAACAAGACAGGATAAAATAAGAAATGAATTCCTTTGGAGAGAAATGAATGTCACCACATCTGTTGTTAAGAGGATTGAAAATCAAACGCTTAAATGGTATGGCCATGTACAAAAAATGGAAAATGAAAGATGGCCAAAAAATATGTACCAGTGGTCACCCCCTGGAATAAATAAACGTGGCAGACCAAGATGGAAATGGAAAACCTACGTCAGAACTATAATGGATGATAGGAATTTGGAAGAGGGAGATTGGAATGATAGATAAATGGAAACTGAAGACGGCAAACCTGTAAGTGGGGGAAAGCCGAAGAAGAAGAAGAAGAAATGTAGGGCACAGGGCCTATGCTTTAGCTCCCTTCCGAAGAAACCAGTACTAAGGATCTTTACAGCTTGAAAAATCCATCGATCTCGACTGGTTTGAACACGTGAACGTTGTATCCAGAGGCGAGCATGTAATCGTTAGTCCACAACCAACGATTAAAAGTATGAATTGTAAAATAAGACTGAAAGTATAATTATACTAGGAAGTACCGAGTTAGTGAAATTGAGGTTAATGATCCAGAACATCTTATTAAAGAGACGATTTATATGCTTATTAATTCAGGAGCCAACTCAGCGTCCAAGCAAACTATAAAACTTTCGGTGGGTCCACGCAATTTTTCTTTTCTCTTGTTCAAAAAATAGAAACGTGAATAGTCGCATTCTTTCTAAATCGCGTCATGATTTAGAGTTGAAAACACAAGAAGTAAATGTATGCCACCATGAGGAAGGCAAAATACTGCACAGGTCGATGAACGCCTCAAATATAGTACGGACAACAATTAAACAGAGCTACGCTAAACATTTTATCCAACAATTCAACATTGAATTTCTTTTACCATTATTTTCTACCTTTACAGTGAAAGCTCCTTATTCGCGGGGGATATATTCCGCGAATATGGAAGTTAATTTGTATGGGTATAGAGGGGATAGGTTCCGAGGTTCATAAATAAAATAAAATTATCAAAATAAAATCAATCAATGAGAGATTTTGAACAATTTCTTTAATTCTTACTATCGGGCTTAAAGGAGTTATTATTTTTTCCCCCTGTTTTGCCGCTTTTAAAAGGTATTTCAGATCAGATTGATATTCAGCTGTGAATTCAGCGATAGAATTCCTTATTTTGTATTCGGATTTTTTTATGATCTTATAGCTGATTTATTAACATTGAAACAGCGTGATGCAAAACGATTCGCCAACGCATAAACGGTCAATCATTTCTGTTTTTACTCTAAGCGGCAACACTGCTTTTTTCTTTCCTTTTACTCGACATTATAAATTTGGTAACAAAGCAGAAGAGACACATGATATTCAATCAAAATTAGTGCAACGAATGACAAGTTGAAACAATAAAACACCGATCATGGCGAGGAAGGCATTTATAACGGACATAGCGGCACATGAAATGCGACGGCGTTGGCTTTTAACAACGAACTTTAGATTTAGTGGCAATAAGATTTGTTTTTCTTTGATATTTATTTGTCCATTTGGTTTTAATAGCTTTTTGTAAAAGTCGCCTTGGCACGTGCCTGCAGTAAAAAAGTTGCCGATGCGTTGATAAGGATACTAATCCTTCTAATGTACCGACTGGATTCGCGAACATTTTTAGCCGCGAATACAGTATCTGTGTCGCAATTTTTTAACCCGCGAATGAGGGAACCGCGAATAAGGAGCTTTTACTGTACTTTATTTCTTGAGTCCGCCGCTGTGGTCTCTACGTAGCGTGCTGCTTTGAGTCGCAGCGATCCCTATTTCGATCCCCGGTCGGGACAAGTTCTTGGGTGAGGATTATTTCGGGGTTTCCCCTCACCTGTAAGACAAATGTCAGGAAACTTTAAAGCCCAAACGGTCCCCGAACATCATCTGGCCTTCATTGTCATCATTATCTTATTCATCTCATTAGATTATGTTTATGATTAAGACCTCTCCTGGCGCATCATTACCTTTATTTCCACCCATCATTTCACTGGAGGAGCGTAATCCCGCCTTCCAGACTAGATTGTGAGTAAGTTAACCACACTACGCTACTGCTACCATTTGTGCTGTCTTTTTTAAGAAAACGAAACCACGTTCTGCCTACCATTTGTGCTGTAAATTAACCACGCTACGCTACTGCTACCATTTGTGGGTTTAGAAAGCAAACCACGCTCAGCGTAACACTTGTCCGGGATCGGGCTTTGTAATTTGCTGCATTTATTAACGTGGTCCTGATATTCGAAGAAGTTATCAGTAAGAAAGCAGCTCGCCTCGGGCCCATGAAAGGCAGCTATTAATTCATCTTTCTTTTCCTGATGAACACATATACATATATAGATACAGATTATTAAAAGCATACAATGAGTGATTTTTGTATAGGAGAGTGAACAACTACTTATACTAGAATAATAACTGAGGGGCGTTGTTTAAAAAAGATAACCTTTTAATATAAACAAGTTGGTTTTAAATAAAACGATAAATTAATAACAAAAGAGAATTCTTGATCAAACGACCAAGCGTAGCTGTAAAAATAACTGAAGAAATAACATACCATACATAATACCACACTCACACACGTGTCCAAGCTTTAGGAATCACTTCTTCCGTACATTGCTGGACTAACTCAAAACAGACCTCTTCTCGTCCTCCATCAACTTGTCTATATAGACCACCATATTAACCTTCCAGTCGCATGGTGAGCTGGAACTGGATTCCACCTTTGAATCCGTCTTTAAATAACCAAACGCCGGTTGCTAGGCTGATCGAATGATAATGTTCGGTAAGAGTACAGTGTATATAAAGGTTCGCAAGTAGAGGGGATATGCGCCATAGAGATGCGCGGCGGAAAGGATGAAAAGGGGAGGGGTAGGCACAAGGAACACAGGACATTGGCATATTTCATAAATGTTCTGTAGTAGGGAGGAGAACAAAGATACCATACTGAACCGCAGAAAGGCACTTTCGGTTCAAGATACCCCGTGCTGATCATTCCAATCTTCTTAGCGTAAATGAGTTGAAAGACGAAAATTAACGTGTTTTTATTTTTAGTTGAATAAGTTAATGGAAAAATAATTATAAATTTATGTAGTAATTACTTTAAGATACCCCGTCCTGATTACCTGGCGTTTCCCGGGAATCTACTTATCCCGATCTTCTTGGCATCAATGAAAGACAAAAATTGTTATTGTGAGTTATCAGTAAAAGATAAACATGCTATCGTGGACTTTTGTGTAGAGTTGTTTGAGATATTAAATTCTGTGTACATAAATTTTGTGTATTAGTTATGGTTTAGGCGCGTAAGCCATTTAAGCATCCAAAAAGCTATTTTTTCACGTTTTTCACTAAAAAGGTTGATTTTTAGGGTGAACAGGTTGAGAATTGCAACTTTCTTGTAGCCTATAACGTCCCTGAGAAATTCCTGAACATTTTGCAAAAAGCTCCATCACAATCGGATGAACGGTATGGCAGCGCACAAAATACGAACAAACATACATTAATTTTTATATATTAGATAAAAACGTATTATTACGTGTGACCATGTATTTATTTTTGTTGAAATTTACCGCTCTGTATAATGAACTATTGAAAATATTATTTTGGAGCCTCTACAACTTTCACACAATGTCATGCAATGATTTATCATTAATGTTTTATACTTGTATTAAGAAGTGGACACAAACTTGGCTCATGGCCTATGAAAATGGTTACACACAAAATGCTAAATATAACAAGACACGTGTTTGTTAAAGGTGTGCAGGAAAATGTCCTAAATCTTATAAAATGCGAGTTACTTTGAAAATAATGAGCTGAATTTACGATATTTCTTGTAACATTTTGACTAATTTTATAAATAGGAAGACCTTGCAGTAAAATGATTCACAGCAGTTGGCCTATTTTATGGAATTACCACGCTGAAACATTTCTGAAGGCTTCATGCCAAATAAAAGAACAAGGGACCTAGGAATTGCACACTTGTAATCTGTTATATCTTCTAAAGACGACCATGCGAATTAATCTGCTTAATTTATAAATTTCGTTACTAATCCACTCAATCACTCGCTCACTTATTCAGCCACGCACTTACTCGGCACGCACTCACACTCTCTCTCAAACCCGGAAGTTATGGCCGCACATATATAAGCTCTCCATAATCCCAACCGTCTTCCATATATCCTTTTGTTTTTCCTTTATATTTTAAACTTTTCTTACCAAGCCAATTACTTAAACTAATTATAGGTTATTATTATTGTTATTATTATTATCATTATCAGTTTATCTCCAACTCAATTCAAAATTTATCTCGAAAGAGTACTAAGAGACTGGAGGAAAAAATGTCAAAAAATAGGCATACCAATCCAAACTACACTTATATATTCACTAAATTTTGCGGATGACCAGGTATTAATATTACAAGACCACGATGGTATAGAATATATGGCTAAAAAACTAAAAGAATAATATGAAAAATGGGGACTTTATATAAACATTGAGAAAACAAAATACTTGTGTATAGGAGAAGAAATGGAAAATATAAATTTCAACAATGTAGAAGAACTAAAACCTAGTATTGAATGCACTTATTTAGGAACAAAATTAGACAATTCAGGCGATAACACAGTGGAAATTAAAAATAGAATCGCACAAACAAAACAAGCAGTAGGCCCTACATGCTTTAAACTCAGTTTGGTGGAGCAAAAATATTACAAAAAATAGATAATTACAAATGTATGGAACCATAATTCAGAGCATTTTAACATATGGTGCTGAAGTCTGGCAAATTCCTACCAGGTAAATGAAAAGAATTTTAAGTACGTACAGAAATGGATGTTTAAGAAGATCAGAATGGATAGAATACGAAATAAAGAAATAAGGGAAATTATGGGTGTACAAGATGAGCCAGACATCATAGACATTATAGAAAAGGAAAGATTATAGTGGTATGGCCATGTCAAAAGAATGCCTAAAATTGTTATGGAATGGATCCTTATAGAAAGAAGGAAGAGAGGAAGACCGAAAAAACTTGGATAGAAGGGGTACAAGCTGCTATGAATATCAGAGGATTGGAGGAAGATCTATTGACGAACAGAGAGGAATGACGTTTGGTTCTCGGAAGATAGCGGCAGCTGCCATGATACAGAATTATGATTATTTTTATTATTACTATTTTTATTATCACTATTTTTTCTTTCTTTCCTTCGTCAACTTTATATTGTGTAGCCTAGATCTATTATGTATTATTAATCAACATGCAGATAATTCGTAATTGTTATATGTATAATTTAACCCTGGTGGATTGGAAGAGAAGACCTTACGGTCTTAACTCCGTCAGGTAAAATAAATAATTAAATAAATATCCTGAACTAAAGCTACTTCTTCCTTCTATTTCCCAGCATTTGGAGTTTGCCCTAATATGCTGAATAACATATAAAACTATTAATGCATAACTATGACTAAGTAACTAACGTAGTGGTATTATGGAACCTGTAGTTTCATGGCAACAAGGACATAAGCTATCCACACATCACTATCTGATCCAACGCCTTACAATCATACCCTGTATAATCAACATCCCTCAAATCATGTTTAATGTTATTCTCCCACCTCATTATTGTTCTACCAACTAGGCGTTTTCCCTCTAGTTTTCATTCAAGCAGGTTCCATGCTCCTCTTTCATTCCCCATTCGTGCCACATGTCCTGCTCATCACAGTCTACGAGATTTAATTTTCTTATTATATCTGGTTTTCCACAAATTTGATGTAGCTCAGTGTTAAGTAGACGTTTCCATTCGTCAGTCAGTTCATCTCTCTCTGGTTTAAAAAAATTCTAAAGTTTTTTTTCTCAAATAAGCCTACTCGTAATGGTTTCTCCTCCGTTAAAGTAAGAGTCCTTGTTTCGCATCCATATAAAATAATAGGGAGAATAACATTTTATATAACTTCAGTTTAATGTTTTTTTTAGATAAGTTGGGACTATAAGAGTTCCTTTAATACATATCATCTTGCATTTCGAATTTGAGCCTATATTTAATTTCCTTGTGCATCTCATTCCTGTTTGTAATTATTGTTCCAAGGTACTGTATATTATTTTATTCTAAAAAAGTCCTGTTGACACTATTGCTCCTACACTTTTGCTGCTGCTGCTGCTGCTAGTGCTGAGGTCATATTGCGTCTAGAATCATTGGTATAGAATCTATAAGGTTTTGTATCCTATGTGCATTGTATATATCCGTGAGTTGTTGTTTAAGTTCAGAGAACTTAGTGTTGTAATTGTATAGTTGTTACGTAATATAAAAATATATGAATTTTATCGATAATTTTTCTGTTATTTCAATTAAAACTGTTAAATAATTGGAACTAATGAATCGCTTTATTTGTAATTCAATTTGATAACATTGCAAAATCTGCAGTAAAGCTGAAGTCTGCAACACGTATTTTAAACATGTGGCTTTGTATTAAAGAAAAGAAAGGCGTATAGTCGATATTTCATGTCGGTACAATGTGTATGAAGTTGCCAGCTGTAAGCAGCTTGGGGATTATGTTGTTTTGGTATTCTACTGCTATACTGTTCGCCAGATAGCCACCACTCTGAGCTGGTGCTGGCTTTTGCCCAGCATCCTTTTATCTCTCTCTCTCTCTCTCTCTCTCTCTCTCTCTCTCTCTCTCTCTCTCTCTCTCTCTCTTTCTCTCTCTCTCTGTCTCTAGCTTCAGAGCCACTCATCTCCCCAGAGCAACCCACCTCGCCTGTCAAATTCAATTATTCTCACATAGAATTAAGTTACAATATGCTTTTACCAATCTCACTCTTTATATAACTCTTCAACATCCCGTCATTCAATCTTCATGCACTTCGTCTTTTCTTTTTGGTTGTTTTAAAACCTGTCATCAATTTATTTAAATAATGTGTTTTATTAAGCATGTTTGACAAGCAATTTAGTTTGTATGGCTAATATAATATTATTTTTATATAAGAGAACAGAGAAAGATCAATATTTGTAATATTACTGCGTAGGATGAGGGGGTTAGAAAGAATGGATGCAAACCTGTTTGGCCACCAGAGAAAAAAAAACATATTACAATATAGCTAAGAACATCTGAACATCTGCTGATAAAAAAAACTTGGCATATTGATTATCTTTAGTTTAATATGAAGTGTTTTCGTAACAGGATGTAATATTTACGTTGAACAAGAAATTGAAAGTAAAATAAAATATTTGTATCTTGAATGTGATACCTTGTATCAGGTAGACCAGCGGTTCCCAACCTTTTTCGACTCGCGAACCCTTTCCACAACGATCTGTGTTGGATGAACCACTCACTTTTAAATATAGCCTACATACAGTCCACCCATAGTAATTCTGCCCGAAGGCAGGTCGTTCACTGCAATCATAACATTTTCATGCTATGCTTGCAGCTTCACTAGGGAATTGTAGGTGTAGTAGCTTCCCGTTGCTTTCCACACCGGTGAAGGATGATGATGATGGCCATATGATTTCGGGAACCGTTTGGGCCTTAAAGTTTTTCTGACATTTGTCTTACAGGTGAGGAAAAACCCCGATAAAAACCTCACCCAGAAAAACTTCCCCGACCGGGGATCGAACCCGGGCCCGCTGCGTGACAAGGCAGCACGCTACCTCGAGACCACAGCGGTGGAGCTACATACAATAGACATGCATAAAATTTAACTCCAAGCAAAAGGTTTAATAACCTTAAATTAACTTAACCCTTAACGGTTAAAACCTGAAGTTACTCTAGTTACGGCTTAAAGGTTACACAACGTGTAGACCTAGTTGTAGCGAAATCAAACGTATTCCTAACGTTATTACATAACTGAAAATCAGGCATTCGCGGTAAATATTAATTTATTGTGGAAATAATGTGATAAATTCCCGATATTACATATATCTAAAAAGGAGCATTATAGGGTTAATTTAATTTTAAAATAATAATAATAATATTATTATTAGTATTATTACTATTACAATGCTGCAGAAATGAAGGAAACAATAATGGACCTAACCTCGAAACCCGCCATTACAGAAAAGTTTTGGCGAACCCCTTGAAATATTTGACGAACCCCTGGGGGTGACGACGATGATAATGATGATGATATAGATGGATGGAAGGATCCGCGTTCGTCTCACTGCTGGGACTTTCAACTTCATTTTTTTTTTAAATATTTCTTTGCGATATAATTATCTTTTTTTTTCAGTTCTGAGATTATCTCTCTATTTTTGTTTGTTTTTATTCGTTTCGCTGTTTTCATTTATTTATTTATATTGTTTAATTAGTTGGAGGCGTTTCCCTAGTTGGAATTTTCTTAACCAGACTAATTTAATTACGTTTATTTGTCTACAGATGTCATCGAGGGGCATGTGGTTAGTATATTGCCTTGAGATGAAATCTAGTAGAAATCTAAGGTATTGCTTGGATGGTTGAAGGCCGGTTAAATTTTGCTCAGATGTATTTTTATTTAGAATTGAGGATCTTTAACGAGCTTGAAAATCTTCAGATACGGGGCTCACGGCTTCAATTCCCTCCCGGAGAACTTTCCCCTTGGATTTTTGCATCCTAAAAATCTAACAACCATGGCCGTGTTAGAGGGAAGGGGAAGTGCACTGAACTCTTACTACTTATCCCTAGATTAATGGATAGACTTTATAGATATTTATTTCGATAGCTCATATATCATGGCAGTGTAATTATATTTGTCATTTAATGTTAAACTATCGTGAAACATGATAAATATATATTATATTATGTTCATCGTTTCGAAATACTACGTATATTTTATTTAAAATGTTTATTACGATCACTTTTTGTACTCACACTAGGTGAAAATTTCTAATTGTTCTCATTACATTTTTCTTCTTAAAATCTATATGCAGTTATTCTAAGACGGTACTATTTGAAGTTGCCACTATTGTAGGCAACATTCGTGCAGTAGAAAAATGCATCTATTACTTTTCCGTTGTTTGGTGTAGTAGACATAGATAGATAGATAGATGGATAGATGGAAAGCTCTGCAGCCATCACTTAAATGTTGCGGTGAGCTATCCATTTTGGTTCTACTTTATAGGTAGAAACCCGGGTTCCTGTAAAATGCATTAGCCTAGATTTAAATGTTTGAATTTAGATTTGAAGTTAATTAGAAGAATGAAGTCGGAAGCGGGCTTTTTGGGGTTCTATTCCAGCATTTGCTCTTAAATTGAGGGAAACCCCCTGAAACCTCAATCGGAATAGTCGATCACGCGGGATCTTGCCAAGTTTGGCTTTCGGATGACTATATTAGGAGGGCCAAAACCGGACATCAGGTTTGTTTTAATATAATCTAACTACATTTCAGGTTATTACAATTATTCATACAATTACAGTATGGTAATATACATGTTTTTATTTCGATCTTCAGTTTTGTTGCTGTTCTCTCTATAGTTGTCTGACGATGTCAATTTCTCTGGAACTGGTAGGATGAACCTGTAGCAGTAGAATTAGTTTTTAATGTGTTGTATTAAGATATTTTATTGATACACATTATATGCCAATGTTGTAATTATAATTGTGTTGTGTGTATGTGTGTGTGTGTGTGTGTGTGTGTGTGTGTGTGTGTGTGTGTGTGTACGTGTGCCCTATTAGCTTTCACCGGTCAAGTGCTGTCCAGGATCCGTTTTGGACGCTTGTGTTTGTTGTTGGCTGTTTCATAGGTTCCCAGAGATGCCACGAGTGGATTATCATGGCCTTCACAAGTATTATAAAATTTAAGAGCCGTGAGTTTAATATACTCTTCAATTGTTTCTACATCCGTTTGCTCGTGTAATATGTCTACCGGTATCACACGCGATAGTTTGTAATCATATATAGTAATTTGTTTTGAAAAACTTGCATTTCTTTATGTGAGTTCTAGCGGCGTGTCCCCAGATGGGGTTTCCGTATGTGAGTATTGGCCTTAATAGTGCCTTGTAGATTGTTAGCCCTGTGTTTATTCGAATTTTGTTATGATTGTTTAAAATAGGGTATAGCAGCTTCAATGTCCCATAGCTTAACCTAAGGTATTTTGGATATGTTGTTTAAACAGTAGTTTTTTTTTTCTAGTAAACCCTTCAGACGTGTATGTGCATCGTTAATTACTGTGCCAAGGACGTTGCATGACAGCCATTGGAATATTTTGATCGATTTTTATCAGTGTAAATGATTTAACTTTCATCGCACACCAAGTTCACGTGACTGAATTAAAAATAGACTTACTGTACAGTAATATTGCAGACATACTTCAGGCTCTTCCTTATCTAAGGCTGAACTCTTCAAAATAATCAAATAAATCTCTAACTAATAGTCACTGGCGCTATCGAAACCTGAGGTCCATGGCGGCACAGACATAAGTTCTCCATATATTCCTATCCTGAGATATTTTCCAAATTTTCCCTCTACTACTTACTTTCCAAAAACCATGGTTAATATTGTTCTTCGTTCACATTCTTAGTCTATCTACTTTTGTACAAATACCTTTCTTGCCCTATCAATCCCCATTTGTGCCATATGTCCTACCCATCGCAGTCTGAGACTAAACTGTTATTAAATCTTGTTTCCCATAAGAATCACGTAGTTCACTGATAAGTAGTCTTCATTACTGAACTTCTGTTCATCTCTCTTTTGTCCAAACATTTCCACAAGGACTTCATTCACAAGTACTAGAAATATTTCCTCCTTCCTTTAATTGAGAAACCATGTTTCGCATCCATATAATACTGTATATCTAGAAAAACATTAATTTAATCTATTTTTAGTTTAACGGTTTTGAGAAATGTTGGTACGACAAGAGTTCATGTAATGTGTAATAGCTTGCATTTCCAGAGTTGTGTCTATCTTTTCCTGCACCACATTCCTATTTCTAACTATTGTTCCATGGTATTTGATATCAAATTTCTCTCATTTGTTATTAACTGTTCATTTCCATTTAACACCTTATTTCTATGTGTAATCTTATATTTAGTTTTATTTATATTAATTCCAGCTCCACTTTCTTTAGTATTATTTAGTAGAATTTGTGGGTTCTTCGCTTTTATTTCTTCGCCATCGTCTAATAATAATAATAATAATAATAATAATAATAATAATAATAATAATAATAATAATCGTCATAATCATCATAATCATAATAATCATAATAATAATCATCATCATAATCATCATCATAATAATCATCATCATCGTCATCATAATCATCATCAGCATCGTCATCATAATAATCATCATCATCATAATAATCATCATTGTCATCATAATAATCATCGTCATCATAATCATCATCATCATCATCATCATAATCATCATCATCATCATCATAACAATCATCATCATCATCATCATAACAATCATCATCATAATAATAATCATCATAATCATCATCATAATCATAATAATAATAATAATAATAATAATCGTCGTCATCATCATCATCATCATCATAATAATAATCATCATCATAATCATAATCATCATCATCATCATAATCATAATAATCATAATCATAATAATAATATAATAATACATCAAAAATATATTCCAATAGCTTATTAATACCATTGGATTGTACGCTTTCTTGTCCTCTAGATATTTGATGGCATGCCCTAACACAAGATTGAATAGCAGAGGGACAGTGCACCTCCTTGCTTTAATCCATTGTGAATTTCAAATTTATCTTAACACTGTTTTTCAACCCACGCTCTATCCCTTGTGCCATTTAGACATATTAGAATAAATCTAAATTTTAATTAAATCCGAATTCTAGCAGAATACTATACAACTTCTTCCTTTTAATCGAACCCTAGGTCGTTTCGAAGTCTATATATAGTTGATGTACAGCACCATCATATTTCCATTTATTTCCTAAAATAGATTTTGAAGTTAACAAAACTAACATTGTGTTAAAATGTAGTAAGAATTCTGTAATATTTCTATTACTAAATTTTATTTGCATTTTTTCTGACAAGAAAATTAAACTAGCCTTCAACGCAGACACCTTCAGATTCTATGGTCATGAACCATCTTATAGCGAGGTTTAATATACCGCGATGCTACCGTTTTCTGGATTTTGTTCCGAAGAATTCGTTTAGACCCACAGCTTCAAGATTATCAATGTTTTCGAAATTTCACGAAAGAAATGGGTCATGGATCCAAAGACATGTTAATCTGAAGGCACAAATTTAGGGCTGCATGGGTTGGGTGTAATAGCAGTTCGATTCCTCTCAATTCCTGAATATGTGTCATAGTTGTTGTGCAGTATGGGGTTTGAACTAGTGACCATCAAAATTTCATGAACGTGTTCTAGTTGCTGAGAATAAAAATTTGCATCGCTGCATGCCCATTTAGAAGAAACTCCCAGTGAATCTCACCTTCCAAATTCCACATTACCTATTAACTAACTAACTAACTCACTCACTGACACTATCGAACCCATAGATTCATGGCTGCGCGGACATAAGCTCTCCATACATCTCTATCCTGAATTAACGTTTCTCTATCATCACCTGTATAATCTACTTCCCTCAAAACATGGTTAATGTTATTCTCCCACCTCATCCTTGGTTTACCAACTTGACGTTTTCATTTTTTCTACATGAAGCTTCCGTGTCCCTTTTTCATTTAACATCCGTGTCACATGTTCGGCCCATTGCAGTCTGCGAGACTGAACTTTTCTTATCATATCTGGTTTTCTTTCATATAAAGATCATGTAGCCATTGTTGATCAGTCTTCTCCATTCGCCATTCTCTTCATCTCTCTTTGGTCCAAACATTTTTTTTAACAATTTGATTCATCAACAAAGGCAAATAGTAAACAAATAGAGGCTGCAGAAATGAAGATGTAGAGAGCAATAGCAGGATACCAAAGGACCGATAAAAAGAAAAATGAATATATAAAAACAGAACTTAATATATTTAATCTCTATGAAAGAATAAAATACTATCAAAATGCTTACCTTCAGCACGTATTACGAATGAATGAACAACGCATACCAAGAAGAATGTATAATTATAAACCAAAAGGGAGAATATTGTTGGGAAGACCATTGAAGAGATGGAAGGACCAATTCGACCTATAATGAGATCGGAACAGGCAATTGGGCGTAATCCTTGTTGTCGATGATGATTCTCAAATAGGATACTCGTAATAGTTTCTCCTCCCTTAAAGTAAGAGACACTATCTATTAGACAATCTAATATAATATAGATCTAAATCAATATAAACATCTGAACCACTTTAAATTTCAAATTGCCATGTTCAGTGATACATGAGAGCTCTAAAATTACTCCTTTTAACAATTCTCTATGTGACGCCACTCTGCCTGTATAATTTGCATAACATTTGCAACTTTCCAGTTTTACGTTAACAATTGCATACCAGTTATAAAAATGGATTTTATTTTCTGCGCCACTGAAATGTTGGCAATAGTACAACATAAGTAATGTTATTAACATCCCAGAGTATGAATCATTAAATTTGTTTTGAACTTCCTGTTACATAAAACTTTGTTTCTGTTAATATTTAAAAAAAATGTAAAGGGGAAATTACAGCAAACAAATAACTTTAACCGATCATAATTGATGCTTTTGTCGACTAATTTCCGTTAATTATGTATTCCGCCACAAGTTTGATGTGAGCAATTGCATTTGATGGTCATGCCAGAATTGCTCCCTAGTAATACCGAAGGCCACTTAGTGGACATATGCGATAACATTGGGATGGGCGCAACATGCTTTTAAATAGGGTGGAGTTTTGGAACAAACTGCATTGCCAGCAGAAAGGGGTTAGACCTGCACGGATATTCTGTTCATTTGTTTTAATTTTTTGTCGCAGGAGCTGTATTATGATCTCCACCCTCGTTCTTGTCTCCCCTATCACTTATTATCTAATTCATTTTACGCTCTGTGGAATATAAAGTATAAGGCATTTTTAGATGTGCTATACGATTATTGTCTAATTCGGTTTTTGCGGTTGCATATTAAAGGGGCGGTTTATGAGTTTATAAATTAGTTTTTACGATGTTGATTACACTTTTCTGAAAGTTTAATTATCTGTACAACCCTTTCTACCCTTAAATAAATTTATAATATATGCAATAATGGGATGACGTAAGCAGAAATTATTAATTTAAGTAGCATCCATTATAATAAAGTTTAGTTTTACTTTCCAATAAAAGTCCGTTACGAATTCCTCAGAAAATCTAATTTATAGTCCCATCTTGCTAGTTTACGGAATGTATAGGTCACTTCCTTTCGTTCATTTGCAGAAACTCAACTTCTGATGCCAGCTTATTTAAGTGTCGGACTGTAATGAAAACAATTATACATAAACATAAGATATTATGTTTGTATATTGTTGTATGTAAATTTACCGAATTTTCCCGTCCTAGTATTACCTTGGTTTCCTAGATGTCAGTGTGAGGCGGAACGCTGACCACGTACCACTCAAAAAAGACATCTATACGAAAACAAGTGTAACTAAATTAGTATGGTTCAAATTCTTCCCTGTAGAGGGAGAGCGCCTAAATCTCTATAAAGGGAAAACATAGGCTTACAATACAATACAATATTGTTGTATGTCGGGCGCTGTGGACTATTGGTTATGTTCCTTGCCTCTGATCCCGAGGGTCGCGGGTTCAAACCCGGCCGGGGTCAATGGATTTTTTAGGATGGAACAATCTAGGTCTATGGTGCAAATCCTCCAGGACGGATGATTTTAAGCCGTGGGTACCGAGAGTCTGAAATTTGCATGCTCTTTACAGACCTCCTTCATCCTTGTAGTACCTTAGTTGGCTACTAGATGTCTTATTGGGTCAGTATGTTGACCGCATACGATTCATGACATCTTTAGGGAAATAAGCGTAACTAAATTAACTTGATCTAGTAACTCCTAACAAAGTAGAGGCTAAAGCCCAACATTGGGCTGTTACGTCATTGTAGATGAAGATATTGTTGTTAAATTTGACACCAGTTTAAATTACAGTAACAGCTCCTTATTCGCGCGGGATATGTTCCGCAAATATGCCGTGAATACAGAAACCGCTAATATGGAATTGTAATTTATATGGGTACAGAGGGGATATGTTCCAAGGTTCCAAAATAAATTTAAAAATATCAAAATCAAATATATTAATGAGATATTTTCAAAAAATTCTATTATTATTGTCAGACTTAGGCAAGGGCTTAAAGAAGTTAGTAATTTGTTCCTTATTTAATACACAATTGATCTTCTTGGTGATACAATATTAAAATATATATACAGTCAATATGCCCATTTCACCAATAAATGTTTAAAATGGTCAACTAGTTTCTACAGCCAAGCTGTCATTCTCAAGACCAGATATTGACTGAAGACAATATAGATAAAAAATAAAGATACAAATTCAGTTAAAAACAAACTACGTCACATGACGCAATCATTCACAAGTGAAAGTAAAACATAATAAAACTAATCCTCTTTTTTATCAATTAGAGAAAAGAGGGGGCTGTACGGAATAGGGCCTTTGTCTTTGTTCATTATTTTATCCTTATTTTTATAAATTTCCAAACTTTCAAGGACGTTAAGGAATTTGAAATCCCTGACCGAACGAACCAGCCTAAGATTACTTTTGTTGATAGCGTGACCGTACTCAGAAATATGCTGGGCAACTCCAGATTTTTCAATTCTGTTGAGTCTGAAATGGGCAATATGTTCATTAAATCTAGTTAAAATGGATCTTTGGTTTGCCCAACATATTTCAAGTCACAGTCATTGCATGCAATTTCATAAATCCCGGATTTCTCTATACAATCGACTTTATCTTTAGGGTTTCCAAGTAAACTATTTAATGTCAAAGTGGAAGTGAAAATCAATTTAGTATCTAGTCCTTTGAATATCTTGTTCAAACCTCTAGTTAAAGAGGGAACGTACGGCATAATAGCAAAATTAGTTTATTAATAGGAGAATGGAAAGCTGTAGAATCCATAACAAGTTTTCTAAATTCAAATTTACGAATCAACTTATCAATAATATTTCCATTGAAACCATTACACTTAGCTATATCTTTAATGGTTTGTAATTCCTTATTATATCTATTTTTACTTAACGGAAAAGTGATAAGACGGTGAACTAAAAAATTGAAACTGGCCATTTTATGTTGATTACAATGGTGAGAATCTGCCGGGATATATCTAAATGTACTGGTATCTTTTCTATAAATATCAAATTCCAATCTATAATTGTTTCTAATTATTATCATATCTAAAAAAGGCAGCCTTCCATTCTCTTCCTCTTCATACGTAAAATTTACGCTGGGAGTTCGGTCATTTAATATTTCAACAAATTCCTGTACATTGCATTTTTTGGTATCAAAAATAGCAAAAATGTCGTCAACATATCTGAGCCAGACCCTTGGAAAGTAATCTAATTCCTTCCCAAGCTCCGTCTCAAATCTGCTCATAAAAAGATCAGCTAGGAAAGGAGACAATGAATTACCCATTGCCGTTCCCTCCTTTTGTTCATAAAACTATGTTAAATTGAAAAATGTTCTGATTCATGCAAAGTTCCGTTAACTTGATATATTGATTGACAATATGGGGCTCCAATTTATTCTGTAGTAGTAGGTCTTCCAAGAAACTCAGCGTCTGAGGTATAGGTATACTAGGAAAGAGAGATTTCACATCAAAAGAAATCAAAATCTCTCCATCCTTCAGCTCGATATTCTTGGTTTTCTCAATGAATTCCAACGAATTCTTAACAGCAAAGCCGGGCTGTGGTAGGGGTAGATTACCAAACTCACAACTCAACCATTTAGAAATATTATAAGTGGGTGCAGATATAGCTGAGACTATAGGTCTAACTAATTTTCCCGGTTTGTGTATTTTTGGTAAACAGTACAATTTAGGTACCAGAGGATTCGAAATATGCAATTTGCGTTTTAATTCTTTAGTAACGCAAATTGCATATTTCGAATCCTCTGGTACCTAAATTGTACTGTTTACCAAAAATACACAAACCGGGAAAATTAGTTAGACCTATAGTCTCAGCTATATCTGCACCCACTTATAATATTTCTAAATGGTTGAGTTGTGAGTTTGGTAATCTACCCCTACCACAGCCCGGCTTTGCTGTTAAGAATTCGTTGGAATTCATTGAGAAAACCAAGAATATCGAGCTGAAGGATGGAGAGATTTTGATTTCTTTTGATGTGAAATCTCTCTTTCCTAGTATACCTATACCTCAGACGCTGAGTTTCTTGGAAGACCTACTACTACAGAATAAATTGGAGCCCCATATTGTCAATCAATATATCAAGTTAACGGAACTTTGCATGAATCAGAACATTTTTCAATTTAACAATAAGTTTTATGAACAAAAGGAGGAACGGCAATGGGTAATTCATTGTCTCCTTTCCTAGCTGATCTTTTTATGAGCAGATTTGAGACGGAGCTTGGGAAGGAATTAGATTACTTTCCAAGGGTCTGGCTCAGATATGTTGACGACATTTTTGCTATTTTTGATACCAAAAAATGCAATGTACAGGAATTTGTTGAAATATTAAATGACCGAACTCCCAGCATAAATTTTACGTATGAAGAGGAAGAGAATGGAAGGCTGCCTTTTTTAGATATGATAATAATTAGAAACAATTATAGATTGGAATTTGATATTTATAGAAAAGATACCAGTACATTTAGATATATCCCGGCAGATTCTCACCATTGTAATCAACATAAAATGGCCAGTTTCAATTTTTTAGTTCACCGTCTTATCACTTTTCCGTTAAGTAAAAATAGATATAATAAGGAATTACAAACCATTAAAGATATAGCTAAGTGTAATGGTTTCAATGGAAATATTATTGATAAGTTGATTCGTAAATTGAATTTAGAAAACTTGTTATGGATTCTACAGCTTTCCATTCTCCTATTAATAAAACTAATTTTGCTATTATGCCGTACGTTCCCTCTTTAACTAGAGGTTGAACAAGATATTCAAAGGACTAGATACTAAATTGATTTTCACTTCCACTTTGACATTAAATAGTTTACTTGGAAACCCTAAAGATAAAGTCGATTGTATAGAGAAATCCGGGATTTATGAAATTGCATGCAATGACTGTGACTTGAAATATGTTGGGCAAACCAGAAGATCCATTTTAACTAGATTTAATGAAACATATTGCCCTTTCAGACTCAACAGAATTGAAAAATCTGGAGTTGCCCAGCATATTTCTGAGTACGGTCACGCTATCAACAAAAGTAATCTTAGGCTGGTTCGTTCGGTCAGGGATTTCAAATTCCTTAACGTCCTTGAAAGTTTGGAAATTTATAAAAATAAGGATAAAATAATGAACAAAGACAAAGGCCCTATTCCGTACAGCCCCTCTTTTCTCTAATTGATAAAAAAGAGGATTAGTTTTATTATGTTTTACTTTCACTTGTGAATGATTGCGTCATGTGACGTAGTTTGTTTTTAACTGAATTTGTATCTTTATTTTTTATCTATATTGTCTTCAGTCAATATCTGGTCTTGAGAATGACAGCATGGCTGTAGAAACTAGTTGACAATTTTAAACATTTATGGTGTGAAATGGGCATATGGACGATATATATTTTAATTTTTTTTTTTTGTTTTTTTTTTTTTACTGTTTTGCCGCTGTTAAAAGGTCTTTCAATTCAGATTGATATCCAGCTGTAAATTAAGCGATAGAATTCCTTGTTTTGTTTTCGGGATTTCTTGATGAATCGTACAGTTGATTCATTAACATTGAAAACAGCGTGATATAGACGAAAACGACTCGCAAGCGTAAACGGTCAAGCATTTATATTTTTACTTTAAGCGGCAACACAACTTTTTCCTGCTTCAGAACTAATTTTCTTTCCTTTTACTCTACATTATAAATTGTCAACAAAGCAGAAGACAACACGTGTTATTAAATCAAAATTATTGCAACGAATGACAAGTTGAAACAATACAACACCGATCGTGGCGAGGACGGCATTTGTAACGGACATAGCGGCACGTGAAATACGACGGCGCGGCGGTGGATTTAACAACGAACTTTAGGTTTAGTGACAATAAGGTTTGTTTTTCTATGATATTTATTTGTCCATTTGGTTTGAATCGCTCTTTGTAAAAGTCGCCTTGGCACGTACCTGCAGTAAAAAAGGTCTCCGATGCGTTAATAAAGGATACTAATACTTTTGATATACCGACTGGATCCGCGAATAAATACATTTTGAGCCATGACTACAGGAACTGCTTTTTTAACCCGCGAATAAGGACTTTTTACTGTATATTTAATTATTCATTTTTCAATTACGTTATTCGTTTATATGGTTTCTGCGTGATGGACATTAGCTATATAGGTCTAATATATCACCCTTAGTTGAATATTGTGCGCTTTCTTAAATTTACTTCTTAATTCTTAATATATTTAATCTCTGTGAAAGAATAAAATGTTATCAAAATGCTTATCTTAAGCACGTATTACGAATGAATGAACAGCGCATACCAAGAAGAATGTATAATTATAAACCAAAAGGGAGAAGAATGTTGGGAAGACTATTGAAGAGATGGAAGGACCAATTCGACCTATAATGAGTTCGGAACAGGCAATTGGGCTTAATCCTTGTTGATGATGATGAATTCTTAATTTACCCGCGCCGTAGCCGAGTGGTTAAAGCAGGAAACCTTGGCGCAGAGCTACGGGACTTGCGCTGGTTCGAGTCTCCATGTGGGAAGACATTTTCTCATGGTATTTCGGCCAGTATGGGAACTGTGCCCACCCAGCAGCGTGAGGCATTTGGTTAGCTACAATAAGTAGCGGCTCCAGGTTGAGAAAACCAGCTATAACGGCTGGGGGACTCGACATGCTGACTACATGTTACCCCTACACTGGCTGGATGATCATCTACCTCTATGATTGACACATGTGGATGTGAGGCCAGCAGCCGGTTTGTAGGCTAAGGGCCTTCTAGGCCTGTCGCGCCAGGAGTTTTTTTCTTGTATTAAGGTTGCATCTAATTATAGTTCTACTCTGGTTAAAATAGCTTGAATCTCATTATTGTAATTACGTGAAATGAAGTAAATAGGTAGAAGGATGTTCATTAAATGATGTAATGCAAGATGTAGTGCGGAGAGTGGTGTGTACATCTGATCCGACATCACTCTAGTGACATTCTGATATGATCAGACGAGCTCGGTTAGTGACGCCCAGTTGTTGGCTAAATCGTCCTGCAAATTGCTATCCACTTAGATACGTTGCATTCTCTAACATTTAACCGCTCAGCAACAATTTACATAACAACACTGCGTGAAAAAATAAATTCCATCCGTAGTTACACAAAAAATCAGTTGCTACAAAAGGGCCTGCTATACCTGTCGCGGATTAGAGAGATAGATAGAGATAGATAGAGAGAGAGAGAGAGAGGAGAGAAGAGAGAGAGAGAGAGAGAGAGAGAGAGAGAGAGAGAGAGAGAGAGAGAGAGAGAGAGAGAGAGAGATAGAGAGAGAGAGAGAGAGAGAGGAGAGAGAGAGCGTATTCCATATTCCATCTCACACAATGACTAACTAACTAACTGGCACTATCGAAACCGTAGGTTCATGGCCGCGCAGACATTATCTCTCCATACATCCCTATTCTGAGCCAATGTTTTCCAATCATCCCTTGTATAATCTACTTCCCTCAAATCATAGTTAATGTTATTCTCCCATCTCATACTTGGTCTATCAACTGGGCGTTTTCCCTCTGGTTTTCCTACAAGAAGCTTCCATGCACATATTTCATTCCCCATTCGTGCCACATGTCCTGCCCATCGCAGTCTACGTGACTTAACTGTTCTCATTGTATTTAGTTTCCTATACAGACCATGTAATTTACTGTTATGCAGTCTTCTCCTTTCATCTGTCTGTTCATCTCTCTTTGCTCCAAAATTTTTACTAGTAACTTTATTCTCTTCTTCTTCTTCTTCTTCCTTCCAAGTATTAGGCCAAGGCCTGTTACGATCCTATAGAAAATTTTCCTTCCAGCGTTTGCGGGAAATTCTCGTATAAGACTTGAAAGCATAATAATAGACCCTTCGATTGGTTGCCGGCCAAAGGAAAGCAAGACCAGTGATGGGGCTGCCATCTTATAGCCTCTGGTCAGGCTTTTCTGGAGAAGAAAAGAAAATAAAGGAAAGAAGAAATGGAAGAAAGGAAAGACTCCCTAGCCCTCGGATGCCCTAATAGCGTCGGGGTCGAAAAAAACAAGAGTTAACCAAGAGAGGTTAGATAGTAAAGTTAAAAGAGTGCAAAACACAAGTAAGTGGAAGAAATGTTTTGCTCAGCTTGGGCACCTTGTGGTCGCCATCCACATATCCCCTAGATGAGGACCCCTGAGGGTTAACTTTATTCTCAAATACTCGTAATCTCCTTTACTCCCTTAAAGTAAGAGTCCATGTTTCGCATCTCACATAATACAATTTCTAATTACGTACTATTTCTTCTTCTTCTTCTTCTTCTTCTTCTTCACTTCACTTCACTTCACTTCACTTCACCTCACTTCACTTCACTTCACTTCACTTCACCTCACTTCACTTCACTTCACTTCACTTCACCTCACTTCACTTCACTTCACGAACTAGTAAAATTGCCTGTTCCGCCTCACAGTTGTTCTGTCCATTTTTTAACTGGCCTTCCTACATTCCTTGAACCTCTTGGCTTGTAGTTAAATACTGCTTTTGGTAACCTTGTTACATATCTCTATATTATTTGATACTATCATTCAATAGATGTGGATATACATATATATATATATATATATATATATATATATATATAACTGTGTTCTTATATCTTCATTAATTTCTTCCCTATTAATTCCCTCCCTTCCCCGTATCGTCGGTCCGTGTAGAACAGTAGTTTTCATTCTCCGCTCTGATTCCTATATTTACGTTTTGCCGGAATCGATGGATTTTTAAGGATGTAACAATTCTGGGCAAGTCGTGATTCCCATATCGTGGATTTATGTCACATGGAAGATTGAAAACTTGAAATAAGACGCATTTGAACATAATTTTAGTCGGATATTTCACGCTCATAATTGGATTGTGACACTAATAGGCTGAGTAGTTAAATAGTGTCATTAAATACATTTTTGCACGATAATGCGTTCTGTCGTACTTACAGGAATGGCGGCCATGATTGAAAGTTCAATTCCTAAGTAACTATCAATAACTTAATGACTATACTGTAATATTACAAATTACATACCTAGGGCGGAAAGTAAAACCACTGCCCTTTATGTATACTACGTACAATATATAGGCCTATACAAAAAATATATCCAAAAGATAGTTATACGAAACAAATCAATGCATTTTAAATGAACTGATCTTTATTTGAAACAATATTGAAATTTGACTTTAAAAAATACACTATATCTACCGGTACCGCATTACAAGTACCTGGATAAGTTTTAGTCCTTCATGTTGAAGTTGAACATAGGGGAGTGCAGCAAACTTTAGGAGGCACGAGGGTCTCTTCAGGGCGTGTTTTAGATTATGCTTAGTTCTGGGTTCTACTGGTGTGAAGGACAAGGGATTCGATAATCAGTAACAATGAGTTGTGTAATTAATTCAAAAGGGGATTATTTTGTTAACCTCTTATGAACAACACAATACACAACAAATTAATAATATCTCGAAGACTACTTGAGCAAATCTAGACTTCTCTAATATATTTTACGTACGATAAATTGATTCACACTTTTAGGTAATAATCTGGGAACAACAGGCTCCTCTGAATACTCGTAATATCATAAACTAGCCCACTCTGTTTTCGTAAGGGAACTACTGGCTTCTCTCTGTATGTACTCGTATGAGAGTTACTGGCCACACTCTGTATGTACTCGTATGAGAGTTACTGGCCACACTCTGTATGTACTCGTATGGGAGCTACTAGCCACACTCTGATCATATGAGAACAACTGGCCACACTCTGTGTGTGTATGAGCTACTAACCACACTGTGTTAACAATAAAATTTCTTGGTCTTTTATATTCTTTTCCCAAGGAAGTTTTAAAATTGGCTCAAGTATTCCTTTTAACAAAATTTATTGTTTTGCAAATTTGACCATATTCAACACGTCAATGAAAATTACACTTTTATAATGAACATTTGTTTCGCTTCGCTAGGTACATGTACCTAACAATCCTTGAGTTACCGTTAACCACTGTATAACAAAAGCTTATCAAATTAATTCTAGGAATTACTAATGTTAAATATTCCTTTTAACAAAATTTATCGTTTTGCAAATTTGACCATATTCAACACGTCAATCAAATTTACACTTTTATAATTAACATTAGTTTCGCTTCGCTAGGTACATGTACCTGCCAACCCTTGAGTTACCGTTAACCACTGTATAACAAAAGCTTATCAAATTAATTCTAGGAATTACTAATGTTAAATATTCCTTTTAACAAAATTTATTGTTTTGCAAATTTGACCATATTCAACACGTCAATGAAATTTACACTTTTATAATAAACATTTGTTTCGCTTCGCTAGGTACCTGTACCTGACAATCCTTGAGTTACCGTTAACCACTGTATAACAAAAGCTTATCAAATTAATTCTAGGAATTACTAATGTTAAATATTCCTTTTAACAAAATTTATTGTTTTGCAAATTTGACCATATTCAACACGTCAATCAAATTTACACTTTTATAATCAACATTAGTTTCGTTTCGCTAGGTACATGTACCTACCTACCGTTGAGTTACCGTTAACAACTGGATAACAAAACCTTAGGTGTGGTCCCAAATAATAACCAAATTAATTATAGGAATTACTAATGCTACAGGGGTTAAAAAAAATTAAAGGAAAAAATCACATTGTAGTATACTATAAGAGTTTAAAAAAACAATTCCCATATCTTCGAATTATAGATACCAAAATATATAGCCCTAAAGTCCCTTTTTACAAAAAAAAATGCTAGAATTATTCTTAAATAAAAAAAATCTAATTAAATCACCTGTAGACTTTATCAAAAGATTGTACGCCCTACAATTATTGAATGTAATGGGAATTGTATTCTTTCCCACAAACTTGTAGATTCTTCCAAGCTAATTGAACTTTTAACCTCTCAGCAAGATGATAGTACAGCAGTCTCGGACGGGGTTGATGGAAGTTGCAAAACTCTTCTCGATTCTGGTACCTGTATTGCTGCTCTCGTATAAAATATTCTTGACTAACTGCATTTTGTTTTGCATGAAAACTTCTACGTATCTCTTGGTGTCACGGAATGCTGCAGTCGCAATTAAATTATTTTCGGCATTTGGCATGTATCCTACATTGGCCAGACTGCTAACGTCAATCAGTTGTTCATAATGAACGCAAATATTTCCAACAAAGATGTTATTATTTTACTATTATTTATTATTTTGAAAACACCATGGTGCAAAAAATAATGTACAACACACGTTTGTGAAGTGTTTTACAGAAGCGAGGAAATTATTAAAAACCTAGCGATAGCTCGGTTTTTAATAATTTCCTCGCTTCTGTAAAAACAACTTCCCAACCTCGCATTGGAATACACTATTTTCACTATCTACTTCTTATCGTTCATTGCATTATTGTCTTTATATTATATGGCTATTCTATGTCACTTTGCAACCAGCGAATATTCGATCGGAAAACGATTGTCTTTTAGCACCATGTTGACCAATGTGATACATGTTCCCACTAGAGTTCAATTTCCAACATCTTTGCTCACATATAAGGGGATTCTGTCCGAAGAGTTCAACTACATTAGTAGGGAAATTAAGATGAGAAAATTCGCAAGTTAGTGTCAGATGGGCAAATTAGTGTTAGTTTGGCAAGTTAGGTTGAAAAATTGGCGAGTTAGTACACCAGATTAGTTTAGCGTTCATGAGTTTGTTAACGGGTTTTTGTACTTGACTGCATTGCCTGAACAATAAGTAATGCATATTTCACTTCGTAAATATGCTGATTTTAGGTTATTTTGAGCCTAACTTCTCACTTTATTTTAAGCCACTTTCACATTTTTTTTGGGAAAAGTCAACATATATATTTCTTTCAGGTAATAAATTATTATTCACGTATTGCAACAATACATTGCTTGTTTTTCTATTTTTTTATTTTAATTTATGTGGCATAGAATCCCCAAATATTTTATTAGTAACTTTTTCTACGCTACAGTAATTTTTCCTTGAATCTAAAGTAATTTTACTCTTACAAAAATTCCTGTTTTGCAAGTTTTCTTGTATCACTTTCATTCTCGTAACACTCCATCCACCAATTGTTTTTCAATTATCCTTCTGCCTACAGAATTCCATACCAAAATACTTTTCTGTATTATGTCTTCTCCCATTCTTTTAACGTGTCTGCACAATCTCAATTTTTGTTCAGTTACTCCAAGAATATTCTTATCCACTTTAATAATTTCTCTAATTCTTAGGTTTCTAATTTTATCCGTTCTTAACTTTCTTGCGTTTACGCCAAAGGTTTATTTTTATCGCTAACAATTTACTTGCATGTGGCCTGTCTAATGTTAAAGTTTAAGCTCAATATATAATAATAATAATAATAATAATAATAATAATAATAATAATAATAGATATAGATCATCGGTTGATTAATGTCTTTGACATCGTGCGATTCCTAATAGCCAATTTTGTCGGTCCATCCAATCTCCTGGTTGTAGATGTTTCTCCTTCATGTATAAATATATCCCCTAACTCCTGGAGGTTTTTAGGTCTTCCTCTGTCTCGTATTCCCTCAGGTTTCCAAAACACATTTTGGTAGCCGATCCTCCTCCGTTTGCTGGACATATCCGTACAATGTTAATTGATGAGTTTTAATATTATATAAAATAGTGTCTTCAACTTCAATCTTCATTTTCTCCATTGTAACTGAGTTTCTAATTTTTTCTCTTCTTGAAATACTTGCTGTCCTTCGTATAAAATCCATTTCCGTTCCCAAAGATTCTTATTTGTTTTTCTTGTTAATGACCAAAGTTCTACTCCATAAGTAATGATGCTTTTAACTATATATATATATATATATATATATATATATATATATGTATATATATATATATATATTATTTTATAATAATAATAATAATAATAATAATAATAATAATAAATTCTTCATAATTTGTTGGATTTTCATCCTGTTTATTTCCATAATCACTCTTCGGAGGAAGACGTATTTGATGTGCATTCACTCTCTATCCATCTCTTGGCTAGTCTTCCTCTTATTTTTCTCCTGCCCATTGATCAATCTTCTTCAGCTCTTTTTGCAAGTCGGTTGTCTTCCATTCTGTCTATATGACCTTTCCAATATTTTCGTCTATAATAAATTTGGTTATGTGTTGAATATGACATTTGTCCCTAATTTCTGTGTTGTGTATTTTATCAAATAATGTTTTCCCCTGAATAGTAATAATAATAACAGTAAAAAATTGATTGCTTGAATTGATAGAGGGTTAAAAAATGTGTAGTGGTAACTAGGAATGAAATGTAGCCAATCCACTGGCGTAAAGTTGAATGCATTGTTTGCAAGTAATTGAAAGCAGAGGGTCGC
Source organism: Diploptera punctata (assembly GCA_030220185.1). Classification (NCBI taxonomy): domain Eukaryota; kingdom Metazoa; phylum Arthropoda; class Insecta; order Blattodea; family Blaberidae; genus Diploptera; species Diploptera punctata. Next base: position 508,229 of record JASPKZ010008882.1, read on the forward strand.
ATTTGATGGGCAGACGTGTGTTTTGTGCCGTGCATGTTAATTGTCATGTAAATGAAGATTTGCTTATTTTCTATTTATCATTACAGACATCCAACACATTTGAAGTTCCTGTATCAATTCTTTGAACTAACACTTGTTTACTGCGTTACCACACTGACATTATAATGTTTATATAGATTTCCGGTATATTATAATCCACTACGTCATAAAATGTAATAACATAAGCCTATGCGCATATGTTTATATAATGGACATATTCACTTCCTGTTGAATCAATAATCAGTAAATCCCTCATGGAGACATGGGTGCTCCCCTAGCGGGAATTTCTTCACCAAGATAATTCAGTTATGCTTACTTCTCTAGATGTCAGTGGGCGACATGTGGTCAGCAAACTTCAATGAGATATCTAGTAGGAGCGTAAATATATATATTATAGGCTTATTAAACATTTTAGTTCTCCGTACTATTATATTTAGTATGATTATTTCTAACATCCGCATATTTACAAACCTACACCCTGTTCGCTCTTAAAGTGATCCTCGTCAAAATAAAACCATGGGACCTGCTCGCTTTTCATTGGTTATGGACACCGACGTACGTTGTAGAAGCAATAAGCATGATAAAAAGTAGTTCCCTTCATTAAATTAAATATATATCCTCTGAATATACGTGTTATTTTCGTGAATAAAAATAATAATATCCAAAACATACAAACTATTCTAAAATATACCTAATCGATAATTACAACTTTAAATAGTTTATTACATGTGGGTACACATTTCAGTCATGCTTCAGTCGATTCTCATGAAACAAAATGGCGGAAAGTATCGAGTATTCTGTTGCTGTGTCGTCATCTCTCTGTCGAATGTGGCAGTAATTGTGGCGCGAATGGCGCAAAGATATTGCTTCTACGACGTACGTCGGTGTCCATAACTAATGAAAAGTGAGCAGGTCACATGGTTTTGTTTTGACGAGGATCACTTTAAGAGGGAACAGGGTATAGCACGTGTTTTAACTTTTGGTAGGTCTGTACTTTACTTCATCATTGACGTTACAATTCAAAGCTGGGCAAGAAAGGTTCAACAACTTTTGCTTAAAAACCGGCTTTTAGGAGTTTTTTACTTCACTAAATCTATATCGCGGGATCTACGAATTCACTTAGCTTCTTGAGGAAGCTATACGTTCAACATTAATTAATTTATTTATATACAGAATATTAATCTATACACATATTTATGTGCCTAAAGTTTTATTTTTCTTCTCCACTCGTCTCTCTCCATCCAATCCATGTCCTCCAGTCCCTTTGCTCTCATTCCAGTTCTTTTTTCTTGCATCCACGACTTTCGAGGTCTTCCTCTCTTCGTACTTCCAGAATGTGAAAGTAATAATTAGTGGTTTTGTTTATTATTATTATTATTATTATTATTAGTATTATTATTATTATCCAGCTTCATAAATGAAACCTCATAAGGCTTGTTTCTGACTCCTTCAACATTATTGAGCCCATCTTGTTTCGTTTAGTCAAACATTTCTTGACCTATCTTTTGGCTATTGTCTGTTATTGTACGTTCATCAGTTTTGGGATTACGATACTCTTTCAATTATTATGGTTATTATTATTATTACTATTAATGTGTATATATAGTACTACTATTCTGTACAGTATTATCGAACCCGGAGTTTCGTGGTCGCTTAGACATAAGCTCTTATAATAATAATAATAATAATAATAATAATAATAATAATAATAATAATAATAATAATAATAATGCAAATTATAATATAAATGATATAAATGTAAATGATGTTGATGATAATAATAATAATAATAATAATAATCGTAATGTAAATTATAAAGATAATGATGATAATAATATGTAATAATGATTGTGATGATAATGATAATAATCATAATATATGTTATTATTAAATAATGATAAGTATTTCTATTATTGTTGTTATTATTGTTGTTATTGTCATTATTATTATTATTATTATTATTATTATTATTATTACATTCCGATACACTATAATGGCTGAATTAAGTTTTTTTTACATCGTTTTCCTCTATACTAAAATGATTAAATTGCTTGTGTAACGTAAATATTGTTTTTAAAGACCATATTTATTTTTTCCAAGTAATTCTTTGACGAACTCCATGAACTTTCCTTTTTTAAATGTATCTATAAAAAGTGAGGTTCGAATGAATACATCTCCTTTAACTTTTTAATCGTTCCATTGAACTATAGAGAGTGAGTCTGGCAAAGACACGTTGACTGTTGATATGTGCAATAATTCACGGGAATAAGCGATTTGACGTATACATATAGATGAGAACGTGATTTATCATTCCAAGTTCACGCCTTTATGTATTTATGGCGCCATTGGGCGAAGTGATAAGGATATTAATTACTAAACAGATACCATTTCAACTGCTCCTGTTACTGTTATTGTTCATAGTTTTGCCAAGTTTATCAATGTTAGAGTGTCAGTTTATTGCCCTAGTTTCATGCAGCAAGTTCATAGATTCACTTCTAACTTTATTATTAACATTTTGCATTACATAGTGATATGTTATCGCTTTGATAGAGAAATAAAATGTAATCGTTCTAGTTTTGGGATTTAACGGACATGTTTGTTAAGAGTATTCTTCATCGTTATATGTATTTCTGGTCCATTGCTAACTTCGTTGCCTCAGACGCATCAGGTCCGGGTTTGATTCCCGACAGAGATAAGTTTCTTGGGTGAGATTTTTTTCGTGATTTTTTCCTGGTCTGTAAATCCTGTGCAAATAAAAATAAATGGTTTAATAAATAAAACTTTGATATTTAATAAATAGAGTATTCTTGGTGACTATTTAACTCGTGTCCCAAAGGGGAGTCAATGACCAATCACATTTCAATGAACTTTTATTTACAACCAGTCACAGTTGTTTTTCACCTCGGTTTTATCAGTTTAATTTGATCACATTAAAATGCTCTTCCTTTTTAACACTCTGAATAGGCCAGAGCATTATTTTGCAGTGATTAATTCACTAAGAAATGCGGCTACCAGATTGTGTGTGTATATATCATCATCATCGTCCGGTATCATGGCAGCTGCCGCCGTCTTCAGGAAACCAAACGCCATTCCTCTCTGTCCATCCATTGATCTTCCTCCATTCTTCTGATATTCATATCTGCTTGTACCCCTTCTATCCAAGTTTTCTTCGGTCTTCCTCTCTTCCTCCTTTCCATTGGGATCCATTCCATAACAATTTTAGGCAATCTTTGTTCTGGCATTCTTTTGACATGGCCATACCACTGTAATCGTTTCTTTTCTATAATGTCTATGATGTCCGGCTCCTCTTGTACACCCATAATTTCCCTTATTTCTTTATTTCATATTCTATCCATTCTAGATTTTCCAGCTGATCTTCTTAAAACATCCATTTCCGTGGTAGGAATTTGCCAGACTTCAGCACCATATGTTAAAATGCTCTGAATTATGGTGTGATTTTCTATTATTTGTAATATTTTTGCTCCACCAAACAGAGTTTAAAGCATTTATTGCTTGTTTTGTTTGTGCGATTCTATTTTTAATTTCCACTGTGTTATCGCCTGAATGGTCTAATTTTGTTCCTAAGTAAGTGCATTCATTACTAGGTTTTAGTTCTTCTCCATTGTTGAAATTTATATTTTCCATTTCTTCTCCTATACACAGGTACTTAGTTTCCTCAATGTTTATATAAAGTCCCCATTTTTCATATTCTTCTTTATATATATATATATATATATAATATATATATATAGTGCATGAATATAAACAAATATTGCTTGCGGTGACGGTGATATAATAGAAAAACATTCTTAGTAATTGATTATACCACGATAAAGAAACCACTGTTTGCAGTTTCTTAAACATATTATTTCCCAGGTATTTACGTTCCAGAAAAATATAATTTACATCATAGGACATCAGAAATTAATTAATGTGTTGGTTATAAACAGTTTGATGTTTCATTTTTTCTCCACTAGGGTGCATTCTTAAAATATTGCGATCCTTTGGCAATAAATAATATGATCTGGTTGCAGTGATGAACAAATGAAGCATAACGAACGTTTCTCATTTGTTTTCAAACATTGCCTTTTACATTAAATCTATAAATATTTTAAAATACCTATATTCAAATAATGATTTGTGAGTAAACAGCTTAATTTTATTCGTTAAATGCCACTCATGATTTCCAAAATCTCTAGATAAATTCACTCCTCAGTTCGTGAGTCGTAAATTTATCGATAATTTGGAAATCACTCGTGACATTACTTATGACTTATGACTATTTAACTCATGCCACAAATGCTAGTCAAATGCACATTTCAATGAACTTTATTTTACAACCAATGACAGTCGTGTTTCATCTTGCTCTTTATCGATTTATCTTTATCAGCTCCTGCTTTTGTGATAAAGAAAGCTCATCCTTTTTAATGTTCTGAACAGGACAGAACATTATTTTTCTCCAACAAATACATTGAATATAGCAAATAAGATTCCTTGATTTTACTGAGTTGTTTATTAAAAAATAAATGAATAACCCATAATGTTGATTATGATATATAGTTTGATGTGTGTAATTATTTCTCCACTTGGGTACATTCTTAAAATATTGCGATCTTATTTGGCAATAAATAATATGATCTAGTTGCAGTGAATGAACATAACCTCACATTTCTGATTTGTTTTCAAACATCGCCGTTTACATTAAATATATAAATATTTTAAAATAACTATAGTTAAACAATGAGTTATGAGTAAACAGCTTAATTTTATTCGTTAAATAGTCCTAACAAATTTCACTCTTGATTTAAAAATTCTCTAGATAAATTCACTCCTCACTTCTTGAGTCGTGAATTTATCGATAACTTGGAAATCACTCGTGACGTTACTTATCATAAAATTCTATTACACATAGTCAGTAAATCCCAAACCACGAAATTAAATATTTTAAGAGTCAGCGGATTTCAATACCGACGCGACGCTATCATTATCATAACTTAATATTGACTCGGTATTAAGTATTGATAATGTTAGCGTCACTATTGAAACGCGTTGACTCTTTTAACTTGTTAATCTGGTGATTTGGGATTTTATTGACTGTCTAATAATAAAACTTTGATAGTTTCATTTATTAAATACTTAACGAATTTTCATCAAGTAAATATAAATCAATTGATTACTAAAAAATAAAGGGTTTGCACATAATACTATAACAAATATATACAATTGTTTACTCTTTATTTTATGGGGAATCGGTTCAGAGATCCAGGATTTACGTTCCTTGACTCTGGTTCTGAGAGTCGCGGGTCGATGGGAGGGATACAATTAAATTGGAATATATCTACATCGGGATGTTATAAAGAAATTATTTATTTGATAGTACGATATATTTTCTGTTATAGAATTATTTTTATTGTTTGTGCTAAATGTTCCTATAGTAGGCTATAGATGATAAGGTTATAAAATTTATTAAAGTTCCAGATATTTTCATTATCTTTGTAAAGTTTTATTCTTACTTATGTTTTAGGATAAAAATCTAAGGGATAAGTCCTCTGGGAAGGTCTTTAAGCTGTGGGTCCCGAGATTGAAGATTTTCGATACCGGTATCGTAAAAGACCTCAAATCTAAATTAGGGCTTCTGAGCAGAATTTAATCGGTATTTCCTCACCAAATAATACCTTAGTTCTCTACTCACTGTGCCATTGAGGCGATGAAGTAACCACTTTTCCGAACCTGACGTATATAAGAAGTAAGCTTAGTTCGCTTAAATACTCCCTCAATATATTACTGTCCCCAACCTGGGAGTGTACGGGTGTAGGCAGACATTTTGTTGGGAGACGCATATGTATTTTAACTGATGAGTGAGAAAATGAGTTCATACTGGTTGCCTTAAAATATGTTAGTGAAAATTTGAACCTTAAATTGGCGAAACACTATTTTCTCGTACCAATCATTTAAATGTGTCAGATTGCAGCGAAAACAAAATAAATGTATAACTGTTAGTTATTCTAAAAAGTGATCCCACGGCAGGCCTCGAGAGGCCCTTGGGGTAGTGGGAGGTTAAGGCTCCCACTTTTTCTGCACAATCGGCACTTGATGTCAGCCGGGTTGTCAGCCCTGCATAACGGCCGCCTTTACCCTCAGAACAAGCGTCTGGTACTCATTTCCGTTAGAGGCTAAGTCGACCCCAGGGCCATGGTGCCGCCACAGGGTTTGGATCAGTTTAAAAATCCTGACCCCATCGGGACTCCAACCCTTGACCTTCCGGCTTGTAGCGCAGTGCTTTAACCACTACGCTACGGCGTGTCCCGTTAGTTATTCTAGGGCAGGATAAAAAATGCAAAAAATGACCGATAAAATAAAAAAATGACGAACAAAAAATTAAGAATTACCAATAAAAATACTATTTATTAGATTAAGTACTCACTTGATTACTGAATTACATAAAATTTAACTTAACATCAAAATATTAAAAGAAAATTAGTTAAAACATACATATTACAGTTTCTTTTATTGCAGAAAATCCATTTCAATTACACAGTGCACTTTTACAGCAATTTTGAATTGCAGTTAACAATCAGAATAAGGGTAGAAGCTAGCATAAGCTCTAAGAAATTGAATAAAATTCCTAGAAGTGGGCAAGTTCATTATGCACATACCTTGAAAAATAGAGGTAGTAGTTAGCAAAACAACTACTTAATTCCAAGAAATTGTATTGACAAGGAAAAATGCTGAATTATAATCATCATCATCTGCCTTTCAAGTATTAGGCCCAGTGGCCTGTTACGGTCTCCCGCCATCTCCGAAAAGGTCGACCCACAGATCTTCTGCCTCGAGGAATGTAGTGAAGAATTTCTTTTGGTATTCTGTGACGATCCATGCGCTGAATATGGGCTAGCCAATTGTTTCTATATTCTTGGAGGTATTCAGATATAGGTACGATGTTTAACTCTCTGGCTATTGTTGAATTTCTTTGGTGGTCTAGAAGGCTATAACCTGCAGTTCGTTGCAGAAATTTCATCTCCCTGGCTGTAATATGACGATCATCCTGAGCTCTGATGGTCCAAGCTTCACTGCCATAACAGATTATGGGTCTAGCGAGAATTTTATAGATTTTCATTCTTGTGTGTCTCTGCACTTTTGATGGTTTAAAAACTTGATTGATAATTCTTAAAGCTTTATTATAGTTTTGTATTTTAAAGGATATATCACATTCCTCATTATAAGTTAGATTATATCCTAAGTATTTAAATGAATTAACTTGCTCTAATATTGAATTCTGAATACAAATTTTACTTCTTACTGGGAATTTCCCTTGAAAGGCCATAACTTTAGATTTTGTTGTTGATATTTCCATGTTAAATCGTTGGGCTATTATATTAAGATGATGAGTGGAATATTGTAATTCATCTTCATTATTGCCGAAAAGAGCCTGATCATCTGCATATAAGAGTGTGTCTAAAATGGTGTGTCTTGAGAGAGGAATATTACCATGAACTGTCAATCTCCAGTGTCTGATGATAGCATTAATGTATATATTAAATAGAAGTGGTGATAGAGGGCATCCTTGTCTGACTCCGCAATTTATATGTTTCCAATCTGACAATTCTGTTCCTATTTGTACTGCTATGATATTATTTTTATACAGATTAAAAATTGTTTGGATCAGTTGATTTGGTGTTCCATCATCAGTTAAGATATCTAAAAGTTTTTGTCTGTCAACTCGATCAAATGCTTTAATAAAATCTATAAACGCTATATGTAGTTCTTTATTGAATTCTTTGTGCTTTTCGATAAGAAGTTTTAAGGTGAAATAACCATCGACACAGGATCTTCCCTTACGAAAACCATTTTGTTCTTCCCCTAATAAGTTTTCATAGTGTTTTTGTAATTTAGATGCTAGAATTTTTGTAAAAACTTTATATCCACTGTTGAGAAGGCTAATGCCTCGATAATTATTACAATCTTTGATGTTACCTTTTTTAAAAATTGGTATGATAATCTCCTAAACAACAAACTAGACAAAATAATCGAAGAAAAAATAAACAACCAAAGGAATCCAACAACACAAGCACAACAGAGGAAAAAAGCGGGGGGAGATGGAGCCCAAATAAAACAAAACTCTAACACAATGGCCAACCCAACAGAAGAAAAGCAGAAAAGAATCGACGAAGAACCAAACTATGAGGAAGAAAACGAAGTGGACACGTGGACCAGAGTAACATACGGAAGGAACAGAAACAAGAAATCACAATAGCCTGAACAGAAGATAGGAACAAAAACTACCAAGAACGAAGACATCCAAGCAGCGCAGAGGTATGCCTGGCTCTTCCTAGGAAGACTGAAAGAAGACACAACACCAGATAAAGTAAAAAACTACCTACTAAACAACGATATTCAAGGAAATCTGATCTGCGAAGAAATAGCGAGCAGGGGAAGGAACAAAGCATTCAAGGATAGGAATACCATTTGAATACCTGGAGACAGTAAATGGCTCAGACTTCTGGCCGGAAGGGGTACTGATAAAACGCTATCTTTTTCGGAGAACATTTAGAAACAAAGGAGTCTCAATCGCCTGTTAACATTCTTAATTGGAATGCGGAAGGTCTCAAAAATGCACTGAAATATATACCAGTAGAGGAACTACTAGAATTTGACATAATGGTATTCACAGAAACATTCGCAACGGAACAGATCAACATAGAGGGGTTTTACGGACTACACTCGTACGGAAGGAAAACGGATGGCAGGCGACGAGGTGGCGTATCATGCTATCTGAGGCCACCACAGGGGAACTTCAAAGTAATACACAAAGACGAAGACATACTCACAGTGAGAACAGACAACATCACAATCGTAGCAGTATACATACGACCACAAGCAACCACGGAGGAAGTGATAGAAACTTTAATAACAGCAATAGCAGACACGGAAGAAGACGAATCCGTCATAATAGTTGGAGACATCAACTGCAGGATAGACAAGAAGAACACAAAGACTGAAGTAGTTCTAGAGACACTGAGAGAAGAGGGTTACACCCTAACCAATAAGATGGAACTGCCAACATATATAGCGTACAATGGAACAAGCGCGATCGATTTACTGCTATATAAGGGAAAAGATCTAAGATTAATAGAACAAAAGGTCATCAAACTTAGCACCCATCAGGAAACACGTACCGATAGCAACAAGACTGGAAAAGACAAAGGCCAGAAATAGACCAAACAAGGAAACCCCTAAAAAACAGGATATCAAGAAAACTAGATGTAGAACAAATACGAAAAAACACGGAGAACATAGATAAAGCTAAAACGAGAATAAAGGAAGGCCAATTGGACAAAGCACTAGACATCACTAACAAGCTTATAAAGAACGCCTGTCAACCAACATCAAAAAGAAGAGCACAACCATGGTTCGACAGGATGTGCTACACAGAACGGAAGGAAACACTAAAAGCACTAAACAAAGCAAAGGAATCCAAAAACCAAGTAGGCCTGGAACGATACGCCCAGAAAAGAAAACAGTACAAAAACATAATAAAATACAAGAAAACCCATTACATAGAAATGAAAGCCCAACAGCTAGCCGAACGATACGCCCAGAAAAGAAAACAGTACAAAAACATAATAAAATACAAGAAAACCCATTACATAGAAATGAAAGCCCAACAGCTAGCCGAAGAAGCAGAAAAGGACCCTTTCCTGGTCTTAAGGAGGAAACCCAGAGGAGTGATGAAAGAAATACCGATAGATGATTGGGAAAACCACTTCACAAAAATACTGAATGAAGGAAACAGAACAGAAGCTTACGAAGCCAATAGTACCAGGAACCCAAGGACCCTGAATCTGGAAATGGAAATCACAGAGGATGAAATAAACAAATGCGTGAAAGAAGCAAAAATAAAAAAAGCCACAGGACCGGATCAAGTAGCATACGAACACCTAAAGGCATCAGCTGCCGTGCTAATATCAATATGGAAAGAACTGTTTAACAAATGCCTAGAGACGAGAACCATACCAGAACAATGGAGAAGGGCTACCCTGAAAATGCTGTATAAAGGTAAAGGAAACACGGGAGACATGAACTCATACAGAGGCGTTGTACTGGAGAACACCCTGTTCAAAATCTTTATGAAGATACTTACAAACAGATTGATGGACATCACAAAATTAAACATCCCATATAACCAATTCGGATTTAGGAAAGGAAAATCCACTCTGCAAGCAGCATCCGCATTATTATATGAGATAGAAGCAGCCCTCAACAGACCGAAAGGGAAATACTACGTGGTCTTCATAGATTATGAAAAAGCGTTCGATTACATAAACAGAACAAAACTACTCACGAAGATGAGGGACATGATTGGAAAAGAGCACCCCATTGTTGGAATAGTACACGACATAATGAGGCGAAACTGGTTACAAATAACAGATGAGGTTGCGGCATCAGACGAGGTTATGCAAACTAATGGGATACTACAAGGAGACCCCATCAGCCCGCTACTATTTAACATAATGACGGCGGACGACATGGCCATTGGGGCAGAAAACAAAGAAGAATTGCAAAAAGGCATAGATGGGATACAACGATGGGCTATGGAAAATGAGTTCAAGATAAACAGCAACAAGACCGTACAAATGGTTTTCAAGATAGGAGGAAGAACAGCGGCAAGTGATAATCTAAAACTAGGAGAAGAACCGATAAGAATGGTCAACAAATTCAGATATTTAGGCATAACACTGCAGCCAACAACAAAGTCTTTCAGCGCACATGTGCAGGAGAGAGCAGCAGCAGCTATAAGAGCTATGTGCAGTATCAAAGACATCACATCGTTAAAATTAGTCACAGCCATGAAATTATTCGCATCAGTGATCACCCCGATCGTCACCTACGGGATAGAACTGATATGGGAGAAACTATCGACCAGCGATTTGGAGAGGTTAGAATGAGTAAAACCAAGATTCATCAAAAAGGCATTAGGTGCAAGCAAATACACACCAAATAGAATGGCCTATATGCTAGCCAGAGAAACCTTCTTCCTAGAGGACCTGAGGAAAAGGATACTACTGCCAGCAACGGAGCCATATAAGAAAGTCATCGAAAAAAAGAAACAGAGAGAAAAAGAGATCGACGAAGATTTCTACGCCTCAGACGCCATGGTAAACAGAGAGTGGACTGGAAGTAACCAACCACAAAGACACAGAATCATAGGTTTAGCAACACACGGATATCATCACAAAATGTGCAAAAATTCAAAATTCCACCAACCGAGTGATTCGTGTGAATGCAAGATATGCGACCAAAAGTGTGAGCGATACCATTACAAACAATGCAGAATATGGACAGGATCACTGAACGAACTCATAAAAGACAAATCATAAACTTATAACTTAATGCTCTTTCGAGTGCCTCTTACCAATTTATTATTATTAATGGCTTTCTGCCAAGATGAAGGTAGGTATTCTCCCATGATTATTTTGTTTAGTAAGTGAATAAAAATCAAATACAAACAATATCACAGCCTTCTGGAAAAGTGTAAAAAATGCTCAAAATGACCTAAAAATTGCCAAAAAATTACCTATTCCTAAAAAAGGTAAGAAACTGCAAAAAAAAAGCCCTACTAAATTGGTTTTATTTAATCCGTTTTTTAATGCCGTACATTTTCATATATGCAAGCAATATTTCAACCTTCATAAGAAAAAGATGCAAAATCATTAATTGCCTTACCCTACTTATTACCATGAATTGGGTAATTAAACACAAATGTAAGTAATTTATACTTGACTTTTTTATGATTTATTAAAAAAGTATTACATAAATTAAACCAATGTATATTAAAGATTATGTTGCCAACATAAGAGTTAAAAACAACTACGTCAACATGGTCAAATTTATTCTGGTCTTTATTCTTGTTCTTTAGGATATACTCGTGAATATTTATTATTATTTTTACATTGATTTCCTTTAAACCTCTTGATTCCCGGACTTAAAACTAAATTGTATTTTAGTGTAATTTTTTACAATTTATATTACAGTTTTAAAAAATTGATCTGGGGACCATAGTTTGAATTGCCTATAAATTTTTGTTTATTCACTTGAGACACGTCATAAATTTTGAGTTGTGGACACTTTTTTAATTGTATCAGAAACATTTAGGAAATATTTTATTTTGATTTTTATTGGACTTCTTATATGTGTAATCTTCATTCACTGAGAATAGTCAAAATGTCTCTAACAAACTCTTATGTTAACAAATCTGTAGATTCGATGCCTAAATTCCCTGACCACTATCCTCTGCCCATTAAATTAAGTTATATTACACATCCTAATATCCCCATACCTACGCTTAATGATTAACTAACTCACTGGCACTATCGAACCCTTAGGTTAATGGCTGCGCGGACATAAGCTCTCCATACATCACTTCCCTAAGATATCGTTCCTAATCATTTCCTGTATAATTCATCTCCCTCAAATCATGATTAATATTGTTCTCTCGCCTCGTTATTGGCCGACATGGCGCTTTCCCTATGGTTTTCCTACAAGGAATTCCTTTGCCCCTCTTTCAATCAACATCCGAGCCTCATATTCTATGTTTAGCAGTCTGCCAGACTTATCTGTTGTTATTACATGTGGTTCCCATAGAGTACTTGCAGCTCATTGTTTTGTAAGTCTTCTCCCTTCACCTGCCAGTTCTTATCTCTTTGATACTAAAACTTTCCAAGAACTTTATTCCCCAAGTACTTTTTAGTATTTTCTACGCCCTATATTGATATATGTATATGTATAGGTATAGTATATTACTGTCCTTCTGTATTAGGTAATTATTGAATTATTATAGTCTTTATGATTCCCGTTCTTAATTATTTTGATCTCAAATATGTTTATTTTTTGCACTGATAATAATAATATTAACAATAATTACAAGATAAATGTTGAAGCTTCAATTGTGGATTTCATAAAAAAACAAACAATTAAAATGGTGTAGTCATGTAAAAAGAATTACAGAAGACAGATTCACAAGAAGAATTCTAGAATAGGTATCACCTCGTAGAAGAACAAGAGGACGGCCAAAAATTACGTGGATTGATGGTGTTTTGAACAGCATGAGAGAAAAATGATTGGACGATGAAGATTAGATGACAGAAATGTGGAGGAGAATGACAGTATATTAATTGGGCAAAGAAAGATGATGTAAACATGCTAAATAAATAAATACATATTATTATTATTATTATTATTGTTATTATTATTATTATTAACAATAATAAAATTAATAATAATGATCTTCTTCAATTGCTCTATACCCTAATAAGGACAATTATTATTATAAAGATTATTCATCTTGTAAGATACAAACTTTCTGATTTGAAGTCAAATATACTGAATATATTTTCGCCTTCTCTGTGAGTTCCTTCCAGTCATCTCTCTCCATAGAAATGTGTTCTCAATTGTTTATTTATATTTTTTCGGGTGATGGCAATCACAATCCCAAAATAATAATAATAATAATAATAATAATAATAATAATAATAATAATAATAATAATAATAATAATAATCATCATCCGATATCATGGCAGCTGCCGCCGTCTTCCGGAAACCAAACGCCATTTTTCTCTATCCATCCATTGATCTTCCTCCATTCCTCTGATATTCATAGCTGCTTGTACCCCTTCTATCCAAGTTTTCTTCGGTCTTCCTCTCTTCCTCATTTCCATTGGGATCCATTCCATAACAATTTTTGGCAATCTTTGCTCTGGCATTCGTGTGGAGTTGCCAGTCTCCCACCGGACGCCTCCCCAGGTGGCGGATAGGGGAATGCTCACCACATATGGTGGGTACTGGGGAAATAAAATACCCAGGGCGGACCAAAACTGGCGCTGCTGCCTTGCAGTAAGATACTGGACTATCAAAGGCTAGAGGAAGAAAACCTTGAACAAAAATTACCAGTCCCCCAGGTTGGGGGTTGATGCATCGGGCCAGCTCCTCGTTCATCATAAAAAGAAAAAATGCTAAAAAACCAAACCTCGGAAAAACACTCTAGGACTATTAAAGCTAAGAAAAAGGACTTTGAAAATTGGCACATGGAATATTCCATGCTGTAGAAATAAAATGGAGGAAGTAATTAAAGAAATAGATGCAATGGAACTAGATTTGGCAATTTTAACTGAAACAAAGAAGAAAGGCACAGGAAAAAAATGATTGTTATTATTATTATTATTATTATTATTATTATTATTTATTTATTTTATTCTTATATACAAATTTTCAATATTTACACATCTTCGTGTGTCTGAAGTTTTATTTTCCTCCTCCATTCGTATCTATCTATCTATCCATTCCATATCATCCAGTCCTCTTGTTCTCATCTCTGTTCTTATTTATTGCATCCATGAGTTTCGATGATGATGATGATGACAATAATAATAATAATAATAATAATAATAATAATAATAATAGTGTAAAACAAAGCCATGATGTTGAAAAGATTTATAAGCCGTAAGTTTACATGTATTTTGGTTTAATTTTCTGCAGTTCTAGTTAAACAAAATTGATGTCCTGTGCATGATTAATGTGTTAAAATGTTGCATTTGTCGCGTCGTTCGTAATTATCCAGTGTCGCGTCGAGAGTTGAACACGCTACAGTTTGTGGTCTGATGCCTTGATGAATCTCGCCACCTCGTGCACCAATAAATTATAACAGACCTTCAGCGCCAATAAAGCAACGCGCCACTAACTCACAAGGTCACCAGATCGACGTCCATAACAGTCTATGACAATACCCAATCCATATATCGAATTAAATTGTACCTGTATTAGAAAATGAAATTTGAATTGGGTACCTGCAAGGTTCAGTCACCTTAACCTGGTTAAAACTATGAAAATCCTGCGAACCTCTCGGGACTGGTTCTACATTTAGCTTAACTTACTTACTTACTCACTGGCACTATCGAACCCGAAGGTTCATGGCCGCGCGGACATAAGCTCTCCATACATCCCTATCCTGAGCTAATGCTTTCCAATCATTCCCTGTATAATCTACTTCCCTCAAATCATAGTTAATGTTGTTCTCCCACCTCATTCTTGGCCTACCAACTGGGCGTTTTCCCTCTGGCTTTCCTACAAGAAGCTTCCATGCACGTCTTTCATTCCCCATACGTGCAACATGTCCTGCCCATCGCAGTCTACGAGACTTAACTGTTCTTATTATATCTGGCTTCCTATAAAGACCATGTAGTTCATTGTTATGTAGTCTTCTCCATTCACCTGTCTGTTCATCTCTCTTTGGTCCAAAAATTTTCCTAAGAACTTTATTCTCAAATACTCGTAATCTCCTTTCCTCCCTTAAAGTAAGAGTCCATGTTTCGCACCCATATAATATAACTGGTAGAATAATAGTTTTATATATTTTCAGCTTAACGTTTTTTGAAAGGAGTTGGGACATCAAAAGTCTCTGCAATGCATAATAGCAAGCATTTCCAGAATTGAGCCTATGTTTAATTTCTTTGTGCATCTCATTCCTATTTGTGATTATTGTTCCTAGGTATTTGAATTCAGCCACTTCCTGAAAATTTCCCTCATTTGTCATTAGCTGTCCATTTCCATTATATACTGAATTTCTACGTGTGACCATATATTTAGTTTACTGATATTTACTTCCAGTCCTAATTTCTTAGTGTTACTCAATAGTGTGTGCGTGTTGGCCTTCAGTATCTCATCGCTATCGGCCAGTAGTACTACATCATCAGCATAAACTAACAGCTTATTAATACCATTGAGTTGTAAGCCTTCCTCATTCTCTAAAGATTTAATGGCATGCTCTAGTACACAATTAAATAGTAGAGGAGATAGTGCATCTCCTTGCTTCAACCCATTCTGGATTTCAAAAGTGTCTGAAAACTGTTTGCCTACACGCACCCTACTCTTTGAGCCATTTAGACACATTCGTATAAGTCTAACCAACTTTTTAGGAATTCCGAACTCCAGCAGGATACTATATAACTTCTCCCTCTTAATTGAATCATATGCTTTTTTGAAGTCTACATATAGTTGATGTACAGTACCATTATATTCCCATTTCTTCTCTAAAATCTGTCTTATACTGAAAATCTGATCTGTTGTAGACCTGTTTCTTCTAAATGCACATTGATGATCTCCTAGAATGTCATCAATATAGGGAGTAAGTCTGCTTACTAATATATTTGTTAGAATTTTGTACGAAGTTGAAAGTAATGAGATGCCCCTGTAGTTGTTGCAATCAGTTTTATCTCCTTTCTTATAAATTGGTAAGATAATTGATTCCTTCCATTCATCTGGAAGAGCTTCTTTTTCCCAAATCATACTAAGCAACCAACATTTAGCTTAAGGTATTTCATTTTATATTTTTTTGTATTCAATGCCTCAGGTAGTCATTTCGACATTCCTGGTGTTCTCTCCTGGCATTGGCTTAATTGTAACCCACCATTTCTAACGTTATATTATAATTTTAAGTTTAAACTTTTGCCATGACTTTCCTGAAGTAGTCCGCAATCGGAGACCCGAATACAAGATTAGTTTACATACAAAAATTTGTATCCCAGTGGAATTCATGTCTGCTGTTCCTAAATATTGTGGTGTGGTGTGGCTCCTGAATCCGTGTTAGTGACATCCTAATTCCGTGATATTAAAACAGGAACTTATAAATTAAAAATAATATTGAATTCGCCGTTTATTAAAGTTGATAATCAATATTAGAAGCTATTAGAGGATAAATACAGAAATTTCATAACTGATATCAAACGACATTTTATATTTAGGCCTATTTTTCTCTAAAATAAATGTAACATTAAGTTACAATATTAAGAATACAGATGGTGATAAAATGTTAGCAAAAACACGTACTACTATTTTCTAAAAAAATATTATCCTTTATAATCATAAGTATAAAATAATAATAATAATAATAATAATAATAATAATAATAATAATAATAATAATAATAATAATAATAATAATAATAATAATAATAATAATAATAGTAATAATAACAATTTAAATTGAAAATGCAGAAAAAATCAGTAATTTAACGAAAAATTTAGAAATGATTCTAGGAGAATTCCTTTCAATCAAATTCCTGTTTTTAGGCTTAATTGTTTAATATAACTGATTTCTTCATAAGTTAACAATATGAAAGTTTATTAACATTCTTAAGAATTTTCTTCTTACTGTCTACATTCACACGGTTAAATATGAGAGATAGAGCCATATCATCAGAAAAATTATTAAAAAATCTTAAATATGGAAGCTGCTGTACCATTATTATTTTTCTATTTTGTTAAGACTCGTGTATCAGTTGGTTCAGTTGATATTATGATTCAATGTTAGAATGATATACCATACGTATAACTATTAAATAAACATTCAAAATGTCGAACATTTCCTAGAGGATAGTCACGAGAGAGAGATTAAGAGAGAGATTAAGAGAGAGATTAAGAGAGATTAAGAGAGAGATTACGAGAGAGAGATTAAGAAAGAGGGAGATTAAGAGAGAGAAATTAAGAGAGAGATTAAGAGAGTGATTAAGAGAGTGATTAAGAGAGAGTGATTAAGAGAGAGAGATTAAGAGATAGATTAAGATAGAGAGAGATTAAGATAGAGAGAGATTAAGAGAGAGAGATTAAGAGAGAGAGAGATTAAGAGAGAGATTAAGAGAGAGATTAAGAGAGAGAGAGAAAGAGAGAAAGAAATGAGTTCTTCAACCACTTCCAACATCTCGATAGCTTTTGTGGCTTTGTTTTGGTTTTCAAAAGGTGGGCAATGCAATAAAATGGAAAGAAGAAAGATTATGCCTAGTTTGGAGTAACACAGGAACTACTTTTTTAAAATAGTTAATTCTGCGACAACGAATTGAAATGTTATCACGGAATTAGGTTTTATGAAGAAAATAGTCATATTTGTCCTATACTTACTCTGAAAAGCATTTATTCTGAAATGTAATTAACATGTCATTTCAGATATGTTAAAACTTTTGATAATATCTTATAATCCATCTTTGAAGTATACCGGATTCTTAGTTCACTTTGAACTAACCAACATTTAAAAATTATCGAAATGTGGCCTATTTAATAAGTTACGATAGAAAAAACGACAAAAATATGGTTGGTATGAATTATTTTGGGTAAGATTTGTTTTTTAATTCAATACCGATGTACGTAAAAATTATTAAAAATCCATTTTGGAAATAATAATACACGAATGTTCATCCATCTTGAAAATATGAAGATTTAATAACAAATGGTTGTCATAGATATTGTTCAATAAAGTGAAATAGTTCAATGACGGAAATTACGAAATTTATCAACTTTTAAATTACTTTATTTTCTACAGTGAGTTAGTTATTTGATACATTTGCGGTGTAGGCTATAAGAAATATTCTCTAGTTTATAATTTACTAATTATATTATTTTAATAAATATCTCTTAGCTCTGTCTTCTCGAAACATCATCGATCAAAGAGAAAATATTTTGATTTTTTCCAGAATATTCAAGCGTCACTTTACCTTTTATGATGTGTTATATAATTTATTATATTCTGTCACTACAAATCTTTCAAACTTTAATATAACTTCTACTTTATTTATGTAAAAAAATTGCCACGAGACAAATTTTCACGCTAGTATCAACATCTGTCTTCGGTATATCGACTGTTTCTTTGTTATACATACACTTCTATTTTTAAGAAAATACATTACTTTCTGGAAGAAGAGGAAGGCGCTACATTGTTGCATGAATATATTGGTGGCCCTGAAACTTAAATCGATTTCTTGACAGTTTTGGATGTCAGGAATTCTGTTCAACATATATTTTGACCTTATTCCATACTTTTATCATTTTGTTATATGTATTTCCTACTAGAATATTCTGCACAATAGTGTGAAGATCTGTTTCGACATGAAATTTTTAAAGTTATTTTTTTTCTTCTAAAAATAGGATATACTAGAATGTTCTTACATTTTATTTGCATACCGTAGTATAAAGTTATGGCATTTCCCGCAATATTGTATGGATGTGAAAATTGGGCTCTAACAAAAAAACAGAAGAATAGAATACAGACGGCGGAGGTGAGGTTCCTCAGACAAGTTCAAGTTTGTACAAAACTTGATAAAATTAGAAATGAAGATGTAAGAGAAGAATTAAAAGTGCAACTTTTAATGGATAAAGTCACGAATTATAGACAAAATTGGATTCATCACATGAATGGAATCATCACGAAGAGATCTCCACCGCCAGTAAGAAATTACATGTATCAATCAGATGAAGACTTGATATCGGTAGACCTAAAAAAACTTTGGGCTGTTGAACTACGAAGTCGGAATGGGAAATTGCGAGGATATATGCTCTCCATACATTCCTATCCCTGAAATAATATTTTTCAATCATTCTCTTGTAATTTACCCCCTCAAATCATGATTAATGTTGTTCTCAAATCTCATTCTTGGCCTACCTACTGGACATTTTCCTAAAGAAGTTTCTATGTCCCTCTTTCTTTCACCATTCGTGTCACATGTCCTGCCCATCGCTGCCTTAACTGCTCTTATTACATCTTATTTTCTATAAAGATAATGTAGCTCACTCTTATTTAATCTTCTCCATTCACCTGTTCCTCCGTCCCTCTTTGGTCCAAAAATTTTCCTAAGAACTTGATTCTGAATTCTCGCATTCTTTGAATTTTTCAGAGCGTAAAAAAGACGAGAGCATAGGTTCCTTCTGAAGGGAATTAAATCCACGTGTTCTAGTGTATATTTATGGCACGTAAAATAACCTCTAGCATGAAAAGCGTATCTGATCAAAATTTGTCGGTCCTTTCAAACACACGTATTTGAATTCCGACGCCAATGACCTTCGTTATTAAAAAGTCCGTTAAATAAAAGACCGATCAACGAACCAACATTATCCGGAGTCTCTTGGTCAGTAGCCAAGAACATTTTATTTTATGTGAATTATAATGTAATTTAACTGAATAGTCCGTGAATATCGATCCAACATGCTACTACGATAATTCATAATGTGTTTTAATGTTTTTCTTATGGCGGCTAGTATCGATAGTCATTTGCTTTACAATTCCATGATGAACAAAGAAGTATGATGCGATTTTCTTTTAATTAATCCATCTTTAAATTCTACCGAGGATTTTTTCTAGTGATTCCAGAGCCATTGTGCCGCTAGATATCGTTTAGGCCAGTTTAAAATCTGACCTCATCGAGACTTGAACCCGCATTCTTCCGGGTTGTTGCATATTGACTTGAGTAACTACGCTATAATGTGCTCCTCCCTCTTTGTTAAATCGTGAAAAGTATTAATGTTCTATGATGATCTTGAAGAAGATTTTCGGGCTGTAAGCCGTGGTCTTGAGGCTTGTATTTCCCCGACGTTTCGCCAGAGACTGCGTCTGACATCCTCAAGGGTTGTCAATCTTTCTATTCTTTTACGAGCCTGAAAATCTTCACACTCGGGACCCACGGCTTAATGTCCCTCCCGGAGGACTTGCCGCTTGGATCCGGCCGGGTTTGAACCCGCGATCCTCATAACTTAAGGCAAGGAACATAACCACTAGACCACCGCGGCCGACATTGTTATACGTATTTATAGTGTAGCAAATGTAGATTTAAAGTAGTAGGACTATATTAGACTAAAAGTAAGATACATGCAATGTTATTTACAAATATGGATCTCACGGGCAGCAAGCCGTACGTGCTCTTGACAGTCCGTATCAATAAATTGTCTTGTAGTAATAGGCTATAAAAATACAAAAAAGTAGATAATACAATTACATTTTACATTAATTAAGCTAGGTACAGTTAAAATAAAAATTAAAATATACCTGTTGGCAGGTGCCGTCGTCCTCAACTGTGTTAAAATATTATATTAAAATTTATCTGGAGGCCTTTCGGAAGTTAACTTTCATCATCAGCAGGATGAGTCCGCTACTATCTGTTGTAGTTCACGACGATGTGGTATTGAAGTGTCGTAAGTAGCAACTGACGATTTGATGTTAAAAAACGTTAAATTTTGCTTTAGCCTGACTGGCTATGGAGTCAATACTAATAAAATTCATAACAAATTCCGTTGAGGTGAATAGTCATAATATAAAAATTAAAATATACCTATTGGCAGGTGCCGTCGTCCTCAACTGTGTTAGAGGAGTCATGAAATAAAAATTATAATATACCTGTTGGCAGATGCTGTCATCTTCAACTGTGTTACTGTATATATCTGCCAACAGGTGTATTGTAATTTTTATTTCATGACTCCTTTAACACAGTTGAGGACGACGGCACCTGCCAACAGGTATATTTTAATTTTTATCTTATGACTATTCACCTCAACGGAATTTGATATGAATTTTATTAGTATAGGTAAAAAGTAAAGTAATCCCACTACAGGCCATAGAAGACCCTTGGGGTAGTAGGAGGTTAAGGCTCCCACGTTTTCTAGACAATCGGCACTTGATGTCAGCCGGGCTATTAGTCCTGCGTGACGGCCACCTTTACCCCCAAAACAAGCGTCTGGTATTAGTATAGGCACAGTTATTAAGTATTAGCAATATTATATTTTGCTTACATATTTATTCACGAATAAGTGTAATTTTCCGCGTCTTGTACAAATATTTACCCATGTTTATCATCTATCCTCGGTGAACCATCAACTCGCAGAATGCGAATCAAGCTCGGTTTGAATTTATAATTCTTTCTAGCATCAGCTGACGCCTTCAATATCCCAAATCGTTACATTTTCCTTACATTGTTCTTTTTCTATAAAGCTCTCGAACATTTGACATAATCGCATACCGTGATGACCCGTAATGTTGAGATAGACTAATATATGTAATTCTTACAAGCAATTCGTTTTGAAAATAATTTACCTCATAATGCTTGATGTACGTTCAGATCGATTTGCCAGTCCCATATAATCAACATAAATAGGGATTGTTTCCATCCAATTATAGGATATCAATAGACAGTTCCTTGCGGTAGTTATGTCATTTACATGAAAGCATTGCGATATTAATTCGTTGGTTCGTTACACATGCAAAATCTTGCCAACAATAGAAATTTGAAACAAAGTTTTGTTTTATATGTTATAAGAATTGATTATTTTGTAATGTACAGTATGTTTGGAAATTCCCATCACAAACTTCTAGGGCTTGCAGAAGGGACGAGTAGATCACGTTTTGAATAGGAACCGTTGTCCAGGAACGTGCCGTTTTTGTGCTGCAGGTACAGCTAGGAGCTCACAAGAAGGCGAGCGGAGGATCAAGAGAGGGAGGCTCTTGTCGCTGTGAATTCCCGGTGCACGCGGTTCTACGCATTGAATTGTATTAATCATTCACAAACCTTGTGCTCTTTTTCTTGCACAATCGTATTACGAATCTATGTGTTGCGGTTACTAATAGGCCTATTGTTTTATTTTCATTACAGTGTTTATAAAGACTGTGTTTTATTCGTCTATGTGTTTGCGGTTACTAAAATTGTTTCATTTCTAATACAGTGTTTATAAATATTATTTTCTTCGTCAGGAAACTAGACTAATATTTTCAGGATTACGTCACACATTCCTTACGCTCGCCATCTCGTCAGTTCATAGTTGTGCAACAAGTTCACATGAAGTACTCAAATTTCCAGCGACTGCCGGGGATAAATGGATAGTAATTTATTGATTTATGGTTCAATTAATTACATTTACACAATCCAACATTCGCTGATTTCGTGACAATGTCGAACGTCAAGGGAAAATATAGAGAAAGTTAATTTTGTCTCTGCGAGAATAAGATGGAGCGTTTGTAGCAGGACAATATTCGCATGAACAGTGTGTGCAACGAGACACATCGAACCGCCATTATAGTGGATGAGTAGTGAATTTGCATATAAATAATTATTCTTATATTCAAAAAGTGATTTTTCTTTATTTTTCTCCTCGTATTAGATGTTTTCACGAAATCAGTGAATATTGGATGTGTACATGTAACTAATTGATTCATAAATCGTTGAAATACTATCGATTTATTCCCGCCAGACGAGGGAGATTTAAACCTTAACTCTGCCAGAATAAATAAAATATTATTATTATTATTGTATTATTATTATTATTACCATTATTACTATTATTATTACCATTATTACTATTATTATTATTATTACCATTGTTATTACTGTTATTATTACTGTTATTATTATTATTATTATTATTATTATTGTTATTACTCTTACTTACTCACTGGAACTATCGTAACCGTAGATTCATGGCCGCGAGGACATACGCTCTCCATGCATCCTTATCCTGAGCTAATGCTTTCCAATCATTCTCTGTATAATCTACTTCCCTCAAATCATAGTTAATGTTATTCTCCCACCTCATTCTTGGTCTACCAACTGGGCGTTTTCCCTCTGGTTTTCCTACAAGAAGCTTCCATACACATCTTTCATTCCCCATACGTGCACATGTCCTGACCATTTGAGTATACGAGACTTAACTGTTCTTATTATATTTGGCTTCCTATAAATACCATGTAGTTCATTATTATTATGTAGTCTTCTCCATTATCTGTCTGTTTATCTCTCTTTGGTCCAAAATGTTTCTAAAGTACTTTATTCTCAAATACTCGTAATCTCCTTTCCTCACTTAAAGTAGGAGTCCACGTTTCGCATCCATATAATATAACTGGTAGAATAATAGTTATATATATTTTCAGTTTAACGTTTTTTGAAAGGAGTTGGTACATCAAAAGTCTCTGTAATGCATAATAGAACGCATTTCCAGAATTGAGCCTATGCTTAATTTCTTTGTGCATCTCATTCCTATTTGTGATTATTGTTCCTAGGTATTTGAATTCAGCCACTTCATCAATATTTCCCTCACTTGTCATTAGCTTTCCAGTTCCATTATATAATGTAGTTATACGTGTGACCATATATTTAGTTTTATTGATATTTACTTCCAATCCTAATTTCTTAGTGTTACTCAATAGTGTGTGCATGTTGTCCTTTAGTATCTCCTCGCTATCGGCCAATAGTACTACATCATCAGCATAAACTAACAGCTTATTAATACCATTGAGTTGTAAGCCTTCTTCATCCTCTATAGATTTGGCTCTAGTACAAGATTAAATAGTAGAGGAGATGTGCATCTCCTTCCTTCAACCCATTCCGGATTTCAAAAGTGTCCGAAAACTGTTTGCCTACACGCACCCTACTCTTTGTGCCATTTAGTCACATTCGTGTTAGTCTAACTAACTTTTTAGGAATTCCGAACTCCAGTAGGATACTATATAACTTCTCCCCCTTAATTGAACCGTATGTTTTTTTTAAGTCTATGTATAGTTGATGTACAATACCATTATATTCCCATTTCTTTTCTAAAATCTATCTTAAGCTAAAAATCTGATCTGTTGTAAACCAGTTTCTTCTACATCCACATTGATGATCTGCTAGAATGTCATCAATATAGGGAGTACGTCGGCTTACTAATATATTTGTTAGAATTTTGTACGAAGTTGAAAGTAATGAGATGCCC
Organism: Diploptera punctata; assembly: GCA_030220185.1. NCBI lineage: Eukaryota > Metazoa > Arthropoda > Insecta > Blattodea > Blaberidae > Diploptera > Diploptera punctata. Next base: position 532,815 of record JASPKZ010008882.1, read on the forward strand.
CTGTAGTTGCTGCAATCAGTTTTAACTGGAGACGTCCAGGTGTATTTATGAATATCCTTATGCTGAAATGTTGTGCTCTTAACAATGAGATTCTTTGATGTGGCAAAGGTGACTAATCTAACGCCATTGTCGTTACTATCTTCATGAAGACTGAATTTGCCTACTGTTGGTTTGAATGTATCTTCCCGGCCAACTTTTGCATTAAAGTCTCCTAAGATAATTTTCATATGATACCGTGTAAGGCTATCTAATACGCATTCTAATTCTTCATAGAACTCATCCCTGTCTTGTCATCTTTATCTTCTGTGGGAGCATGTACATTTACGATTATAAAATCATATCGTTTACCCTTTAGAATTATGTGTGATATCCTATCCCTGACAAACTTAATATATCGGATCGCGAACAGGATCCTCCTTCTGACTAAAAAAAACCGCCCCAAATTTAGGTCTTTCTGTACCCCCGTACTATAATGCAAAGCTTCCTGATTCCTGGCCACCATCTCCTGGCCACCTAACTTCCTGTAAAGCGACTATATCCAAAGGTGATTTATATAATTGCCGCGTTAATATCTCTAGTGCCCCGCTAGTGTATAAAGTCCTAACATTCCATGTTCCTAGGAACATGTCACTGTGTTTGAGCTTTGGCATGGGTTCCCTGAAGTAGTCCCCGCCCGGAAATCCGAATGGGGGACTATTTGACCTCCGGAAAATTTTACCCCAGTGGAACCCATGTCCGCATTTCTTGACGGTTGTATTTTTACGGTGAAAGATCGTCACTCGTTCGACCAAGGTACTTTTTTCGTCTGGCTTATCACCTTTGACCAGTCCGGCATGGGTAACCCTATTGGCAGCAATGCTACCGCCGCCGGCATAGCTCTCCGGATCATTTAAGCACGCAAGCCATTCCACCACGACAAGGTAAATATACCATGGAGGGCTTATTATTATTATTATTATTATTATTATTATTATTATTATTATTATTATTATTATTATTAACTAGCAATGCAGCACGAAAACCATACTTTTCCGGACAAAGGATTTTATTCAAAACGTTATCTACTCAGTTCCCTCTACAAAGCCCTACAAGTTTGTAATGGGAATATACGAACGTTCTGTATAACAATAACCGTGTATAGTCCGTACCGGTGGTCTAGTGTTAGGATACCTACTGATTCCTAGTTTCGCGAGTTCAATTATGAATACTTGTCAACAGTATCTAAATTTTAAACAAAGTTTTATTTATTTTTATAAAGTAATTAATTGTTTTGTAATATGTAATTGTTACTGTGTGCAGTCGGTACCGGTCGACTAGAGGTTAGCATGCTCCTCTCTGATTCCGAGTTTTGTAAAATAAAATCTGTGTATGGCTTCATTCGGGAGAATCAAATGTGGTTTGCGTGTCGTAGATTTATGGAACGTGAAAGAATCTGAAGCCTGAAATACGAGGCCTCTGTGTAATGTTTGTGGACCATTTCACGGCCAGATTTGTACTGCGATGCATATGATCCGAGTTTCGAAAATCACCGTTAAATAAATATAATTCTATGTGATAACTAGCGAACCGAATTTATGTGCTAAATAACTAGAACATATTTTATTTTATATAGTAAAAAAATTAAAAATTTATGTTAAAAATACAAAAATTCAAAAATATTTTGTTCCTATATTACAAGAGTTTAAATACTACAAAACATACTCACCATACATATTGAGTCAGTGGAGGGTTAAAAAAAACTCACTGATGCAGTGAACAATGAAAACATTCTCCAAGTTTTGTATCATAAACCGTTATCGGTTGATCTCGTAATAATGGACGATACTGGGAGAAGCACTGCTCAACATAACAAGAATATGGTCTTGGATATTTCATTAAAGGAATTTCACTGACAAACAGATTTAAATTTCACTGACGTCTAATTGACCTTCCAAATCTTTACAGTATGATATTTGCTACATTTTTGACCTAACAGTCTCTCCACTACTTGTAAAATATCAACTAAATTCAGCAACATATTACTGCAAACGAGAATGAAAACTCCGTTTACTTTCGGCAGTATGTCACTAGTTACTTCACTTAATTTACCATTACTATATAAAGAATAAACGGTTTGATGTAATCAAGACAAATTACTGACTGACAAGAAAACGGCAGTAGTATTGAAGTCTAGTGAACTGCGTCAGTTATTCGGAAATAAGAGATTCCCCTTCGAGGCAGTAAGGTCAATACGTTTATTAAGTAAATACATTACATTGTGGTTTCATTAATATGAAAAATTGTACTTTTTGTTTATTTTCAAAACTTTTAACAAAAAATGCGATTTTAGCCCAATTATTTAAAATATTTATTTACATAAAACTATTTTAAAACTGTTTTTATGTGAAATAGAATTTCGGATGTAGATTAATGTTATGGTTTGAAATGTCTTATATTTTCTTCTATCCATAAGCAAAATAAAACATCGTTTACATAAAATCTGTTCCCAAATTATATCTGATTCAATTTTTAAAACAATTTTAGTTGTAAATTTTGTGACAAACGTGTTTTCCTTAACGTGTGCGGAACTATCCCTAAGTTTATTATGTTTGAAACATATTGTAGACTTACATGAAAAATAATGTTGCTAATTATAGTTTTATTGAAATAAAACATCGTAAAAATTACAATGTGTTAATAAGAAGATTTAAATACTTCTTTCTAATAATAATGATGATATAATAAAAAACTTAAAATAAAAATGTTGTTTGTTATTTCAGGAATAATTGGACACAAACACACAACACTTTCTGTAACTAGGGTGAGTTTACACGAGGCAGATTATTACATTTTTTTTGCACATCGCCTCAAATAATAATTAACAGTTCAACTTGATTTTTCACCTGCACATTTTTTTGTGAACTTATTCCCCCCTATTCATGCATTTCATTGTGATGTGTGTATCATTTACCTCTTGTTTGTCTTTTTCATGTAACATTCTTTGTAATAGGTTTTAATTCTGTTTTCTTCACTGTTTTGAATGCTATTATTTATATCTGTTCTTTGTTCTTATTATCTATTTCCATTTTTTAAATGTGTTTTATATATTCTTGTATAAAATCCCAAACTCTTACATTTTTAGAAGTTTATAATGTATATCCTTTTTTAAATATTTTATACAATCAATTATTATAATTCATCCGAGATGTTAACATACCTTTCTACTTTATCCAACCATTGACCTTCTCTTATCTGTCATCTATTCATAATTTCCGTTTTTCAAGTTCTAATTGGTTTTCCTCTGCTTCTCCTCCTTTCAGCTTTCTTCCTTTTTATTATGCTTAAATTATATTTATACATTATTATATGTATTTTCAGTAAGGAAATGTACGAAAAAGGTAAAAGTTATGAACTAACTCCAACTTAATTTACCATCTGCTTCTTAGACATCAATTTTTTTTTATAATTTTACTTAATTGTTTTAACACATTTTTATCACTTCACTCTTTGTTACCTCACTTTCATAGATGTAATTATATCAGTTTATAATTTTTTATTGTGTGACCTTTTGTTCTTAATTCTATTTACATTTTAAAATTTCGATTCTCTTATGATATATTATCTACTCATGTTTCGTGTACTGAAGTTTTTAAATATATTCATGTACCACATTTTACCTTCATTTGCCCAATTTGTTTTCGAAATGTAATAACATGATATGCAAATAAATTTAAAATGTATATATCATTAATTTTATATAGAACAATTATAATAAAAATTACACAATAAAATTATTTATTTTACGAAATGTGCCTTAATGATTCAAATTAATGTATTAATTAGGCAAATATATGAGACATTGGAGTTCAGATTTTAAATAATTCATTAAGAACTTATAAAGGATGCAATTTTATCCCAATATTAAATATACAATTAAAATGTCATATAATATTATAAGTGTAACATTAGGACAGACAGGTTGTTTTATGTATTTTACTGGAATACTAAAAAAAAAAAATTATTCAAACTAGCATAATAACTAATAAAATAAAAATATTTATTTTCAATATACTCTATATCCAATGTTATTCGTTTACGGTACGGTAATTTGTTTATGGTTGTGAAATACTTTTTTTTTTGTACTACCGGTATATAAATACTCAGCCAAATAAAAACATTTTATAATTATTCGTAATGACACTAAATTGATTTGTTGCATAAATCAAACAGTCTGAGTTTTGTAGTCACAGCTCATTAGTACAACAGCTAATTAGTCCTGGGTTCGATTTTCCCTCAGTCTACGGGAACTTTTCTTAAAGGGAATTAATTTTTTATAGTTGCCTATATTTTGGAATGTAGGTTTGGTTTAGGTTCAAGAACTCTCCTGGTGGATTTATAATTCATCATACTATTGGTGTAAGGTAAGTCCGACTTCCAGTCGCCCCAACCTCAGATGTGGGTTATAATTCCCCCAACACGAGGAAATAAATAAACATAATATCATAATGGAATAATGAAAATATAAATAATACTGGTCTATACAATATTGTATAAAGTTTTATAGAAACAAAGAATGCTATTTTTAATTTGAATAAATGTTTTTGACTGTGACGCATTTCACAAACAAGGGAGTAGGAAATGTAGAGACAAATCTTAATTTCCGCAGTTTTGTATTCCTATGTTTTCTTTATTGCGGAAACTTAACCAAAACTCAGGAAATCTTTACTTCGGAAATGAAACCTTCGAATACATATGTTACTTTTTACTTTTTTTTTTCCTTATTTCAAATTTCTATAATTGTAAGAATTCTTTATGCTCTAACTTAGTTTGCTCTCAAAATGAAACATTTCACTGTAGCAGTAAAGGTTAATTTGAAAAGTTCAGTCATAGAATGGAGAGAACATTTAGTTCAATTTAGTTTTGTTTATTCTAAACGACTTTACACCTTTACTAAGTTTTTCTTAAGTAATTGTTAAGAGTTGGTAGTTCAGTTAATTAGAATTGTTTGCCACGGTGGAATAATGACTTCCGTGCTCGTATATGGATATTTAAGGGCATATAACTGTGTATCACTTTCTTCACACGGGAAGTTGAACCAGGGTCCCATATAATATCACCCACTGCACTGTCCATACTTCGGGTTCCGCGCTGGGCAGATAGATGACCATAATGTGGTATATTTTCAATTTACGCACCACTTCGGCAAAGAACTTCACATAGATTGGTATACTCGGACCAACGGATCTACTATGCCCCTATAGCGCTGACATCGCTTTTAGAAAAATACACGTCTATACTCGCACCATTTCACCGCACTCCCCTCCCCCCACTACATCAAACAGGAGCCAAAGTATCTTATCGAGTAGTGATGTTGCCAAACTTCCCCCAGTTTCATGGTTCTTGAATATTGAATAATGCAAGGTTGGAGTCGAGTTGACAGTACTGGAGTGCAAGTGCAAGAGAGAGAGAGGGAGAGAGAGACAGAGAGAGACAGAGAGAGATATATGAATGCAAGGAGGGAAATGATTTGCCGAGGCAGAAAAGGAAGTAGGCTTCAGTTCGCATATCTTACGGCGGCGCAGATCCGTTCGACAGACAGTGTTCTTGTATTGTGTAGAGAGAGAGTATTTATGTTTATATGTTTGAGTAGTATAAAGTGTGCTGTGTGAGGGATGATGAAGAGAAGGAAGAAGGTGAAACCCGGTGCCGCCATGTAGCCTACTCCTGTCGAAAAGCACAAAGAGGGCCGCCAAGTTTAACGCTCTCATCTGACGGACAAATCGCTATCAACAGCATTACATGCCTTCTCAACATATGTACTGCGGAGAGGTTTGTAATTTAATGCCGGAATCTGGTGCACAATCTAGCAATTAAAAATTGTACAGCACTACGTCTCCTGGTCCCGAGATAGATAAATTTGGAATTATATTAATTTGTAATGTAATGTAAGCCCATGTTTTCCCTTAGGCCTAAGAGATTTAGGCGCTCTCCCCTACAGAGAAGAATTTGAACCATACTAATTTAGTTACACTTGTTTTCGTATACATGTCATTTGAGTGGTCCGTGGTCAGCCTCATACTGACATCTAGAAAACCAAGGTAGTACTAGGACGGGAAAATTCGGTAAATTTTGCTTAGAGGCCTTTTCAATCAGGCTTAAGGATCTATTACGAGCCTGAAAACCTTCAGACTCGGGACCCACGACTTAAAGTCCCTCCCGGAGGACTTGTTCCTTGGATTTTTCCATCCTAAAAAATCCATTGACCTTGGCCGGGTTTGAACCCGCGACCCTCATGACCAGAGGCAAGGAGCATAACCACTAGTCCACCGCGACCGACATGTTTATATTAATTTAAAAATTAAAATGTTCAACCCTCCGGATATCGAACGGGGTCCACTACTGAGAAAGCAGGCATTCTACCATCTGAGCCAGCACGACGGTCTTGGGTATGGGGCTTAAGCACGTTAAAGAGCCTTAAGTATAAAAAAGAGACCCCGATCAAAATTTGTTGGTCCTGTAATGCCGACATTTGAATTGCGACGCTAATAACCTGAGATGTTAAAAGAATTTCAAAAAAAAAAAATGCAAACTTCCAGTATTCTTTTATTTCGGATACTAGAGTTCAGAGTTAATTGAAGTTTTTAAAATGTCAGTTATTGAATGAATATTAATACCAACTTGTACTAAATATCTTAATTAGTTCATTTTTGTCAAAATTTAATTTTACAGAATCATTAAATTTACGGGCAAATAATGACCAGGTATATATATATATATACATATATATATTTGTAGGCCCTTGTTTCCCTCAACGAGATGTAGGCGATCTCCCCCTACAGGAAGGAAATTGAACCATACTAATTGAGTTACACTTGTTTTCGTATAGAAGTCATTGGAGTGGCTCATGGTCAGCATTCCGCCTCGTACTAACATCTAGGAAACCAAGATAGTACTAGGACGGGAAAAATTCGGTAAATTTTACTTAAGAGGCCTTTTTATTCAGGCTTAAGGATCTTTTACGAGCCTCAATATCTTCAGACTCGGGACCCACTGCTTTAAGTCCCTCCAGGAGGACTTGCTCCTTGGATTTTTCCGTCCTAAAAAGAACCATCGACCCCGGCCGGGTTTGAACCCGCGACCCTCGGGATCAGAGGCAAGGAGCATAACCACTAGTCCATCGCGGCCGATGTTAATAGTTAAATTTTGAAAATACGAGTACTTTGGTTAGCGCTAGATGTTTTATTTCTAATAAAGATCAGAACCTACCCTACTTCAACACAAACAATCGTTAGGCTAATGTTAAATTACACCTCGTAAAAGAACCATAGTCGGCCGCGGTGGACTAGTGGTTATGCACCTTGCCTCTGATCATGAGGGTCGAGGGTTCAAATCCGGCCGGGGTCGATAATTTTTTTAGGATAGAAAAATCCAAGGAGCAAGTTCTCCGGAAGGTACAGTAAGCCCTGGGTCCCGAGTCTGAAGATTTTCAGGCTCGTAAAAGATCCTTAAGCCTGAATAAAAGGCCTCTAAGCTAAATTTACCGAATTTTCCCGTCCTAGTACTACTTTCATTTCCCAGATGTCAGTATGAGGCGAAATGCTGACCAGGGGCGACTCGAATGACATCGATACGAAAACAAGTGTAACTAAATTAGCATGGTTAAATTTCTTCCCTGTAAGGGGAGAGCACCTAAATCTCGTTGAGGGAAACAAGGGCTTACGAGATACAAGAAAAGAACCATAAGACTAAATGAATAATAATAAAGCGATGCGACTACAAGCCTTTGGTAGAGAATCAATTCTTGGTTTGAATTATTTTGGAAATTTCTTTGTAGTCATGGATGTTACATTATTATTATTATTGCTCCTTGAGGCAGTAGTAGGTTAAGGCTCTCACCTTTCTGGACAACCGGCACCCCGAGATGTCAGCCATGTGATCAGCTGATTATCACTAAAGGTTCAAGAAGCGGAACTAGCAACCCTCTCAATTGGGATTTATACACAGACGAGTTGGGTACCGAAGCGTAAAGATGGCAGTCCTGTCACTGTCATCCAGCTTGTAATGCAGCCAAGGGAAAATTTAACTCAACTAAAATTCTCAAATATTCATCCCAGACTGCTCGAGCCATTAAGAACCAAGCAATAAAGCTCCCCAAGATCCATCCAAATATTATCCTGCCGCCTATGCCTAGGATACTTTAATGGCATTTTCTACCAAGGGATTCTCATTACAAATTTCGGAAGCATTAGAGTTAACCCTTTCGCTTCAGGTTTAAATGCTCAATACATTTCCCCAGAAACCGGATTTAAGTTACCATAAATTATATTGCCTATTTTCTGACATGCAAAACAAAAGATAACGGTACTTGAGATCTCAATAAGGGTGAAGGCCGATACACATTCCTCTATGTCCATATATGTTAACAAAAGATTACCCTGCCAAGGGATGTACAAATTATTGCAAAATATATAACAGCAGAGTTAAGTGTGTGTACCTCGTTTTCTGAGTTGAAGGCCATTTTACTGCCGGCGAGTCTGCCTCGTCTTTTGAGGCTAAAGGCTTAATATATATTAGTTTTAATAACACTGACTTCCAGCCCAGTTTCATAGTGTTTAATGGAATCTGTTCACTTTAATTTAATAATCGGAGCAGCTGAAAGTTATCTAACATTAAATTGTTAATGTGAACAGACAGGCGAATGGAGAAGACTACATAACATTGAGCTACATGATCTTTATGGGAAACTAGATATAATAAGTTGTCTCGTATATTGCTATGAGCAGGACCTGTGGGACGAATAGGGAATAAAAGATGAGCATGGACGATACTTGTAGGAAAATGACAGGGAAAACGCTCAGTTGGTAGACCAAGCATGAGATGGTGAAAATAACATGAATCATGATTTAAGTGAAGTGGATTATATAAGGGATGATTGAAATACATTAGCTCAGGATAGGGATGTGTGGAGGACTTATATCCGTGCAGCCATGAACCTACGGATTCGATAGTGCCAGTGAGTTAGTTAAGCTATTCGTCGTAATATAACCCAGTATTTTGGAATATAATCTTGTGAACAAAGCTTTGGAATTTCTTCTTGTGAACCCACATCACTAAAATTCCGCGTTATAGCGAGAATATGAGGCATTTAGAATTCACAGTTTCATTGTAAATGCATTGCAGCTGTTTCCATTTTGTTTTGGTTCTGAACCGAATGAACAATATTTTATACGAGGATACGCGATAAGATTTAAATACATAACAAAATATAATGCGTATATATGCTGCGGCTAGAGTACATATGACAGGCCATTGAATCAGTCTAGTTATGGACCATTTATATCTAATGAGACCTAGTTTCATCCTGAAATGTACTGTGTGCATGGCCAGGACATGGTCGATGGCACACTACACACTAGATTTGGTCCAACAATGACAAGGGGATGAGAGAGGGTGTGTTGTTGGCGTCTCTATGACTGTTGCAGCATGGAGAAACAGACATGAACACGATTATAGTAATTATGTCAGGGGTTGTTGCACTTGACCAACCAAATTTATAATGAGCATATTGCCAACATGGAGAGTTTGAAGGGTTTAGCTTGTTGGAGTTTATGTTTGTATATCAGTGGTGTTTCATGGAGCTAGTCCACACCTAATATTTAAGACGCTAACCAGAGGTTCATGGGCACGCGGGCTTACACTTTCCATACATATCTATCCTTCCCTCATTCGAGTCCCGGTGGGTCAGGATTTTTAAACCGTCCCAAACCTTCTGGTGGAACCGTGGCCCTGGGATCGACACAGCCTCTAACGGAAATGAGTATTAGACGCTTGTTCTAGGGTTTAAGGTGGCCGTCACTAATGTTTGTCAACCTGGCTGACTTTGAAGTGTCAATTGTATAGAAAAACTGGGAGCCTTAACCCCCAATACCCCAAAGGTCGCCTATGGCCTTCACCATTATGTTTGTTATTCTCTCACCTCATTTTTGGCCTACCTTTGGACGCTTTCCTCTGATTTACCTACAAGAAGTCACCATTCCATCATTTCATTCCCATTCATGATGCATGTTTTGCCTATCCCTAATTGTTCTAATTGTTTCTGATTTCCCAAAAATATCGTGTTGCTAGTATGTTACTTAGTCCATTCACCTGTCCGTCTCGGTTTGGTCCAAAAGTATTCATAAGTAATGCCACGAGTGATTTCCAAATTATCGTTAAATTCACAAGTCACGAAGTGACGAGTGAAATAAAGAGTGATATTTGTTAGGGCTATTTAACGAATAAAATTAAGCTGTTTACTCACAAATCATAATTTTAAATATCCATCCATCCATAGTAACTCTGCCCGAGGGCAGATCTTTCACTGCAATCATAGCATTTTCCTGCTATACTTGCAGCTTTACTAGGAATTGTAGGTGTGCTAGTTTCCCGTTGTTTTCCACGCCGGTGAAGGATGATGATGATGATAATGATAAGGATGATGATGCCCAAATGATTTCGGGGACCGTTTGGGCCTTAAAGTTTTCCTGACATTTGTGTTATAGGTGAGGGAAACCCCCGATAAAAACCTCACCCAGAAAAAACTGTCCCGACCGGGGATCGAACCCGGGCCCGCTGCGTGACAAGGCAGCACGCTATCTCGAGACCACAGCGGTGGACTTTATTTAAATATAGTTATTTTAAAATATTTATATACACTGCTCAAAAAAATTAGGGGATATTGTAGAATAACCTATTAAGACTATGTTTTTGGAATAGTATTAGATGCAATCACTTTCTATTATTCCAAGATAATGTAAATAAGAGTTTGAAGTTGTTACGTAACCTCGGTACCACACCAGAGGGCAGTGTCTGTACTGTTGATGTGAAAGGGTGGTGTGGGGGTGAATGTTTTGTTGCTGTTTTTAAATCCAGTCCAGTTTTCAGTTAGTGAATGACTTGCCTTAGGGACAGTGATGCCTCGACAACGTGATTTACCTGAACCAATGGCTTGGAGGACCATAGGAAGGATGGAAGCTGGACAGACACAACAAGAGGTGGCACAAGCCATTGGGGTGTCTCAAAGCGTGATTTCCAGTCTTTGGAATCGTTTTCAAAGAACATACTGTTCACAGAAGAGCCGGACAAGGTCGACCATGGGCAACAACAGCAAGGGATGACCGTTACCTCTTGTTAACAGCCCGTCGGAATAGACAGCAGAATGCAACTCAACTGCGAAATACACTTCAAACAGCAACAGGACGCAGGGTGTCAACTCAAACTGTCCGTAATCGACTGCATGGAAGTGGTCTCTATTCCCCTAGGGTCATAGTGTGTACCAGGTTAACTCCACAACACCGTAGAGATCGCAGAAACTGGGCGGAGGATCATCGTGGGTGGAGGCATGGTGAATGGAGATCAGTTCTTTTTTCTGATGAGTCGCGATTCAACGTGGAATGTGATAGTCGGCGTGTATTCATCTGGAGGGAAAAAGGGACACGAAACAATCCAGCATTTGTACGTGAAAGATCCCCATATGGTGGCGGTGGATTGATGGTGTGGGCAGGAGTCAGTAGTGGTGGACGTACGGACCTCTACGTTATCCAAGGTGGTACTTTGACTGCGGTAAAGTATAGAGATGAGATTCTCCGACCTTTTGTCGTGCCTTATGCTGATGCCATAGGTGATTCTTTTCTTTTATGGACGATAATGCACGACCCCACAGAGCTGGCTTGGTGGACGACATGCTGGAAGTGGAGGGTATCGAGCGTATGCAATGGCCAGCTTCCTCCCCGGACTTAAATCCGATTGAGCATGTGTGGGATGCATTAGGCAGGTGCATTGCAGGCAGACCAGCACCTCCCACAACTGTTCCAGAGCTGCACATTGCTCTTATGGAAGAGTGGCCACGTATCCCCCAAGAACTCATTGCTAACCTCATTGCATCAATGCCACACAGGTGTGAGGCAGTGCTGGCCGTTCGAGGAGACCATACACCATACTAAAGAAACATTTTCACCCATGTTAATGCTGCTTTGTTTGTTTGCCATATTCCTAATCAGGATCTCTTTGACATCTGGTGTGGTACAGAGGTTACGTAACAACTTCAAACTCTTGTTTACATTCTTTTGGAGTAATAGAAAGTGATTGCATCTAATACTGTTCCTAAAAACATAGTCTTAGTAGGTTATTCTACAATATCCCCTAATTTTTTTGAGCAGTGTATTTAATGTAAACAGCGATGTTTGAAAACAAATGAGAAGCGATAGGTATGCTTCATCTGCTTATTTTGTTTATCACTGCAACCAGATCATACTATTTATTGCGAAATAGGAACGCAATATTGTAAGACTGCACTCTAGTGCAGAAAAAATTAAACACATCGAACTGTATATATAACCAACATTATAGGTTATTAATTAATTTTTCTCTGAAACAGCTCAGACAAATCAGTATTTAAAAATATAATTATTGAACATACAATTATCAGATATGTAGGTCGAAGGACTCTGTTTATTATTTGCTATATTCAAAGTATTTGTTAGAGAGTCAGTCACTGCAAAATAATTCTATGACCTGTTCAGAATATTAAAAAGGAGGAGGAGCTTTCTTTATTTTGGTAATAAAAAATTCGATAATTGTCGAAGAGAAAAACGGCTATGATTGGATGTAAAACAAAATTCATTGAAACGTGATTGGTCATTGATTTCCATTTGGTTCTTGAGTTAAATAGTCTTAATAACATTATTCTCAAACACTGGTAATAGTCCAAGATCCGGCTGCAAGATTACTACGTTCAACGAGTGTATGAACAAAATGAAATTTTTTCATAAAATTGTGAATTACTGAATACATTTTTGCCGAGTTGCCTATTAAAAATTCGGCCGCCAGTATGTTTAATTAAAATATAATTAATGTATTTATTCGAAATAATTTTATTCGCTTGTTATTAAAATAAATTATAATCCAGTTCGCAGAAATCGATGTATAGAGCTTGAAAAGTTTTGGTTGCCATTGCACACTTAGCCGTAAACATCCTCGCGGCTACAGCAGGCTGTGACACCAATCAGTAATAAAATGGCGGTAAGTACGTATTTATTGTTTTATATTGTTCCCTCGCAGCGGAAAGTAAAACCACTGCCCTTTATGTATACTACGCACGATGTATATACAAAAATATAGCCAAAAGATAGTGTTAAAATACATTGTACTAAACAAATCACAGCATTTTAAATGGACTGAACTTTATTTGAAACTCTATGTCAATACTACACAGAGAATATAATAACAGGATGAGAATTCTTGAAGACATAGAGATTCTAAAAGAAGCAAGGAATAAAGACCTTCTCAACGAGAACATAACCGCAGACATAAATCTGTTATACAACCTGTATAACACCATCAGTTCCAGTTAAAACGCAGAAAATGAAACATTGTTTTCGAAAGGCCTCCATATTAGAATAACTTGAAGAAGTTTAATAATTTAGTTGAGGACGACTGACTTACCAGGTAAAAATTACATAATTAACATCTTATGGCTACTAGTTCCCTCCCCCATTCGGCAATGTTCCCTCCTACCACGCGCCTTTGGTTTTACAAGACGGTTAACAGTTACCAGAATTGGACTGTTTTTTGTAAACCATAACTGAAAGAATGACAGTTTTTTTTATCTAAGGCACTGATGTTCTAATAAGTAAAAATTACAAATAAGCAACAATTGATCACCATACACTTTCTGAACATGATGAATATTATGATAACGATTATGATGCCCAGGAACCGTATGGCTCTTATCGGAGTACAAGAACTTCTTCAATTGGATATCAGTACTATTTACAAGAAATTTAAAAATGGGATTAGAATATTTCTTATGGAATTTCGGCCAATATAGGACCGGTGTCCACCCAGTAGCATGAGGAATTTGGTTAACTATAATAACAAGCGGCTCCAGGCTGAGGAAGTCAGCTGTAACGGGACCCTACATGCTCACCAATATACTGTTTGGATGATTATCCACCACTATAATTGACACATGTGGATGTGAGGGTAGCAGCCGGTTGGTAGTCCAAGGACCCGCTAGGTGTGTCTCACCATAGACTCGTTGTATTTAATTTGCATGTAATGCTAGCAAATACCCGGCGTGCGCTGCTACGCCTAAATAAATGAAATGTGTATTTGCGTTTAGTTGAATAAGTGAAAGGAAAAATAATTATAAATGTATATCATTATTATTATTTTTATATGCCCCGTGTTGATTACACGGTGTTGTCGAGAATTTGCTTATCTCGATCTTCTTGGCATAAATTAGTTAAATGACAAAAATTATGTATAATCCGTATTATCCACTGCTACGCTTGCACGGGAATCTACTGATTCCAATCTACTTGCATTAATTAGCTGAAAGACAGAAATACATATTATTGTGTCGCGGACTTTTTTGTAGATTTTTTTAGATATTCAATTCTGTGTACTTTAATTTGGTGTAATTTGTTATGGTTTAGGCAACGTAAGTCATCTATACGTCCAAAGGTACAATTTTTATAGTGCACCGATATCCCCTCTTTTTTATCCCCTAGCCTATAGTAGGCCTACGTAAGAGTAATATGTTATAACGTTATATATGTTAATTTCCCGAGAAAAAAAAACTCAAAACGATGGGGAAAAAACCCACTGGAATCGATCAAATAGTTTTTGAGCCCATAAAGGACAAACAGACGGATTTACACTCATTTGTTATACAAATATATGAGTATTGGTCCGTAAACAAATGTGAATGCACACCGATAAAATTTTACCTTCATCCGCCACTGTTGTATATGAATCGAAAATCAAATATATTGTAGTCTGTCTCTTCGGCAGTGGATCAAAGTTCCAACATCAAACATTCACAACGGATTGATAGTTACAATTAGGAAATCATTGGGTAAAGTGTCCTGCGAAATCAAATAAAAGCGTTAGCTGGGGATGTCTACCTTTGGTCAAGGTCTTGTGCACTTAACGACCTCTTGTTTGGTAAATTTACTCCCTCACCCCGCATGTTATGGATCAATACCTGTACATTCTAATCATATTATGAATAATTACAACTACCCTAACTGAAATTATGCAAGCTTACACACATTTCACTAGACATGTGTTTGAAGTATTTTGCTCGGAAGCACAAACCAAAATAGTTAATTTAACCGTAGTTTCAAAGTAGCACAACAAAATATTTACACACGATTCGGAACCTCTGAAACAAAATTTGAGAATAATAATAATAATATTATTATTGTTATTATTATTGTTATTATTATTATTTTTATTATTATTATTTTTATTATTTATTATTTTTATTATTATTATTAACTCACTAGCACTATCGAACCCGTGGGTTCATAGCCGCGCGGACATAAGCTCTCCATACATCCCTATCTTGAGATAATGTTTTCCAATTATTCCCTGTATAATCTACTTTCTTCGCCTCATTCTTGGGCGTTTTCCCTCTGGTTTTCGTACAAGAAGCTTCCATGCACGTCTTTCATTCCGCATTCGTGCCACATGTCCTACCCAGCGCAGTCTACTAGAGTTTAACTGTTCTTATTATATCTGACTTCTTATAAGGACCATGTAGTTCACAGTTATGTAGTTTTCTCCATTCACCTGTCTGTTCATCTCTCTTTGGTCCAATATTTTTCCTAAGGACTTATTCTCAAATACTCGTAATCTCTTTTTTTATTATTAATATTATTATTATTAGTAGTATTTTGGTATCATCAAAGTCTTAGGTCCATGGCCGCGCGGACATAAGCTCTCCATATGTCCCTATCCTGAGCTAATATTATCAAATCATCTCCTGTAGGCTCAAATTCCACTTCCATCGAATTATGACTGATATTCTATCACCATATTCTTGACTTACTTATCTACTGATCGTTCTTTTTTTTCTTTTGGTTTTCCTACAAGTACTTTCTATGCACCTCTTTTATGCAAATATAATAATAATAATAATAATAATAATAATAATAACAAATATCCTCAACTCGTGTCTAACTCAGGGTCGGGTCGATGAATGAGATAAGATGAAACCCCTATATTTGTAGAGGTGTGTGAACTGAAAGGCTGCCGGGCCCATCCCTGACGCACGGTCACAGGGGCGGATGAACAAAAAGAAATGGATGAGATGTGTATTGAGAAATGATGAAATTAGATTTGTGGCGGGGGAAAACGGGAGAAACCCCGAGAAAAACCTGCCCAAGCTCCGTATCGTCCACCACGATACCCACATGGAGTGACCGAGACTCTATCTCGGGACCCCAGCGGTGGGCGGCGAGTGTCTAACCGCTTGCATCACGGAGCCGCCAATAATAATAATAATAATAATAATAATAATAATAATAATAATAATAATAATAATAATAGACTAACAATAATAATAATAGACTAACAATAATAATAATATGATGATGATCATGATGATTATTATTATGATTATGATTATATGATAATTATTATTATGATTATGATTATGATGATGATTATGATTATTATTATGATGATGATTATTATCATTATTATTATTATTATTATTATTATTATTATTATTATTATTATTATTATTATTATTATTATTATTATTATTATTATTATTATTATTATTATTATTATTATGACGACGACGACGGTAGTAGTAATTAATAATAATAGAATGATTTAGCTTTCTATCACATTGTCTAGAATTACTGTTTTCCAGCTGATTTACAACTGACGTGCTTACAAGCTTACATGTACTGTGCTGTTTGTTTACATGTTGTATAGCATTTCCTTTAGTCTCTGCAAAGTTCTGTGTGCATATATCAGGAAATTGACAGGGTGCTGGGAAATGAGAGGTTAAGATATAATCAAGAAAATATAGTTGAGATTCCTGACCCAATACATATTCAATTACTGGATCAGGATATTTCGAAAAATGAAGTGGTCTCTTCCATTAAATGTTTAAAGAGTGGTAAAGCACCTGGAATTGATGGAATACCAGGGGAATTCTTGAAAAATATATCATCCAATAAATTATTAGACGTTTTGAAAACTGCGTTCAACAAACTTTTTAATGGAGGAGATTATCCGGAAGCCTGGGCGACAGGTGTCATCCAACCACTGTACAAAGGAAAAGGTGGGACACAGGTACCAGAAAGTTACAGGGGAACTTGTCTCTTGTCAGTGTTCGGAAAAATATATTGTAAAGTACTTTACGAACGCATGAGACAATGGGCTAAAGAGAACTATAGGCTCTCAAAATATCAGGCAGGTTTTAGAGAAGGGTACTCCACGGTGGACAACGTATTTGTTCTGAGAACATAATTGATGACAATCTGAAAATGAAGGGGGGTAAATTATTTTGTGCATTCATTGATTTTAAGATGGCATTTGATACTGTGGACCGAAGCGCACTTTGGGAAAAATTAAATCGGAAAGGATTGTCTCATAAAATGATATATGCCTTAATGTCAATTTATAAATATGTTAAATTTTGTATAAAAGTAGACCAAGGGCACATTACAGAGAGCAGTGAAGCCAATCGGGGAGTGAGACAAGGTTGCATTTTATCACCAATGCTATTTAATCTATTCGTTGATGATATTGTAGACGTAATGCTAGAAGGAGAAATTGAGGCTCCGGAGATAGGAAATGTTAAAATCCCAGTCCTGTTGTATGCAGATGATTTAATTATCTGTTCCAAGACAATCAAGGGATTGCAAAGAGGTCTTGACCTACTGGAAATATACTGTAGGAATTGGGGATTGACTGTAAATGTTAGTAAGACAAAAACAATGACCTTTAAAAATGGGACGGTTTATGGTAGAGCAGAGGAATGGAAATACAAAGATCAAGTACTTCAAAACGTGAAACATTTTGAATATCTAGGTACGACGTTGAAAATGAACGGGAAGTGGAAAAAAACATATTGATATAGCATTATTTAAAGGGAGGGGACAACTTAACAGTGTACTCGGCATTCTGGGTCGAGTGCCTGATATTCCAGTCAGCACATTAGAAAAAAATGTATGGAGCGATGGTCAGGCCAGTAATGCACTATAGTAGTGAGATTTGGAGTTTCCAAAGAACGGAAATACTAAATAAGGTATATACGCATTTTCTAAAATATATTACAGGACTTAGTAAGGCAGTTTCTAACTGTGGAATTCTATATGAATTTGGGTCATTCCAGGACGACATAAACTGCAAACTTCGTGTACTCAAATACTGGTTGCGAGTAATCCAAGGTGAACAAACAATGCTTAGAGCAATTTGTTACGACCACCAAATTAAAAACATAGATGTTAAATTTTGGGCAGACGAGGTTAGGAGAGAACTCCACAAGATTGGGATGGGCTGGATATGGGAAAAAGGGACTGAAAATCGCAAGAACGTGTGGAGAAAAATAAGGAGGAGGTACTTAGATATAAACCAACAAGATACTTTCGCCGAGTGTACAGGAAAACGCTCACTGTGTTTACAAAGAGACCTAAAACACGTCTGGGAAAAAGAATCGTATATACTCAACCTAGGATTTAAAGAGAGATCAGGGCTTGCTTGGTTTAGGCTAGGGGCATGGAAATTGCAAAAAATTAGCGACGAGCACGATATGCGAATATGTCCAATGTGCGGGAAATTTGAAGATGAGGTACATATATTAGGACAATGTAATGATTTAGAATATTGGAGACGTCAGTTATTACCGGAAAGATTTCTAAATTCAAATCGGGAAAGACTGGCATGCTACGAGTTATGGGGAAATCCAGAAAATTGGATAAACTTGGGTAAATTTCTGGACAAAACGCGGAAAATAAGAACAACACTCATTCATGAATAAATATATGTTATCAAAATGCAATAACATCAATTCTTAATAATTATATATAAATTAATTAATCTATAATGCTATTGTGTTATTATTTAATTGTAATATTACTGTGTTTTCTTAAGTAATTGCAATGTTACGGTTTTTTTAGTGTATTGTGCTATTGTGTTATTATTTAATTGTAATATTACTGTGTTTTCTTTATGTAATTGTAATGTTATTGCTTTTTTTAGTGTATAATGCTATTGTGTTATTATTTAATTGTAATATTATTGCGTTTTCTTTATGTAATTGTAATGTTATTGCTTTTTTTGTTTTGTTGTTTATTTTTCTTCACACTAGTAGCAATTATTTCTTTATTGTAACGGACTGTCAAAAGCACGTACGGCTTACTGCCCGTGCGACCCATATTTGTAAATAATATTGTGAATATCTTACTTTTGTCTAATAAAGTCCTACTACTACTACTACTACTACTAGTTTCTGCAAAGAATAGCCTGGTCACTAAGAATCAGTTATACAAGATTTGACCTGACTCTCCTTGATTATTTCCTATGGTGATATATAAAGTCACTTACATTCGAGGCTCCATATATATGAATTTAGTTGTCCGTATTTCAGCTGCCTGTGATGTGATTCGAAACACGCCAGGGTGCAGCAGAATCTTGTACATTGTCAAGCTAGCATTGAGGTTGATAGCCGTCAGTTTGAGCAACTGTTGTAAGATACAAAATGGTACGTTAATTGTGCCAATGGTGGTTCTTGTAATTAACTTATAAATAATGCAAATTAAAAAAGACTAGACAGTTATATGAAAGCCAATTTTATTCCTATATCTCCTTAAGCTAGCTTCTCGGACACTAGGTTTCCTCTCTCAAATTGTTCAGTGAAACATCCCCCAAGCCCTGTTTACTTTGTTCACTCTCTTAACAGAATCGCTCAGTATTAGGAGAGATAAACAAAGCGATTCATGATGTTTATTTTTTATTTTATTTAGCCTGATGGAGTTAGGCCATGTGGCCTTCTCTTCCAATCACCAGGACAAACATATATTTACTAAGTGAAGAATTGATCAATAAGATAACGTTATATTATGATCTATAATACAACTATGTTAATGATACTTAAGATTAAGACTAAAACTAATAATAAAATGTATTCAAGCAAGATAAATTGTTGGTAGGCTGTCCCTGTCTAATAAATAAATAAATAAATAAATATATGTATATATATATATATATACTTACTCACTGGCACTATCAAACCCGTAGGTTCATGACCGCGTGGACATAAGCTCTCCATGTCCTGCCCATCGCAGTCTATAAGACTTAACTGTTTATATCTGGCTTCCTATAAAGACTATATAGTTCATTGTTATGCTGTCTTCTCCATTCACCTGTCAGTTCATCTTTCTTATATATATATATATATATATATATATATATATATACACCGCTGTGGTCTCGAGGTAGCGTGCTGCCTTGTCACGAAGCGGGCCCGGGTTCGATTCCCGGTCGGGACAGGCTCCTGGATGAGGTTTTCTCGGGTTTTTTCCTCAACTGTAAGACAAATGTCAGGAAGCTTAGGGCCCAACGGTCCCCGAAAATCATCCGGCCATCATCATCATCATCATCATCATCATCCTTCACCGGTTTGAAAAGCAACGGGAAGCTACCACACCTATAATTCCCTAGTAAAGCTGCAAAGCATAGCATTGAAAATGCTATGATTGCAGTGAAAGACCTGCCCTCCGGCAGAATTAAGTATGGTTGGATGGATATATATAAGAAAAATAATGAGATATAGAAAATTAATTTTACGATTATACAATATTTAAACAAACGAAAATATTGTTAACCTTAATATTATTTTCATAAATAATTAAATTTATTACTTGTTAAAAGAATACGAGTACTATCGGTTAGTTTTATATTAAATAATTCTTCAATTTGTTTTTGAACGATGTTATACTTTGACAGTCTCTGACATAGGGCGGAAGCGAATTCCATGTTATGGCAAAGAGACCCCGTTTATTTGTTAATGCGCTTAAATCGCACAAGGATGAAGATTCATCACAAATCACTGTAAGTAAAGTATGTTATTGAAATATTTGATTACAGAGCGGCTCGTCGAAGAGAGTATTGGGTGTAGTAAGATGGTTTGAATAGCCGTGGGACTGTATAACTGGACCACACAGGCATGACTTCAGTCTTCTAGTTGACTCCCAGTACACATTCCATTTTGTAAAATTCGTTCATTCCCTTAATTGAACTTAAACATGCATGTATAGCAGACACGCAGAAGTATTCCCCCTCTCTCTCTTTATATCAATGACATCATCACTGTTCTGTCTTTCTCTCACTTTTCAGAACATGTGCGTGCACAAGTAGATGTACTGTACTTGATTCATTGAAGTTAGGGACGGGAATTTATTGCACCGAGACAAGGCTTTTGCACAAATGGAGACCTCAAGTTATCCCTAAAGACTGTAGTTTAAAGGATTTTTCTACACTTTATCAGGACTTTCTCTGCTCGCGTGATGTAGGACTTATACATTTATTACATAGAGCATAATTCATTTAGCGAATTCCGAAGGAATGAAGGTATTGAGGTACTTCTAAACGTAAGATTTAAAAAAAAATATTACAGATCTCCACCAATCCTACCTACTAAACACCGAACATAATTAAGTCCAAAATTAAAAATAAATAAATTATATGTATAAATCATATATTGTGAATTGAGAATTACATATACTTACTTACTTACTCACTGGTACTATCGAACCCACAGGTTCATGGCCGCGCGGACATAAGCTCTCCATACACCCCTGTCCTGAGCTAATGTTTCCCAATCATTCTCTGAATAATTTACTTCCCTCAAATCATACTTAATGTTATCCTCCCACCTCAATCTTGGTCTATGAACTGGGTGTTTTCCCTCTGGTTTTCTTACAAGAAGCTTCCATTCACATTTTTCATTCCACATTCGTGCCACATGTCCTGCCCATCGCAGTCTACGAGACTTAACTGTTTTTATTATAACTGGCTTCCTATAAAGATCATGTAGTTTACTGTTAAGTAGTCCCGTCTTCTCATCTCTCTTTGGTCCAAAAATGTTCCCAAGAACTTTATTCTCAAATACTCGTAATACAAGAAAAATAAATGTTTGTGTTGTTATTCCTGAGTGGGTCAGTTGGTTAGAGCGCTAACGTATAGAGTTAGAGGTCTCGGGTTCAAATTCCGAATACAGGCATATACCAATTACGATAATTTAAAAAAATAAAATCAAGATCGTTAACCAGCAAAATCGGACCGGTACGTATGAGTTCACCTGAAACTATAATTCTCAATAGCAGTCGCAATTTTCAATGTTTCACAACGGAACTCTATATATGCTGTTAAAATAAACCGGGTTAGGTATTCTAAAAAAAAAAGATCGTCAAAATCCAACCATTAGAAGTGGGGTTTAACCTTAAACTCGAAATTAAAAATTGACTATAGCAACGGCCAAGTTTGTTTTGTGTAATAGCTGTATTCAATTAATGTAATTTAAATCACTCTATATGTACTTTCACGTGTCATACGCCACTTGTCGGGACACTTTTCGGGAGATGGATTTTATATATGGATCGCATATATATACTTTTTTGACGATAGAAGCACACGGAGGGCCTTGCCGAATGAGCGATCAACCAAATGTCAGGGCCTCATCCGAGACAATACAACATTAAGACGAAACACACCATCCACACACGCATTCATATGACGATTATGATAATGATGACTATGATGGCCAAATGATGTTCGGGGACAGTTTGGCCTTAATGTTTCCTGACATTTGTCTTATTTATGAGGAAAAACCTCGAAAAAAACCATCACCCAGAAAACTTTTGCCGACTGGGATTCGAACCCGGCCCACGACGTACGAGACAGTACCGCTACCCCGAGACTACAGCTATGTACATTATTATTATTATTATTATTATTATTATTATTATTATTATTATTATTATTATTATTATTATTATTATTGTTGTTGTTTATGTTATTATTATTATATGAGAACAAGAGGATTGGAGGACATGGAGTGGAAGGATAGAGACGAGTGGAGAAGGAAAATAAAACTTTAGGCACATAAATATTTATAACATTAAAAATCTGTATATAAATAATAATAATAATAATTATTATAATAATTATTATTATTATTATTATTATTATTATTATTATTATTAGTAGGCCTATTAGTAGTAGTAGTAGTATTACAAAGACTTTTCGGATATGAAATGAGAAGGGATGCTTGGTCATAGAATAATAGTATAAGAGAGAATTTATCTAAGGTATTAATGGAAAGTATGAAAAAACACTTTAATAAGGCATCATAATTCGAACTCGGTTCTTACGAATACTTTTCCTATATTCTAACATGAAATAACTACTCTAAACATTCAATTGTTATTGAATCAAATACTTCAGGAGTTATCTAATTAAATGCATAACAAGGATTATTATCGTTGGATAATTTAATAAGGTCAGCCTAACCAGTTACAGTTGGTTTTCTACCGCAGAGTCCGCGGTTTGTGTCCCGTTAGACCAAGAAGGAATTTGTGGTGGATGAAGGCGGTGGTTAGGTACTCTCATTTCCCCTGAATTATCAAATAAATCTGAATAATTTAACATTATAACGAACATTAGAATCAAATGGTTGTATTCCTTATATTTCAAATTAAACTTGTTACTAACGGTATCCTGTACATAACATTTTAATAATTACGCCGTTTTATCCCTTAAATTGCCAATGTATACTATAACAATGTTGGCCCTTAGCCTCTCCTTTGTTGGGAGTTATTGTTTGATTAATGGCGGAGACCGTTGTTGAGCCATAGCCTCTCCTTTATGAGGAGTTTATAGATCAAGTTCATTTTTAGTTACCTCATTTGTCCGAAGATGACATGAGTGGCATGCGGTCAACACACCGACTCAATGAGACATCTACACTCAGATTCAATCCAGGAAGTTACTGTGTGTTGGGAATAAGGAACTGGGTTGCCATTTTAACAGTATTTTCTTGAGAGAAATCCTTATATAAAACTGAAGATTGCAACATAGCAAATACATAGTTGTAAGTTGTAGCCGTCCAAGCCACCCCCTCTTAAAGAAAAAAAGTTACCATTTTGTCACTGAGCTCGTGCGGATCTGTACTATCCTGTGTGAAAGTGTCGACTCTCATATTTACTAAAGAAACTAGTTTCCATGCCGCAAAGGAAAAACTATGTTTTTTAAATGAATAGTACATATATTTGGAAAAAGTTCTGCTAACCTTGCCGCTCTACCCTCCTTAACAAACATACCGTTATTATGAGTTTGGCAACATCTACCCTCTGTATATAGGGAGACACTGGCATAGCCCATAAGGTTTGTGATAAGTTCCTGGGTTGAATTTTAGTGAAGTAGGCAACTGGTATTTTAGGACGTTTGAGAACGGTTGGTAAATTTAACTTAGAGGCTACTTTGTTCAGGCTTAAGGATCTTTTACAAGCATGACAGAATTAGGGACCAACGGCTTAAAGTCCCTCCTGAAAGACTAGCTAAACAAATGTAATTTAGTTACGCTTACTTCCCAAAACGTCATGAATTGCACGCGGTCAACATACTGACCCAATGAGACATCTAGTAGGCAACTAAGGTACCACAACTAAAATGAAGATGGTGGATAAATTTTTGCTTAGAGGCATAAGGATATTTTAGGAGCCTGAAAAAGTTTAGACTCGGGACCCACGGCTTGAAGTCCCTCCCGGAGGACTAGCTTCTTGGAGTTTTCCATCCAAAAAAAAAAAATCAATTGACACCGACCGGGTTACAACCCGCGACCCTCGGAACCAGAGGCAAGGAACATAACCACTAGTCCGACATATCCTATAACATACATCTGTTTAGTTTATTATGATAAAACGGACGAATGAGTAAACATGATTTAAATTTGTGTTGAAATGCACAATATACCATAATAGCTTACAGTTAGTTACGCATGGTCCGGCGCATTTACAGTAAATAACTGGCACGAGAAATTAGTGTTTCGTCAATTTAAGGGTTAAAATTGTGTTAAATTTGTATTATGCGGTCTGAATTCCCGGCGAATACTTAACTTCATTATAAAGTAATGCATCTGTACTAAAATAAATTTATCTGAGGAAAATGAACTAAGAAGAAACTGCCTGCTGACGGATGCCCTAGAAGAAATGGTCAAGGGAAAGAAAGTTAGAGACAGAAAAAGACATATGATATTAAAATAAATGGTTTGTATGCAGATACAAAAAGCACGGCTGACTTAAGGAAAGAGTGGAGAATATTGAGTTTGCAGTGAAAGACTTGCATTTGGGTAGAAGATTATAAATGAACTGAACATTTGCGACCCATGCGCAATATATTTTTCTTATATTTACCCAAAAATGCGAGAAATATCATAAAACTGAATGAGAAATGTAAGTATAAATAACTTAAATTGCCACATTTACAATGGCTATTTAACTCGTGCCACAAATGCTAGTCAATGACCAATCACGTTTCAATGAATGTTGTTTTACAACCAATGACAGTCGTGTTTCACCTCGCTCTTTATCGATTTCTCTTTATCAGCTCCTGCTTATGTGAAAAAGAAAGCTCCTCCTTTTTAATGTTCTGAACAGGTCAAAGCATTATTTTTTCTCCAACAAATACATTGAATAAAGCAAATAATGAAAAGACTCCTTGATTTTACTGAGTTGTTTACTAAAAAAATGTTGATTATAATATATAGTTTGATGCGTTTCATTATTTCTCCACTTGGGTGCACTCTTAAATATTGCGATCTTATTTGGCAATAAATAATATGATCAAGCAGCAGTTAATGAACATAACCTCACATTTCTGATTTGTTTTCAAACATCGACGTTTACATTAAATATATAAATATTTTAAAATAACTATAGTTAAACAATGATTTGTGAGTAAACAGCTTAATTTTATTCGTTGAATAGTCCTAACAAATGCCACTCTTGATTTCCAAATTCTCTAGATAAATTGGAAATCACTCGTGGCATTTACTTATGAAAAATGTGCATTATAAAATAGTCATTGCTTTAACAGAATAGCCAACTTATGAGAAACACGCTAAAAACAAATAAACGTCGCCGAGTACGCTAACACAATTGCTAACCTTAAAACCACTTAATTTAACACAGAATCTAAATAACACTTGAACTAACACTTAATGAAACACTAAAAGAGGCCCTTCGAGTCTGTTTATTTTGAAAGAACAAAAATGTTCCACTTTATACATAAAATTAATCATTCAAAACACTTTTTCAGCTGTTTAAATTTTAAAAAAATAATAAACAGGTGTCTAAAGGGGTAGCTTTTCATGGGTATGAAATTGAAACATTTAACAGTAATAATTGCAATTTTAAGTATTCTTAAGTCCAGTAAGTTTAATTATGAGTGTCAGGTTCCTTTTCTTTGCATATTTATTTCTTCCTCTTTACCTTCTCCGATCTAGGCTGTAGATAATCGTACTATGTAAGACTATAAGGACCGATAAAAAGAAAAACGAAGATATAAGAACAGAACTTAATATATTTAATCTCTGTGAAATAATAAAATACTATCAAAATGCTTACCTTCAGCACGTATTACGAATGAATGAACAGTGCATACCAAGAATAATGTATAATTATAAACCAAAAGGGAGAAGATTGTTGGGAAGACCACTGAAGAGATGGAAGGACCAATTCGACCTAAAATGAGATCGGAACAGGCAATTGGGCTTAATCCTTGTTGTTGATGATGATGATGATGATGATGATGTAAGACTATGATTGATCCCGGTTCATCCCGCTGCTGACATCGGCGCTCACCTAGTGGAACGTTTCTTGACCATACTAATTTCGTTATGTTTATTTCCTTAAAGATGTAAGAGAGAGCAGTATGTCGCCAAGAAAATGCATCCAGTAAGGAACTAATATACTATATTAATTGGATGTGGGAAGATTGGTTACATTTTGTTTAGATACCTTTTTTATTCAGGCTTGCTGTTCTTATACAAGCCTGCAAAGCTTCACACTCCCTTCAGGAAGACTGGTTCTTTGGATTTTACCTTCCTAAAAAATCCATCGACCCTAGCCGGGTTTGAGCCCGCGATCGTCGAGATAAGGAACAAATCATATTTGTTCCACTTTTGAAATGCCTATTCAATACTAACAGATGAATCTATATTTTAAGGTCGGTTAGTAGTACCAAGTCATCTCTTGTTTTCCGAAGTACAATTAATAACGTCATGGAATTGTCAGATTTGAGTGCGTGAGGTATCAAACATGTGTAATTTAATTAAACATTTTATATTCTTCTCCAGTCAGTTATTATAGTTTTATATTGTCTTTCATTATGGAATATAATTGAAATTGTTTTGTTGGCCGTGTCATATGAACTCTGGCATCGCTGTATTTCAGTATAAAACATGGCAGCTATACGTATTAAATTATAATATTCTGTATTTGTTAATTGAGGCATCACATGATCGAACTGAACTTGTAATCCGATTTGTTTCATATTGTATGCTGCTAGGATTTTCCATATGTGTAATTTACTGATATGTGATACAGAAGCAAATACTCGAGGATTATATGTCCATATACTGTAACACAGGTATTTGTAATGCTTCCTTTTGAGCGCTTGCATGGTGTAGATTTCACTTGAACTTGTAAACAGAAGCAAAATAAGTGTTGCGGCAGCATTAGTCCTGTTTGTTACCATTTATATTATTTATATTTTTTCTCGAGCCGGCACCTTGGCTCAAGCGATTAGACGCTTGCCTCTCACCGCTGGAGTTTCGGGATCGAGAGCAAACTGATATTCTCCTTGTTATATTACATGGATACGAAACATGGACTCTTAATTTAATAAAGGAGAAAATATTACAGGTATTTGAGGATAAAGTACTTAGGAAAGTTTTTGAACCAAAGAGAGATGAGCAGAAGCGAATGGAGAAGACTACATAACTGTAGTCGCTATCATCAGTACCAGATGCCTTCTCAATATGTGTTGTGCGGAGAGGTTTGCAATTTAATGCAGGAATATAGTGCACAATCTAGCGATTAAAAATTGTATGTCATAATCTCCTAGCCCAGAGATTGAAAATTTAGCAATTAAATTAATTTAAGACCGCGTCGGCTGGGAAGAGCATGTTCAGGGAATGGAAGAAACAAAATTGCCCAAGATAGCATATCATTATAAACCAAAGGGGTTAAGGGATGTAGGAAGACCTAGGCAAAGATGGAAGGAATCATTGTGAATTCGAAACAGGCGAGTCGCCTAAACCTTGAAGTGAAGATGATGATGATTAATTTAAGAATTAGTTTTTAACCTCGCCGGGTATTAAACCAAGGTCCGCTAGTCAGGAAGTAGACATTCTACCAACTGAGCAAGCAAGACTATCTAACAAAACGTTAAAACCAGGCCCGGACGTCTAGATGCTCAATACGAGCGCAGTTCTCCTTATGTACAGTTTTCGATCCTTTAGTTGCATACATAAACAGCATGAAGTCTGATTAGTGGTGTACAATGCATTTTATCTCACCAGTATATTTCTACGCAAACTCTACGCAGGAATAGCTTTTCCAAAGACACAGCACTGAACGGGCTTGATGTTATCTGTATCTATAGTCAGTGCGGCCATGTTTTGTTTAAAGTGAAACGGCGCTCTGAGAGACCGTAATCCCTCCCTGGTTAAAATCAACATTGCCTTAGAATGAGATCAATATCATGAAAATAGATTAGTGTGTGTGTGTGTGTGTGTATATATATATATATATATATATATATATATATATATATGATGGTGTCCACCGCTGTGGTCTCGAGGTAGCGTGCTGCCTTGTCACACAGCGGGCCCGGGTTCGATCCCCGGTCGGGGCAGTTTTTCTGGGTGAGGTTTTTATCGGGGTTTTTCCTCACCTGTAAGATAAATGTCAGGAAGACTTTAAGGTCCAAACGGTCCCGAAATCATATGGTCATCATCATCATCCTTATCATCATCATCTTTCACCGGTGTGGAAAGCAACGGGAAGCTACCACACCTACAATTTCCTAGTAAAGCTGCAAGCATGGCATGAAAATGCTATGAGTGCAGTGAAGGACCTGCCTTCGGGCAGAATTACTATGGATGGATATGATATTAATAGACTTCAACACAGTTTAACTGATCATCATGAAAGTTAGCATAAATAAGTCTATATTTTTTTCATGGAGAGCATTTTTATGCTATATACAGTATAACCATTAGCAGTAGTTCATCTGAAACGAATTAAAAATTGCTCTAGCGAACCCAATCTCCCATATTTTACAACGAAATTCAGTATATCACAATAAAATTAACAGAGGTAAAAAATCAGCGAAATCCGACCTTTAGAAGTGGTGGTTTACTTGAAATGCGAATTTAAAAATTGACTAGCAACCACCATGCTTAGTTTGTCCTAGTGTATATCATACAATTTAATTGACGCATAACACGGTATTTAATTTATTTAGGCGTAAAAGCACACGCCGGATTTTATACTAGTAAGATATGAATTTATACATTATAAAAATATCATTACATTATATTCAACGAATCTATCTAAAATGGTAAATACTACACTCCTTCGCCCAACAGGCTAAGAAAGTCCTTCGGCTAAGATTAGTTTATTAAACATTGCCGAGAAACACCTTTTTGTACTCCCCTTAATCCATTCGCTTCAGGTTTAAATGCTGAATGTATTTTCCTTAAACCGGGTTTAAATTACCGTAAATGATATTGTCTATTTTCATACATTCAATACAAACAAAAGATAACGGTACTTGATATCACAATAAGGGTGAAGGGCAGAACACATTCCTCTACTATTCATACATGTTAACACTATATTAGCCTGCCAATGGATGTACAAAGTATTGCAAAATATATAACAGCACAGTTAAGCGAGTGTACCTCGTCTTCTGAGTTGAAGGCCATTTAACTGCCGGCGAGTCTACCTCGTATTTTGAGGCGAATGGGTTAATGCAGTTTAGTCTGTGTGGACCGACAGGGCTTGAAATTACGTTCATAAGAATATGCGTTGTTTAATTGTTCCAGATTTGTCGAAATTCCTGTAGATTAGAAAAAAAGAGAAGGTGGACGTATGAATTGGCCAATTGTGTAAAATAAAATAAATGAGATCTGTTTACTTTTGGAGAAAATGTTGATATTGTAGGTTGTGTAGTTAGCTTGCGTTTCTCCACAATATAAATCAATTTCATACGTCTGTTGAATGTGGGTGACTGGGGTTTAGAACACGGTGTCTTGATTAATGGGATGGGATAATGGGATCTTCTACTGTCCCAAACTCAGATTTATAGCCAGTTAACTTGAAAATTTGCAAGTAGCTGAAACGCAAAATAATTAATCTTAATATCAAACAGTTTACTTTACACAACGGAATGACAAATTAAATCCATAAAAAAAGTTTCCAGTTGTTCAGGAATTATGTCCTTTAATAGATCACGTAATGCGTCATTTACAGCATCTGTACTGTGTTGTTTTGTGTATAAAAAAACAAGCTTATTTATGTGCACATTATTCCTTGTTCTCAAGTAATTTATTACGGTATTTTTACCCATTTCATTTAAAATGTTTGGTTCAGCAGTCATCAATTAGGGTATTATGTGTTATTGAACCAATAAGAATAAAACTCTCATTAGAGAATAAAACAATAGAACAATTAATCAATTTTAATTACATGGGGTAAAATGCGTCATATAGAAAAAGTGAAGAGATTGAAAACAAAATAAATAAATGTAATTATATGTCCATCCATAGTAATTCTGCCCGAGGGCAGGTCTTCCACTGCAATCATAGCATTTTCATGCTATGCTTTGCAGCTTTACTAAGGAATTGTAGATGTAGCTTCCCGTTGTTATCCACACCGGCGAAGGATGATTATGATAATGATAAGGATGATGGCCGGATGATTTTCGGGGACCGTTTGGCCCTAAGCTACCTGACATTTGTCTTACAGGTGAGGAAAAACCTCGAAAAAAACCTCACCCAGGAGCCTGTCCCGACCGTGAATCGAACCCGGATCCACTGCGTGACATGCAGCACGCTATCTCGAGACTACAGCGGTGGATTATGCGCGCGCGCGCGCGCGTGTGTGTGTGTGTGTGTGTGTGTGTGTGTGTGTGTGTATATCATCATCTGGTATCATGGCAATTGCCGCCCTCTTCCGGAAACCAAACGCCATTCCTCTCTGTCCATCCATTGATCTTCCTCCAGTCCTTTCATATTCATAGCTGCTTGTACCCCTTCTATGCAAATTTTCTTCGATCTTCCTCTCTTTCTCCTTTTAATTGGGATCCATTCCATAATAATTTTAGGCAATCTTTGCTCTGGCATTCTTTTGACATGGCCATACCACTGTAATCTTTTCTTTTCTATAATGTCCGGCTCCTCTTGTACACCCATAATTTCCCTTATTTCTTTATTTCGTATTATATATGTGTGTGTGTGTGTGCGTGTGTGTGTGTGTGTGTGTAGTAACGGGAAAGGCAAATTTCTTGAGGGTGATGGAAAACCATCGCATTGTGGATAAAATTTCCGAAACAAATGAACAAATAAATAAAAATATACATAAACACTATTTGATTTCATGTTTAAATTAGTTAATTTTTAAAGGATCCATAGCTCTGTTTCATTGCAAATGTAAAACATAAAAGAAAATATTTCAAAATAAGTATACGCGTTTATATGAAACTTTAATTGCGAATCGTTGCTAGAAAAGCTTAATATATATGTGTGTGTGTGCATCACACATCAAAACTCTAGTTTCAGTACAAAAAAGTTGGTCGTCATGGTAATACTCGTACTCTAACGAGAAAGCAATAGAAAATAGAAAAAAAAATGTTTAAATTTTTACATTGCTACTCTTGCAGCTACTTTAAACATATTTCTAGCAATTCTACATACATTTTAAGTACTTATTTGTTATTTTGTTGATTATTGACATGAAATTCAACCTTGTATAATGTGTGTTGTGTTTGTTTTCGGACAGAGATAAGCAGTCTACTACAAAAGTAGAGAGAATGATGTTTGTTAGCTGTACGATGGGCAGTATGGCCGCGTGATTTATGCCGAAGTCTCCAAACAAGGGAAACCAAATAACACTGTTTATCTTGTCTTGCTGCTCCACGGAGGGAACATGGAAAAGAGGGGAACCAAAAATAAAGAACATTGGAAATCGGCGTACCATTTATTTTCTTGAGATTTATGAAGGCGGGCAGATAAATTCTCAGTGCATTATGTTATCAAGATCTGATTGGAAGAGTCTTATTTATTGACGATTTTTTCTTTATATGTTTCTTCTAATGACTGTAATCAAAATGTATAGATCAATTTTTGTCTGAGTTATAACTGAAAATCAGTTATATTTATAACAAAATCAAACATACAGTAATTTTCTAATGATACCGTTTATTCATTTATTTTATTCGACGTTTTGCTTCCTAATATTATCTAAATTAAAAACAAAAACATATTTTTTTTATCTAGGAGTTTTTCCACAATACCTTACTTTTCCTACAACCTGAATAGATTAGATTCTTATAGATAGCTCCGGATTATAAGACCCTAACACGACAACCATATATTTTGGTTATTTGTAATTACTCATTTTTACTTTACGGAATGAATGAGACGAAATCTATTCGACGGTGACTATTTAACTCATCCCCCAAATGGTAATCATTGAGCAACCACGTTTCAATGAATTTTGTTTTACAACCAATGACAGTCGTGTTTTATCTCGTCTTTATCGATTTCTCTTTATCAGCTCCTGCTTTTGTGATAAAGAAAGCTGCTCCTTTTTAATATTCTGAACCGCTCAGAGCATTATTTTTCTCCTACAAATACATTGAATATAGCAAATAATGAACAGATTCTTTGATTTTACTGAGTTGTTTACTAAAAAAATAAATTAGTAACCTATAATGTTGATTATAATATACTATTTGACGTATTTCGTTATTTCTCCACTAGGCTGCATTCTTACAATATTGCGATCCTATTTGGCAATCAATTATAAGATCAAGTAGCAGTGAATATACATAACCTCACATTTGATTTGTTTTCAAACATCACCGTTTACATTAAATTTACAAATATTTTAAAATACCGGCACTATATTTAAATAATTACTTTCGAGTAAACAGCTTTTTTTTCGTTAAATACTCCTAACAAATGTCACTCTTGATTTCTAAATCCTCTAGATAAATTGGAAATCATGATTCCTTGATTTACTGAGTTTACTAAAAAAATAATAACCTACAATGTTGATTATAGTGTTTATATATCTGCTTCATTATTTCTCCACTAGGGTGCATTATTACAATATTGCGATCCTATTTGGTAATCAATTATAAGATCAAGTAGCAGTGAATACACATAACCTCACATTTCTGATTTGTTTTCAAACATCACCGTCTACATAAAACATATAAATATTTTAAAATACCGGTACTATATTTAAATAATGATTTTTGAGTAAAGAGCTTAATTGTATTCGTTAAATAGTCGCAACAAATGCCACTCTTGATTTCCAAATCTCCTAGATAAATATCATGATAAGTACTCTGTTATGGTATTCCAGGTTCAACACACATTACATGTGACTGCTATTTAATTAGACTGGGCCCTAGACCTTGAGCAAGTGTTACAACCCTCCTTTTAGACGTATTCTTCCCTAAGTTGACGCGCAGGCTCGGAAGCACATGGGTGTGCCCCATTAGATCATCACAACCACATATTAAAACACCTATGGCTTGCTATGCCGGGCTATTTTTACCTACCGTGAGATGTGGTGTCCCACGCCGTAGCCAAGTGGTTAAGACAAGAATCCTTGGTGCAGAGCTACGGAACTAGCGCTGGTTCGAGTCTGCAAGGGGGAAGAAACATTTCGGCCAGTATGGGACCGGTGTCCACCCACTATCGTGATCCATTTGCGTACCTACAATAAGTTGCGGCTCTAGGTTGAGAAAACCAGTTATAACGGCTTGAGGGAACCGACATGTCACTCCTACGCTGGCTGCATGATCGTCTACCTCTGTGATTAACACATGAGGATGTGAGGCCAGCAGCCGGATGGTAGGCCAAAGTCCTCATAGGCTTGCCGTGCCATGGAGTTTGCAGGAATGAGATAAAGTGAAAGGTGGTATGAAATGAATGCATGAAGATGAAATGGCATTATGGGAGAGTATTGGTGGGATGAAATTCGGGAAACGGGAGAACCCCGAGAAAACCCCCGAAAATCCCGGTGTGGTCCACCAGCAATAGCCCTCCGGAACCACCAGGATTCAAACCTGAGATCCTGCTCGGAGCAGCCACGCGTCGACCAAGATGACAACCTGAATAAGATCCTCTGCTTCATCGTCATTCATTTCTATGTTGTACATTCTAATTCTCACTCCATCCATGAACTGTTTCTTAGGTATTTTCTTTTCCTTCCTCTTCTACCCTTCACAGCACATTCCAGCATCATCTTTGGTATTCTGTATTTCTTCATCCTTCTAAATAAGTAACTTACGGGTACTATCAAATCCGTAGGTCCATGGCTGCGCGGACATAAGCTCTTCATACATCCCTATCCTGAGCTAACGTTTTCCAATCATCCCCTGTATAATCTACTTCCCTCAAATCATGTTAATATTTTTCTTCCACCTCATTCTTGGTGTACTAACTGGATGTTTTCCCTCTCGATTTTTCTATAAGAAATTTCCACGCCCCTCTTCCATTCTTTATTCGCATCATATGTCCTGCCCATTGCAGTCTGAGACTTTTCTTATTATATCTGATTTCCAATAAAGATCGCGAAGCTAATTGTTAAGTAGTCTTCACGATTCGTCTGTCTGTTCATCTCTCTTTGGTCCAAACATTTTCGTAAGGACTTCATTCTCAAATAATCGTACTATTTTCATCTCTCTTAAAGTAAGAGTCCAAGTTTCGCATCCATATAATTGGGAGAATAACAGTTCTAAATGTTTTTAGTTTAATTTTCTTGGAGAAGTTGGGATGATACTAGTCCCTGTAATATATAATTGGGAGAATAACAGTTCTAAATGTTTTCAGTTTAATTTTCTTGGAGAAGTTGGGATGATACGAGTCCCTGTAATATATAATTGGGAGAATAACAGTTCTAAATGTTTTCAGTTTAATTTTCTTGGAGAAGTTGGGATGATACGAGTCCCTGTAATATATAATTGGGAGAATAACAGTTCTAAATGTTTTCAGTTTAATTTTCTTGGAGAAGTTGGGATGATACGAGTCCCTGTAATATATAATTGGGAGAATAACAGTTCTAAATGTTTTCAGTTTAATTTTCTTGGAGAAGTTGGGATGATACGAGTCCCTGTAATATATAATTGGGAGAATAACAGTTCTAAATGTTTTTAGTTTAATTTTCTTGGAGAAGTTGGGATGATACGAGTCCCTGTAATATATAATTGGGAGAATAACAGTTCTAAATGTTTTCAGTTTAATTTTCTTGGAGAAGTTGGGATGATACGAGTCCCTGTAATATATAATTGGGAGAATAACAGTTCTAAATGTTTTTAGTTTAATTTTCTTGGAGAAGTTGGAATGATACGAGTCCCTGTAATATATAATTGGGAGAATAACAGTTCTAAATGTTTTCAGTTTAATTTTCTTGGAGAAGTTGGGATGATACGAGTCCCTGTAATATATAATTGGGAGAATAACAGTTCTAAATGTTTTCAGTTTAATTTTCTTGGAGAAGTTGGGATGATACGAGTCCCTGTAATATATAATTGGGAGAATAACAGTTCTAAATGTTTTCAGTTTAATTTTATTGGAGAAGTTGGAATGATACGAGTCCCTGTAATATATAATTGGGAGAATAACAGTTCTAAATGTTTTCAGTTTAATTTTCTTGGAGAAGTTGGGATGATACGAGTCCCTGTAATATATAATTGGGAGAATAACAGTTCTAAATGTTTTCAGTTTAATTTTCTTGGAGAAGTTGGGATGATACGAGTCCCTGTAATATATAATTGGGAGAATAACAGTTCTAAATGTTTTCAGTTTAATTTTATTGGAGAAGTTGGGATGATACGAGTCCCTGTAATATATAATTGGGAGAATAACAGTTCTAAATGTTTTCAGTTTAATTTTCTTGGAGAAGTTGGGATGATACGAGTCCCTGTAATATATAATTGGGAGAATAACAGTTCTAAATGTTTTTAGTTTAATTTTCTTGGAGAAGTTGGGATGATACGAGTCCCTGTAATATATAATTGGGAGAATAACAGTTCTAAATGTTTTTAGTTTAATTTTCTTGGAGAAGTTGGGATGATACGAGTCCCTGTAATATTTAATTGGGAGAATAACAGTTCTAAATGTTTTTAGTTTAATTTTCTTGGAGAAGTTGGGATGATACGAGTCCCTGTAATATATAATTGGGAGAATAACAGTTTTAAATGTTTTTAGTTTAATTTTCTTGGAGAAGTTGGGATGATACGAGTCCCTGTAATATATAATTGGGAGAATAACAGTTCTAAATGTTTTTAGTTTAATTTTCTTGGAGAAGTTGGGATGATACGAGTCCCTGTAATATATAATTGGGAGAATAACAGTTCTAAATGTTTTTAGTTTAATTTTCTTGGAGAAGTTGGGATGATACGAGTCCCTGTAATATATAATTGGGAGAATAACAGTTCTAAATGTTTTTAGTTTAATTTTCTTGGAGAAGTTGGGATGATACGAGTCCCTGTAATATATAATTGGGAGAATAACAGTCCTAAATGTTTTAGTTTAATTTTCTTGGAGAAGTTGGGATGATACGAATCCCTGTAATATATAATTGGGAGAATAACAGTTCTAAATGTTTTTAGTTTAATTTTCTTGGAGAAGTTGGGATGATACGAGTCCCTGTAATATATAATTGGGAGAATAACAGTTCTAAATGTTTTTTAGTTTAATTTTCTTGGAGAAGTTGGGATGATACGAGTCCCTGTAATATATAATTGGGAGAATAACAGTTCTAAATGTTTTTAGTTTAATTTTCTTGGAGAAGTTGGGATGATACGAGTCCCTGTAATATATAATTGGGAGAATAACAGTTCTAAATGTTTTCAGTTTAATTTTCTTGGAGAAGTTGGGATGATACGAGTCCCTGTAATATATAATTGGGAGAATAACAGTTCTAAATGTTTTCAGTTTAATTTTCTTGGAGAAGTTGGGATGATACGAGTCCCTGTAATATATAATTGGGAGAATAACAGTTCTAAATGTTTTTAGTTTAATTTTCTTGGAGAAGTTGGGATGATACGAGTCCCTGTAATATATAATTGGGAGAATAACAGTTCTAAATGTTTTCAGTTTAATTTTCTTGGAGAAGTTGGGATGATACGAGTCCCTGTAATATATAATAGCACGCATTTCCAGAATTGAGGCTACATTTTTAACATCTCATTCCTATTAGTAATTATTGTTCCTAGGTTTTTGAATTCAGCCACTTCTTTAAAATTTCCTTAATTTGTCAATAACTGTCCATTTCAATTAGGCCTATATAACATGTTTATGTGTGTGACCATATATTTAGGTTTTTGTTTACTTCCATTATACGCAGTAAAATTATTTTATTTTGATTCCATATCGAAATAAGATTCTTGAGTGAAGATTGTTTTTTTTTTCCGAACTGTAAGACAAACATTGGAAATCTCATAATATAATTTTCCACCAAAATCTCCCTATCATATGCCCCTTATATAGGGTGAATATGTGAGGGATTGGTGTATTTTGTTTTAAATGTGTTTATATTATCTCGGAGGTGGGCTGGCTGATCACTCATTCGAGGAGGACCTCCATGCGTTTGTATGTTAAAGAGGTATGCACGTGATGCGGAGTTTCAAAATTTCTCCTGACAATCCTGTCCCTGTCTGAAAATCCCTGGAGGCGTAGGGCTTGTAAAAATATTTGCAAAGGAAATATAAAACTGATGAAAAAAAATAAAGAAACAAGTGATAAATTAATTGGATTAAAATGGGAATCTAAATTGAGTGCATTAACTTGGAATTAAGTAGTAGTAGTAGTCCACCGCTGTGGTCTCGAGGTAGTGTGCTGCCTTGTCACGCAGCGGGCCCGGGTTCGATCCCCGGTCGGGGCAGTTTTTCTGGGTGAGGTTTTATCGGGGTTTTTCCTCACTTGTAAGACAAATGTCAGGAAAACTTTAAGGCCCAAACGGTCCCCGAAATCATATGGCCATCATCTTCATCATCACCATCCTCATCATTATCATCATCACCATCATTCTTCACCGGTGTGGAAAGCAACTGGAAGCTACCACACCTACACAATTCCCTAGTAAAGCTCGAAGCATAGCATGAAAATACTATGATTGCAGTGAAGGACCTGCCTTCGGGCAGAATTACTATGGATGGAAGTAGTAGTATAGGCTAACAGGTCAAGTATAAACTTGTCAGTTTACCATTACATCTGAACTACAGTAAGACGAATTCAATGTTATTTTATTACATATACAGCCATTCGTCATTTTGAGAGTATGAAATTGTGAACACATGTGTATAAAAGCTCTTCATGTTTCCTGAATGAATAGTATTCTTTGAATCTAGAAATAGACGTCTGAAATTGAACAAAAGTGTCTTTGACTCTACTATTAGTAGGGTGTTTTATTTTTAGCTTCATCTAAGTCACATAGCTGCACGTTACCAAAACACATAGGAAACAGCGAAGAAACATCAACACCACTTCAATTTTCTTCTCCTTCTCACTCATATTATTACATATACCAGCAGCACATTTCCACTTTTCTTTCTCCTTACTTTTCCCTTTCTTCTTTAATCTTCCTTTCTTCTTCTTGTCTTCTTTCTTTTTCATGTATTTATTTTTTCCTTTGTACTTGTTCTTTCAACTTTATTTTTCCTTTCTTCTTTATTTTTCCTTGCTTCTTTCTTTCTCGTTGCCTATTCATTTTTTAATTCGTCTTTCGTTTTCCTTTTTTTCTTTCTTTGATTTTGCTTATTACTTTTATCCTTGCTTTTTGCTTTCTTCCTTAATTCTTTCTTTTATTTTTTCTTTTATCCTTACTACTTTTGTCCTTTTTTCTTTTATCCTTGTTTTTTATTAATTCTTGTCTTTTTCTTTTATCCATGCTTTTTCTTTCAGCCTTGCTTTTTTTTATTCTTGTTTCTTTCTTCTATCTTTGCTTCTTTTCCTTCCCTCTTTTCTTTCTCTTTTCCCCTTTTTTCTCCTTTTTTATTTTTCTCTTTTCTTCTTTATTTGTTCCTTACTTCTACATTTTTCCTTCCATTTCTTATTTTATTTTTTCTTATATTAGTCAGTCCTAGTGGATTATTGCTTCGCATGCTCGCTTCTAGTTCCAAAATTCGAGAGTTCAAACCCGGTGAATTTTTCATGGCGTAAATATCGTGAGAATAATTTTGTACGGAATAGAACTAAATATGCGGGTCCCATGTCGTAAACTTACGGCACGTGAAAACAACATGAAACGTGAAAAAATAAGATTCTGAGCAATTCTTAACGGCTCTTTCGTGCAAAATTTTGAATTTTGAGTCTAATAACGTGAGATTTTAGAGCGCTTGTTGGATTAAATAATAATAATCCTTCCTTCATCACTTATACTAACACTTTCCGTCTGTTTCTTCTTCAAATTATTCTTAGTTAAAAAAACTCTTCTTATGGGTACAGTCCAGTTCTGCAACTGTATCCCCCTTGGTGCGTGGCAGGAGGGAACATTGCCGAGTGGGGGAGGGCACTAGTAGTCAAGCAAAAAAATTATCTTATTAACAATAATAATAAAATAAATTATTATATAATGGGCGCTATCCTATAACGAACACTCTAAACTTACTAGACAACAAAAATATTCACTAACACACAACTAATAAATAAGAAAATTCAACGTGTAAAAACTATTATGTTTTCTAAACTGAGGATAGTTGCTGTCAGTACCTGCAATTCGCCTTCATCTCTTACCGCATCAAAAACCATGGACTCCTCAAAAGCTGCTATAGAAGCCAGAACTGAACTGTAGTAGTAGTATTTGATTTAACATCGTTCTTTAACAACTTAGGTCATAAACGTTAAGATTCAAATCTCACCTTGAAAGACCGGTAAATTTTGCTCAAAACACTCCCAGGCCATTTCAGTTTTTAAGTTATTTTACATTCCGCGAATCTGATATGGGAACTGCAGTTTTACTTTTATTTTACGCACTAAAAAAAAAATAAACGACCCAGGCTGGGGTTGAACCTTGGTGGGATAAGAATGGGATAAGCATTAATAATTTGATAACTCTTCGAATACAATTGGAGTTATATTAGAAAAATTGTGGAGGTTGTATGGTTGTATGATGGTGAAACACCCAGCTTTATCACACGTGGCTTCCCCTTTCGTTGAAACGTAAGGTCGACTTTAGAACTTAAA
Source organism: Diploptera punctata (assembly GCA_030220185.1). NCBI lineage: Eukaryota > Metazoa > Arthropoda > Insecta > Blattodea > Blaberidae > Diploptera > Diploptera punctata. The sequence continues at coordinate 573,130 of JASPKZ010008882.1, forward strand.
TTGCTGACAATTGATCAATAAGAGTAGTAACGTCAACGTACAAATTGGACGGAGGAACGGTAGCGGTGGTTGTGGGTTCAACTAGCCGCTGTGCACGTGATTCATCGTCCTAAATCAACAAAGAGAATGCCGGTTATTGATTCAATGAATTTAAAGAGGACGTTTCTCCACTCGCGGCTGTCATTAACTTCTTGGAGGTCAATTCGGATCCAGAGTTCACTCTGCAGTACTGAATTAATTTCAGTAAAACACTGCAGTATTGTCACTTTCCTAGTGGGAAATCTAACGCTTTCCAGTTTATTTATTGTGACATCACGTAACCTGCACTTTTTTATATTAGGAATATTCCACAGTACAGTGTTTCTCCTTAAACACAAAGTGATTTGTCGCCAGAGGTTCCGGTTTAGAACACTTTCTTCTCCCAAATCTCTAGCTTTCATACTTCTCCTCACTCTATCTATCCAACATTCTCTAGGTCAGCCTCTTCCACTTTTTCCATTAAGCTTTCTAATTAAGGATCTTCTTTGGTATTCTCTTTTCCATTCTTATGAGGTGTCCATACAATTTCAAACGATCTTCTTCTATTTTTTCTAACATGTTTTTTTTGCTTGCATAATTTCCCTAATTGTGCTGTTTCTGACCTTATCACCTCTTGAAATTCTTGTAGATCACCTCCAAAAATCCATTTCTACTGCTAACAGCTTGTTGGCTTGTTTTCTGCTTAGTGCCCAGGTTTCGGACCCATATAATAAAATGCTATTTAACAGAACTTGAAATAGAGTTTTCTTCGTTCGGTATAGGCCTATACCGGTATATATTTTTAGTTTAGTAAAATATAGACAACAAAATACTATCATGACATGATTCCATTTTGCCAGATTTTCAGAAGTGCCAGATTTTCATTACTGTAAATATATTGTGGTATGTTATGGCAACTCAACGCCAAAATCCAAACATGACATAATTACCGTAACATACTGATAATGGTCATAATAATAAAAATAGTTTTTTTTTTCTCCTGAAGATCTGGCAAAATGCAATTGTCATGTTGGGATTTTCGTGTCGGTATACTCTACCGCTGTAGTCTCGGGACAACTAACTAACTCACTGGCACTATTAAACCCGTAGGTTCATGGTCGCGCGGACATAAACTCTCAATATATCCCTATCCTAAGGTAATGTTTTAAAATTAGCCCCTGTATAATCTACTTCCCTCAAATCGTGGTTAAAATTATTCTCCCACCTCTTTCTTGGTCTGCCATCTTAGCGTTTTTCTCTGGTTTTCCAACAAGAAGTTTCCATGCCCAAAAACAATTTATCAGTATTGTAATTATAATCAAAGAAAACTCCGAAACTAATAAAAATAAGTAAAATAAAAATTATATGTTGGCATATTTCCATGAGACCCAACTAATAATCATAACCTCCACATGATTTTGTTTCAATTCAGATTTAAATAAATCCAATCTAGGGTTGTATGTTATTTTCTTTTTTTGTCTTCTTCCCTACTTTTAGATTAACTATTCCCTTTTGTGCTACTTTCACGTGAACAGTTAAGATGATACCTATACACTGTTGAACTACTCATTGCGAATCTTTCTATTTAATTCCTTATAAGGTATCAAATACAGGGTGTCCCATTCAAACTTCCCACATTTTAATTAATAATAACTAACAAAGTATGCGGAATTATGAAATGAGGCCGGTATTAAACGAAACAGAAACTAAAAGAATTTTCATTGCCACACACTAAAACACCATTAGTAGCACGAACAATATCAAGTCTGAATTCGATTTTGTGACACGTTCTGTCCAACGTGTCCATTGAAATGCCGGGAAGCTTGGCGAATTGATTTTTTTGTGGACTTATCTGAAATTCTGCTCTAATGTATTCAATCTTTTCTTCTGAAACACGTGTACGAGCACCTCCTGATTCCTTTTTAACGCTTCCAGTCGCCAGAAACTTCTCAAGCCATGCCTTAATGGTCTTCCCATCAGGTGCATTTCCTCCATATTCTCTCCGGTAATTTCTTTGCACTGTAATTATAGACTTCGTCTCTGCATACCAGACAACAGTTTATGCTTGTTGCTGAGGAGTCGCCATTTTGTTTTATGTTATTATTGTTCAACATTTGACATATTAATTAACTGCAACAATAAAAACACAGATTCTTTGAGTTTCTCTTTCTTTTAACACCAACCTCGTTTCATAATTCCGCATACTTTGAGTTATGATTAATTAAAATGTGGGAGGTTCGAATGGGACACGGTGTAGCCTATTCTCCTTCTCTTTAGCATCCTATTTTGGAATGCTCGCGGTGGACTAGTGGTTATGTTCCTTGCTTCTGGTCCCGAGGGCCGCGGGTTCAAACCCGGCCGAGATCAATGGATTTTTTAGGACGGAAAAATCCAAGGAGCAAGTCCTCCGGGAGGGACTTTAAGCCGAAGATTTTGAGATTGCTAAAAGATTTTTAAGCCGAATAAAAAGGTCTCGAAGCAAAATTTACCTTTCTCAACGTCCTAGCAATATCCTAGTTACCTGTTAGATGACTCATTGAGTCGGTGTGTTGACTGCATGCCACTCATGACATATATCGGCAAATATGTTGACTAAAAATTAACTTGGTCTAGTAACTCCTATCACAGGAGAGGCTATGACTCAACAATGGGCTACGTCAGTATAGATAAGATTATATTTTTATCCTTTAATGTGAGATATGTTGCATATCCATAGAGTATTCTAGATAAGATTTTAGTTTAATTAATTTTACATAGGTTGTATTCTAAACAGTTTTTATTCGATTCCTGCTGGATAGTGCTTAGTTTTGATACCACATTAATAATTAACATAGAATGGATAATTAATTATTAATTATTTCACAATAGTATTTCGTTGTAGTTACAAATATAGCTGGAAGCTGCACTTTCAATACACGATCTAGATTCTATGTCATAAATGTATAATTATTAATGATTGTGGAGCTTGTTTTCAAAACTATCAAATAAAAAATAATAAACGTGAGTTTTAGGTTGCAGTAGTTTCACAATTAGCAACGCTAATATATTTTGTGATCGTTTCCGTCGATAAGTGCCAAACCTCATTATTATAGGGTTTCGAAAATAAAGTTGTATAGCAAAATGTACCATATCCGCAATATTTTATTAATTGGGTAGAATTGAATTCCTAAGAAATTCGAATTGAAAAAAGATAAGAACAAATAAGATTGCAATTGATATTACAAATGCATTTTTTTTATTTCCTGTAAAATTTGTCGAGGTGGATTTGGTACCTCTAGCAAACAAACTCTATAATGAATTATATTTGAAGAGAAAAATTATACGCTCAGACCGGGACTTGAACCCGGAACCCTTGGTTCTCTAGACCAAGTGCTCTACCAACTGAGCTACCTGAGCAAGTACCGATCTAAACGCAAATCTTTCTCTATATACATTGTAATTCCCATCCACCAAATGCTGTGAAGCCATGCTTCTATCTTGCAAATGGCGGCTCCTTTATTCAGAAGACATATTTGGGAATTATACATTACAGCCAGTACGGCTTTTTCCAAGTTTTTATTATTGATTTCGTACATCTCAATGATGGATAAATCATATTTGAAGAGAAAAATGTATATAGAGAAAGATTTGCGTTTAGATCGGTACTTGCTCAGGTAGCTCAGTTGGTAGAGCACTTGGTCTAGAGAACCAAGGGTCCCGGGTTCAAGTCCCGGTCTGAGCGTATAATTTTTCTCTTCAAATATGATTTATCCATCATTGAGATGTACGAAATCAATAATAAAAACTTGGAAAAAGCCGTACTGGCTGTAATGTATAATTCCCAAATATGTCTTCTGAATAAAGGAGCCGCCATTTGCAAGATAGAAGCATGGCTTCACAGCATTTGGTGGATGGGAATTACAATGTATATAGAGAAAGACTTGCGTTTAGATCGGTACTTGCTCAGGTAGCTCAGTTGGTAGAGCACTTGGTCTAGAGAACCAAGGGTCCCGGGTTCAAGTCCCGGTCTGAGCGTATAATTTTTCTCTTCAAATATGATTTATCCATCATTGAGATGTACGAAATCAATAATAAAAACTTGGAAAAAGCCGTACTGGCTGTAATGTATAATTCCCAAATATGTCTTCTGAATAAAGGAGCCGCCATTTGCAAGATAGAAGCATGGCTTCACAGCATTTGGTGGATGGGAATTACAATGTATATAGAGAAAGATTTGCGTTTAGATCGGTACTTGCTCAGGTAGCTCAGTTGGTAGAGCACTTGGTCTAGAGAACCAAGGGTCCCGGGTTCAAGTCCCGGTCTGAGCGTATAATTTTTCTCTTCAAATATGATTTATCCATCATTGAGATGTACGAAATCAATAATAAAATCTATAATGAATTGATTAATTTATTTGTATAGTCCACATTCTAACATTATTGCTGCTCCAAATACAGTTAAAATTCGTTGCGATTCTTGTACAATGTAAGATAAATTGTACAAACATACCTGAGTCATAAGTAGTCATTAACTGTGATTTTCATTTGAGTCTATAGTTCAGGAAGGCTGTGTAACTCGGTAAATTTGTACAATTCAATTTAAATAGTTTCCTAAAATGTGATAAAAATTGTATCTTAAAAAAATATTTCGATTCAGTAATCACTGTTAAATTTGCAAAGACCATCGGCTGTGGTAGAGGACAGGATAGTATACTCTGTACTTTTATGAGCACATTAGGCCATATATAGCCTCCCAAGGTAAGTTTCGAGCTCAATAATATGGCCACCTCCGAGCCAAAACGAGCATTTAAAATAAGATACACTAATCACTCATACATTAACTTTAAACAAAGCGAATTTGATAGGGTTGATGGTGTTCGGGGATTTTTTGGGTCTTAAAGTTTCTGATATTAATTTTACACGTGAGGAAAATTTCCAAAAGATCTCTCAGAAAACTTATCTTGGCCAGAAATAGAACTGGGCCCACTGTGTCTGAGACGATAAGGTTACGGTACCCCTACATCTCAGCGATAGATTATTATTATTATCATCATCATGTTCTTCTTCATTTGGACAAAAGCTGAGAAAAAGAGTTACAGTATAAGCAGGGATCACATTTTTATATTCTAAAAGTTAAGATTACAATATAGTATAGTTTTTTCGCTCGATTGAAAATAACTGTTTTCTAGTTTTATAAATATAATTTAAAACGTCATCGATTTTTTTGTGGAATGTGGCAATATTACCTTGATATTATAGCCTACACGATATTTTTGGATTAAGAAACAGATAATATTAAATTTACAATAGCATTATACTAATCTATGTTACAATCTTAACTTTTAATATATACAAAACATTTCCCTAATTATAAGATACTAGCCAGTACCCGGTGTACCCTGCTACACCTAAACGAATTAAATGTGTTTTTATGTTAAATAAGTAAAAAGGAAAATAATCATAAATTTGTATCGTAATTATCAGTTTAGAGGTTACTTGGTCGGGTTAGACGTAAATTGGCAGGTTTACATGTAATTCGACCGTTTTAGAGGTAGATTAATACGGTTTAAGGATAATTTTATCGTTTTAGAGCTAGCTTGATCGGTTTACGGGTAGCTTCTCGTTTTAGAGGTAGTTTAATGTTTACTGGTAGTTTTTTCTTTATAGAGGTAGTTTGAATAGCTACCGGTAATTTGGTTGTTATAGAGGCAATTTCATCGATTTAGGGGTAGTTCGATCGGATCGATTGGACTTTTTAGATTATATTTCTGGGTTAGGTTAGGTATCGGTCAGGTCAGGTCAGGTTAGGTTCGGTTTGGTTAGGACAGGATAGGATATGTTAGGTTTGGATATAATAGGTTAGGTTCGATATGTTTACGTCAGGGTTAGGTCCGGGTTAGGATAGTGTTATGTCCAGGTAGGTCAGATTTAGGTGAAGTTTAGGTCAGGTTTAGTTCCGAGTTAGGTCCGGGTTTGGGTTCTAGTTCGGGTTCAGTTTGAGTTTGGGTTCAGTTTGGGTTTGTTTTTTTCGGTATTGGTTTCGGGTATTTGGTTTTTTGTTTAGGATTCGGATTTTGGCTCGGATTTTGATTTCGGTTTTGGATTCAGATTAGGTTCAGGTTAGGCACGGTTGGGTTAGGTTCGGTTTAGGTTCAGTTTAGGGTCGTTTTAGGTTAGGTTTAGATTCGGTTAGGAACAATTTTGGTTGAGGTTAGGTTAAGGTTAGGTTCAGTTTACGTTAGATTAGGCTCGGTTAGGTTAGGTTTAGGTTCGGGTTAAATTAGTGTTAGGTTCAGTTTAGGGTCAGTGTAGGTTCAGTGTAGGTTTAGTTTAGGTTCGGTTTAGGTTCGTTTTAGGTTCTGTTTAGGTTTGGTTTAGATTCGGTTAGGTTAAGGTTAGGTTCATGTAGGTTTAGGTTATGTTCAAGTTATGTTAGGTTAGGTTCGGTTATGTTCGGTTAGGTTATATTAGGTTTGGTCAGTATAAGTTATGTTCGGTCAGGTTGGTTCAGTATAGGTCAGGTCATTTAACATTTAAATTGACACACAAATATCTTGTGTCAGTAATTTAAATGTAGCGCACCACAGTAAAAAACGAAACAACCGTAACTGTTATTATTAGGTACATTATGTAATTTTTAAAGGTGTAGGAGTTGAATATCACATCTCTCTTATAGCCTTTGTCATCCCGGGAATCTCATGAATATTTTGCAAAAAAGCCCCATCACAATCGGATCAACGGTACGGCAGCGCATAAAATACGAACAAACATACACATAAAATTGTATATATTAGATAAAACTATAGAAAAACAAATTAGTGAAAATTATTTACATTTGCCTCAAATTTTATAGTAATGTACATTTAGCGACAAAAAGAATGGGCCGACTCGTGATCTCGAATATTTCAAGTTCTAACGCGCGATTCACACGAGTAAACTAATTGTACAGTAGTGCTACAATACGTTTTCCTTCTTCCCTTGAAGAGTATTCTTTCTACACGCAACAAGGCAGCGAAAGCATAGCTTAGTGGCTTGATTCCTGGTGAGGTTAATTTTTTAATTGTTAAAGTGCTTTCTATTTTATTCTGTATATTCATTCTTAAAGAAAACACGTACTGACTATTTGGAAGTATTAATATTTTTATTATTAATATTATTATTTACTTATTTATATACAGGTTTCCAGTGTAATAAAACATCTTCTTATGCCCAAAGCTTTTCAAATTTTTATCTTCTTTCTCCATTCATCTCTATCTTCTCATTCCAATTCTTCGAGACCTAGCTCCCTCATATCTCTTTTTACATCATCCATCCATTTAAATCTGGTCCACCTCTCTCTCCTTTTTCAGGTGGAATCCATTCCAAAGCTTGTCTGGGTAATGTTTTCTCTGGCATCCTACGTATATGACAATACTATTCTAGTTGTCTGTAACTCACAAAATCTAATATTGAATTTTGGACTTTCATTTGTTGTGTGATGATTGTATTTCTGATTTTTTTCCAATTTAGAATGTCTAGTTGAGCGTCTGTAAGAATCCATTTTGGAAGAGATAAGCTTTAAACTCAAATTTTCCATTTTGGTAGAGATAAGCTTTAAACTCAAATTTTTATTCAGATGCCAAGTTTCTGCACCGAATGTTAGCGTGCTTCGAATTATGGATTTATAAATTTCTAATTTGGTATCTATTCTTATGTTCTTATCCCACGAAACTCCGTTTAACAATGTTATTACCGATCTGCCTTTTTGAATTCTATATTTTATGTAATTTTCTTGGGGACATTTTGAGTTAATTTTGATCCCCAGGTAATTACATTCTTCACATCAATTGATACATCCCATTATTATTATTATTATTATTATTATTATTATTATTATTATTATTATTATATTATTATTTGTCCATCATCTATGACCTATTATTACGATGGACTTCACATATATAAACTAAATATTTTAATTGAAGGTTGAAACTTTTTCCTCACGTATACGTAATATATAAATAAACACATAAATATATGAAGCTATATTATATTAAAGTGATCCCACAACAGGCCCGGAGGCCCTTGGGGTAGTAGGAGGTTAAGGCTCCCACTTTTTCTAGACAATCGGCACTTTTTGTCAGCCGGGTTGTCAACCCTGCGTGACGGCCGCCTTTACCCCCAGAACAAGCATCTGGTACTCATTTCCGTTAGAGGCTGAGTCGACCCCAGGGCCATAGTGCCGCCAGAGGGTTTGGGTAAGTTTTAAAAATCCTGACCCCAACGGGACTTGAACCCTCGACCCTCCGGCTTGTAGCTCAGTGCCTTAACCACTACGCTACGGCGTGCCCCAGCTATATTATATTTGATTACATAAATTTATAGCATTATTATTAAAACGTGGTACTGCACGCACAATTAAATGTATACCGGTATCTAAATAGTGTTACAGAGGCAGGAATATTACTTAAGATAGTGTAAAGTGAACGTAGATTATGTGGCAGGAATTAAATATTATAGGATGTATTTTGCGAAAATACAAATGAATAAAAAAAAATGTCGGAGGATTTGAATCCTGGCTTTTACATACATTTCATCTAGTTACAAGTAGTTTAACGATCTACGCTATTCGAACGTCTGATACTAGTTGCCGTGTTTACTTTTATACTGTGAAGGAGAGTTGAACTTTATTTAAAACGTCACAATTTGAGTAATATTGCGTTTATCCAACACACTTAAATATTTAGAAACGTGTCTCTTTCACTGTTCTTTAACTGTTTAAGACGATTAAAACCAAATACAGCGTATTTAAAACATTTAACAGTGCATTACCTCGTGAACCTCAGCTATGGCTTTTCGAGTATGCGCAGTGAGCCATAATAAGAACTCTGCTTTTTGAAGCGGCTCATTCTTTTTGTCGCTAAGTGCACAATAATAACTTAGAGTTTAATATGATTTTGTTTTCTTTGCGGTCCGGAATATATAAATAACTGGCAGGATAAATTATTGTTTCTCCAATTTAAGGTTAGGGTAGGTCCTACCGCGGCCGAAACCCCTCAATTGAATAAGACTTATGGTTTTGTTAGAATTAACACTTAATATCAGCAAGTCTCAAACAGTAAAATTGACATTACTTCATTAACTGAAAAAATTATGGACTCCTGTTTAAGTGGACTATATAAACATAATAATATCCAGGAAGACATAAATGAAAGAATGCAAAATACTAAGAAATGCCATTTTTCATTAAAATAAGTATTTAAATTCAAAATATCCGACACACGAAACAAAAAACCAGATCGTAAAAACCATAGGTGACACCCGGTATGCGCTGCTGCGCCGAAAAAAGAATAAAATTAATATGTTCTTTCTTATGTTTGATTGAATAAGTGAAAGGAAAAAAATGTATATCGTAATTAATTTTAGATACCGCGTGCCGATTAACTGGCGATGCCCGGGAATCTACTTATCCCTATCTTCTTGCCATAAATGAGGTGAAAGACGAAAAATGTTATGTTTAGTTGAACAAGTAAAAGGAAAAATTGATTATGTAATTATTTTTAGATACCCCAAGCAGATTTCCCGGCGTTACCGGAATCTACTTATCGCGATCTTCTTCGCATAAATGAACTAAAAGACGAAAATTAACGTGTTTTTATAGTTGAATAAGTGTCAGGGTAAAAAATTTATATCGTAATTATTTTTTGATACCCCGTGCTATTTACCCGGCATTGCCCGTAAATCTTTACCCCGATCATCTTGGCATAAATGAGCTGAAAGACGAAAATTAAAGCATTTTTATGTTTATTTGAATAAGTTGAAGGAAAAGTAATTATAAATTTGTATCGTAACAAGCTATAACCCGGCGTGCGTTGCTACGTCTAAACATGTGGAAATTAATGTGCTTTTATGTTTATAATAATAATAATAATAATAATAATAATAATAATAATAATACTTTATTTATTCTGGCAGAGTTAAGGCCATAAGGCCCTCTCTTCCACTCAACCAGCACAAATACAAATAAATATTCGACAAATATAGTTATACACTACTATACTAATTATAAACAGTTAAAGATACAATAAATGTAGCAATGTAAATGTCATGTACAAACAACATTTTATTGGGTAATAACAATAGTGATACGACAATAATAATAATAATAATAATAATAATAATAATAATAATAATATAAATATGATACATTATACGGGAAACACCAATTAATATATATATATATCTTACACTGGATAATAATGAAGTCGAGTTTAGAGCAAATATAAATTTAGATTTCTTTTAAAAGATGCCAATGTCCGGCAGCCCCTTATTTCTTGTGGTAGGGAATTCCAGTTGCGAGAAGTGGAGATGGTATATGACATGGAGTGATGTGATGTCCTATGTTGCGGTATATTAAGTAAGAGACTATGTTGTGATCTTGTGTTTAAGTTATGGTTTGAGGATAGATACTGGAAACGGGATGATAAATAATTGGGAATCGAGGTATGTAGGATCTTAAATAGGAGAATTAGACAGTGCGATTTTCTTCTCTCTCTTTTAGATGTAGCCATGATAATTCATGGAATAATGGAGAAATGTGATCGTATTTTCGAACATTAAATATGAATCTGATACACATATTATGGACACGCTGGAGTTTGTCCAACAAACCATCACTTATGTCAGTTAGTAGAACGTCACAGTAGTCAAAATGCGGCATCACTAAAGTTTGGATTAAAATTCTTTTAAGAGTTGTAGGAAGAAAATGTTTAAGTCGCTTTAGGGAATGCATTATGGAGAAGATCCTTTTAGATGTTTGTTTTACTTGCACATGCCAATTTAAATTAGAATCTAAGTAAAATCTAAAGTTTTTGAAGACGTCGGTATAAGGAATTTGTTCATTATCTAATATGACAGCCGGCACATTGCCATTGTTTATGAGGTGTAATAGCCTTGGATGTCCGATAATTATTGCTTGCGTTTTGTTTACATTTAGTTTCAGCCCATATTGTCTGGACCATAAAGATATATGCCTGAGGTCATGAGTTTACTTTGTCAATATATTAATTAATTTCGTCAGGCCTAAAGTGTGTGTAAATCTGAAGGTCGTCGGCGTAAAGATGATGCTTGCAGTTTTGTAGTTTCTTGGTCACGTCATTAATATAAATCGAGAAGAGAAGAGGAGCGAGGACACCGCCTTGAGGTACCCCTTTCCTCACCAAGTGCCAGGAAGAAATGCAATTATTAACAGAAACTGATTGCTGACGATTAGTGAGGTAATATGCAAACCAATCAAGGCAGTTTTCCGACAGATGTAGTGTCTTTAGTCTCGCTAGCATTAAATCTATAACTACTGTGTCAAAGGATTTGCTGTAGTCGAGTAGGACTATTGCGGTGAGTTTGCTTTTGTCCATTGAGTCTCTTATGTCCTCTACAATGTCAAGTAGTGCAGTACTTGTGTGATGTCGTGTTCTAAAACCAGACTGATGTTTATCAAGTAAGTCGTGTGTGGTGAGGTAGTCTGTTAACTGTGAGTGTATTATGTGTTCCAGTGCTTTAGATAAACAGGGAAGAATACTAATTGGTCTATAATCATCGAGTGTTGTGAGTGTTTGATTTCGGTGTAGGACGAACTAGAGCCATTTTCCAGAGTCTGGGATAAGTCCCGGTCATTATAGAGGCATTAAAAATGTGGGTTATTGTTGGGAGAATAATGTCTATTATTTTTTGCAGGAGAGTTATTGTTATATTGTTTATTCCTTGTGCTTTAGATTTAATACGTAATACTGTTCTTTTGGCGTCATCAGGTGAGATATAGGAAAAAAAGAATTTGTCTCGGGTAGGTTGGGAATATGACATTAGTTCATCTAGTGTCTGTTGTTTGTGTTGTTAGGTGTTGTCAGAAGGGAGGCGGGTAAAATGGTCATTCAACTCATCTAGTGGTAGGTCAGCTGTTTCTACCTGTAGTTTATTTTGACAGAGGCCTATTGATTTTAAATGTTTCCACATGTCAGCTGAGTTGGACATAGATTGTGTAATAATAGTATGAGCATATCTTAGTTTTGCATTCCTTATAGTCTGGTTGACTTTATTCCTCAGATGTTTGTATGTCTGTAAGTCTGTCAGTTCTTTGTTCCTCCTGTATTTCCTGAATGCTACGTCTCTCTGTCATAAGCAAGCGGATATTATCAGATATCCAGGGTGCAGGTGGTCTGTTTATACGTCTAGTCTTGATAGGTGCCTGTTTGTCATACAATTGTAAAATCATGTCATTAAAATTTTCAACTTTCTCGTCTACAGTTCTTAAGTGTCCATATGTTGTTCGAAGGTAGTTTTGCAGCGTCATCAATTAATTGCGCATAATTTATATGTTTCAAGTCTCTGTATGTTACAAGTCTAGGTCTACGTTTAGAGCAAAGGAGTGAATATTCAATGTATATTAAGTCATGTGCAGAGATGCTTGGAGCTTCTATCTGTCTACTAGTTATAACTTTTTGAGGATTATTTGTTATAATTAAGTCTAGTAGTGTGTCAGAATACCTAGTATGATGGGTTGGTTCTGAAGGCAGTATTTTCATATTGCATGACTGGAACATTGCCTGTAGTTGTATAGTGTTGTAAGAATTTGTGGCTAATAGGTTAGTGTTGAAGTCTCCTGGTACAATTACATGTTCATAAGATGGTATCAGATTTTGGAGAACTGTTTCAATGTCATTCAGGTGACCGACATTTGGGGGCTTATAAACTACTCCTAATAAACATTTCTGCATTTTCGCTCTAATTTCTATAAATAGGTATTCGGGTCGAGACAAGTATTCACTAGGCGAATGGGATACAATTTTCGGTTGTAGATCGGAACGTATATACATCGCCACGCCGCCTCCATTTTTCCCGAATCTGTCATTCCTAATCAGGGTGTAATTAGTTGAATAAGTAAAAGGAAACATATTTATAAATTTATATTTTTTAGATACTCCGTGCTGATTACCTGGCGTTGCCCGGGAATCTACTTATCCCGATCTTCTTGACATAAATGAGCTGAAATACGAAAATTAATGTATTTTATGTTTAGTTAAATAAGTGACAGGAAAAATTTATATCGTAATTATTTTTGGAGACCCCGTGCTGTTTTCCCGGCGTTGTTCGGGAATTTACTCATCCCGATCTTCTTGGTATAAAAGAGCTGAAAGACAAACATTAAAGTCCTTTTTATGATTAGTTCAATAAGTAAAAAGAAAAATAATTATAAATATATATCGTAATTATTTTAAGGTTCCCCATGCTGATTACCCGGTGTTGCCCGGGAATCTACTTATCTCGATCTTTTTTGGCATAAAGACAGAATTCATTATTGTGAGTTATCCGTAAAAGAATACCCGCCATGTGCTGCTATGCTTGCACAGGAGTCTACGTACTTGTCTCGATCTTCTTGGCATCAATGAAAGACAAAAATGGTTATTGTGAGTTATCCGTTAGAGATAAACATATGCAGTCGCGGACTTCTTTGTACAGCTTTTTGAGATATTAAATTCTCTGTATGTTGATTTTATGTACTTGTTATGGTTTAGGCAGCGTAAGCCATTTAAGCGTCCAAAGACCTGCTACTTTCACGTTTTCCACTACAAAGGGCGATTTTTAAGGGTGTAAGGAGTTGAGTATCACAACTCTCTTATATTCTATGTTTATCCCGGGAATCTCCTGAATATTTTGCAAAAATCTCCATCACAATCGGATCAATGGTATGGCCGCGCATAAAGTACGAACAAACAAACAAACAAACATCAATTTTTATGTATTAGATTCTTTGTGAACTTGTAAATTGTTACAGCAGTTGAAAACAGTTTCTTAATTAATTACGTTTTCATATTGTGAGGAGGAATTCGAGGGGCAGTGTCAACATTTTACTGAAATAATAATTGTTAATTTTGTATGCGTAATAGTAGCCATGTTAAAATGGTCTCGATGACGTCACACAGTTCTCATATTTCTGTGCCTGCTATAATATTGTAGTTGGTGGTATTAAATTAAGAAGTGTGTTTAGTTAAATTGACCTTGAATTAAATATTATTTTAGTAGAGTAAATCACTTTCCAAAATAAATGCTATGTTATACTCTTGATGTCCCAACTCCTTTCAAAAAACGTTAAACTGAAAATATATAAAACTATTATTCTACCAGTTATATTATACGGGTGCGAAACATGGACTCTTACTTTAAGGGAGGAAAGGAGATTACAAGTATTTGAGAATAAAGTACTTAGGAACATTTTTGGACCAAAGAGATTTGAACAGACAGAAGAATGGAGAAGACCACGTAACAATGAACTACATTGTCATTATAGGATGCCAGATATAATAAGAACAGTTAAGTCTCGTAGACTGTGATGGGCAGGACATGTTGCACGTATGGGGAATGAAAGACTTGCATGGAAGCTGCTTGTAGGAAAGCCAGTGGGAAAACGCCCAGTTGGTAGACCAAGAATGAGGTGGGAAAATAATATTTACTATGATTTGAGGGAAGTAGAATATACAGGGATTGATTGGAGAGCATTAGCTCAGGATAGGGATGTATGGAGAGCTTATGTCCGCGCGGCCATGAACCTACGGGTTCGATATTGCCAGTGAGTAAGTAAGTATATATATTAATACCTCAATTTTGATTAATTTTGTATAGACATTTTCGAAATTTTGATAAATGGTAAATGGATCAACTTTTTCCTCTTAAAAATGCCAAGCTGAAAATTGTTTTCAAATTTGAGGTTTTGTATAAGAAAATTTATTTTGGTAAGTTTCATTTCCTGTGTATTACAATCATGACATAGGCTATACCTTCACAATACTATACAGAGGATGGAACTGAGCAAAGATAAACATACTGGAGGAGTTAGATATTTTAAAGGCAGTCAACAACAGATTGATTTTAAAACGAGAATGTATCCAGTAACACAATTCTATCTACATGATCACCGCAAATAAGTCAGCACCTTGATACTAACAAAACAATCTTATGCTGAGGTGGGACTGGTCCCGAATGCCCTACAATGTTTCAGTTATTGATAGTTGAAGAGACTGCATAATTGTATAATTCTAAATTACAATTTGGCTAAACTTTACTATCTGTGACGCGACTTTTTAAATTTCTTCATGAACTCCTCTCAAATTTTATTCTTAGGGTTCCATTTTTCAAATTATTTCCCACCATTTACAATGATTGTACACGTTTTCTAACGATTCTCATTTGAATATATTTTTTCACGATATTGAAGTACATGAATACGTGGCAGCCATATTGATTTTAACGAATATTTTGTGTTCCAGTGCAGCCAACATAGAATCTGTACTAATTAACTTAAACTAAATAAAATCAGCGTGCATTCGTTCACAGGTTACATTATTTAAATTGCGTTGGGTTAGATTTAAGGTTGTATTTGACAGGTTAGAGTACTTAAATCGCGTTAGGTTAGTCTTTAGGTTCGTTGGCAACGCGAGTTCAAATATCGTGCATATGTTGGCTGCATCTCGTGATTCAATTGTGCAAACCGCTTTGCATCTGTTGGCATGAGCATGTTCTATGATTGGAACTTAGAAAAAAAATCGCGTCACGTGGTTATGAAGTATATCCTACATTTTTTTGTATTGTAATATCAAACTATCTGAAAAAAATTGCCAAAGATGTGATTACCACTTTACTTGTTTTTCTTTTTTTTTTTTTTTGTAAGAGGTTCTGTGTTAGACATGTTGCGTGGGTAGTAGGGTAAACTTAGGTGAACTCATGTTACTGATAAACAGGTTTTATTTTTCTACTTAGATCTCACATATGTGATTGATAAAATGTCTGGGCCCCCTCCCTAAGACAGCACTGGTCATCAGAAGACAACAGTAAGTAATTCAGATCCAAGAGGATCGACAGTGATCCTAACACACCGAATACTCCAGATGTGAAGTATCACGAGTTTATCTGTAATACGGGTTCACCTGATTTCATCCCAATTTATTTAACGACGCTTTAATAACTCAGGTCGTTAGCTTCGCAATTAAATTTAAGATAACTGAAAAGACTGTCATATTTTGCACAGACGCCTCTTAATTTAAGCATGAGGTCATTTTACATGACATATATTTATGATGTGGGACCCGTGGCTTTACTTCCTTTCCTAAGGAAGTTATATTTAAGATTTTTACGTCCCAGAAAAACCATCGATCGAGACCGAGTTTAAAATCGAGAACCTCGGAATCAAAGGCAAGTATGATAATTTCTTATACAACCTAAAAGGAGTTGGAGCAGTTAAAATATTTCTGAATAATATAACATCCGCCCTAAACAAGGTTGTAACCCTACTCCCCAACCCCCAAGTTCAGTTCTACATGAGAAATGGTTGCTAATGTAATGTGGGAACTTCTTCCGTTAAAAAATAATTTTTGGGAACAATTCAAGGTTACAATCACGTTCTGAGCGGCTATTCAATTGCTGTTAGCTAACTCACTGGAACTATCAAACCATTAGCCATATGGCCGCTCAAATATAAGTTCTCCATACATCTCTATCCTGAACCAATCATCCTTTGCATAATATACTTCCCTCAAATCATGGTTAATGTTAATCTCCCGCCTCATTCTTGGCATACCTATTGAACGGTTTCCTCCTTCCTTATCCATTCGTGCGATATGAAAGAGAATTAATATAAACATAAAAATGGATGTGGGCATGCTGCTTTAAATTCAAGAACTTGCGCTCCATACATTGCCAAATAATGTCTTGGTTTATTTATATTGGAATTCGAAGGTATTCATACAAGCTTCTTATTATGCCAAAATATTCTTGTATTTTTTTCACTGAAATTCCTTGATGGCTCTCAAGTATTTTAGTTACTGGCATCAGAGATCCAGAAGGAAAGTTGAAGTATTTTAATAAGCATTACATTGGTTAATTATGTACTGCAATGTTTATTAACCTATGGATCCCGGCACACTCATGGATCGCGATGTTCCTCTGTGTATTAAAGAGCGGGGACAGGTTGTTGTATTACTATCTTGTAGATCAGATAAGAAATTTGACGCTGGATTTTAATGTCTTGCACTTTTATTTGGATATAACCTTGGTATATCAGACATTTCAAGAAGCTTTCGGCATGTAATTGTTGCCAGTTCCCTTGTTAATCTTGATAATGATAGTTTAGCTATCGAAACACGTCTTATTAATGTTCTTAATTTCAGTTCTGTGATTGGGCTTTACTGATAATATGTGTTACATAATTTATCATCACAAAGAAGATTATATTAGCAAGATATTAAAATCTCATAACTTTCCACGTTCCTAGAGGAATGATCATTTTCCTTAGCTTCTTTCTTCGTTTATTAAATCAGTCCGGAATTTAATTCTTGGACTTCTTAACATTTTTTTCAAACGAACACGGAGCTAGCCTGATGCGTCAACCCCCAACTTGGAGGACCAGGAGATTTTTAATCAAGATTATCTTCCTTTTGCCCTTGACAAACCAACGTCTACCTACAAGGTAGCAGAAACTGTAACTCTACGCAGCGCAGGTACCCTCACATCGTACTGTCAGCTGGGCATAGTGCAGAAAGAAGTCATGATGCTGAAGTTAGTGAGAGGATAAATAAGGGAAAATCTACAATGTCAAAATTAAATGATGTTTTATGGGACCAGAATACGAGTTCTAAAATAATAATAATAATAATAATAATAATAATAATAATAATATAATAATAATAATATAAATTATAATAATAATAATAATCATCATCCATGCAAGTATTAGGGCGTGGTGCCTGTTACGGTCTCAAAGAGGAATTTTCCATCCAGCGCTTTTTTGGACATCCCAGCGATCTTTTGTCTTGGGGACAGTAGCGAAGTATGGCTTTTGGAATTCTATGAGACAGCATTCGTTGAAGATGGGCTTTTCAGTTGTTCTGGTAGTTTTGTATGTAATGAAGAATGGGTTCTACATCCAACTCTTCCATAATTTCCTCATTTCTTTTATGGTCCCACTTTGTGTAGCCTGCTGTAACGGCGCATAAATCGCATCTCATTGCTGTTATTCGGCTTTCATCTCTTATTCGTATTGTCCATGCTTCACTACCATATCTTAATACTGGTCTTGCGAGAACCTTATAAAGCCGTAATCTTGTGTTCTTCTGAACTAAAGATGGTTTCATTCTACTGTTAATTATTCCCGTTGTTTTTGTAAAATTTGTGATTTTCTTTGATATATCAGCTTCATCTTGAAATGTTAAATTATAACCCTAATAATTAAATTCGTTTACTCGTTCTAAAATTTCATCATCCAAAACGATTTTGCTAGGTATAGGGTATTTCCCACAAAAGGCCATCACTTTAGTTTTCTTTGTATTGATTTCCATATTGTACCTTTTTGCAATTATATTAAAATTGTGTATAGAATACTGTAAATCTGTTTCTTTTGGAGCTATTAATACCAAATCATCTGCAAAAAGCAAGGAGTATATTTTATGGTTTCTATTAATTTGGATAGAACCGTGTCTCATCTGTCGCCAATCTTGGAGTGTTCTATCCATGTATATGATAAAGAGTAAGGGCGAGAGGCCACATCCTTGTCTTACGCCCCTATTGATTTCGGTCCATTCTGTTTGTGTGTTATTGATTTGAACTGAAATCAAATTTGTTTTATAGATGGGACATTCCATACGAAATCGGCAAAAAAATTGTGAAAATTGAACTCGCATCTTTAAAAGTTTACCATTTTTTTTACAGTGAAACTTTGATATACTGAATATCTGAACCGAATTTCAAGTCTTCGCTTGGTGTAATTAAAGAGTAATAGAGCTGTCAATTTATCGTATTGTTTTAAATAGTCTCTTTTATAAAATACATTTCACGAAGTATGGCTATTCCCTGAACTTGAAAAGATAGTCACATTATAGATGATTTCATGCT
Source organism: Diploptera punctata (assembly GCA_030220185.1). Lineage (NCBI taxonomy): Eukaryota > Metazoa > Arthropoda > Insecta > Blattodea > Blaberidae > Diploptera > Diploptera punctata. The sequence goes on from JASPKZ010008882.1 coordinate 592,038, forward strand.
CTATCGCTTGAAAATTAGTATGTTAATATTTACATTTTTCTGAAGGGCGTAAATGCAATTAATATGCAATTGACCTTCCTCACCAAAAATTTTATAAAATAAAAAATGTCACATTATTACATGAACACCAGTTAATATTTTTGTAATTAGTATTAAAGTGGAGTCTTGAAAGGAAACTACCAAAAATAATTAATTTTCCTAAAATCCCCTATGTGTAGACTGCCCGCAATACCTTTCGCGTGAGTGGAGATCGCTCGCTCGTACAAACAATGACGGAGCTACTTGGTAATAGTCCTTTGCGCACTTACAAATATTTTTATTGTTATTATCATCATTACATTATTTTTATTATCATTATTAAAATTATTACATCATCATCATCGTGGACTAGTGGTTACTCTGCACGCCTCCGATTCCGAGGTTCGCGGGTTCAAACTCGATAGGAATCAATGCCATTTTAAAGGCGTAACAATTATGAATGTAGCTTTCTCCAGAAGGAAGGAAATCCGTGAGTCCCGTGTCGTAAATTTATGATACGTAGGAGAACCTCGCCCTTGAAATAAATTGCTACATAATAAACGTCATTAAATTTAACAATCTTTATTGATATATTCAGTAGGCGGTTAATTTTGTGCTGAGTTTGGCTAATGTATAGTTTAATTTAAATTACTAAGCACCTACGCATTCAAGCTGGTAGGCCTATTAAAAGTATTTTCTTGACAGTAGTTTTGTAATGTGTTGTAATATTTTGTACTTGTACCCTACACCAATGTCTGATGTTGAATATTGCAAGTAATGTTAAGCTATCGATAATAATTTATAACAATTTTCATGCTGTTACAAGTAATATTTAAGAGGTATAAATATACAGCCGGTGGAAAGATCAACACCATCTTCGCTAGGTTTACCGTACAGGCCACATGGACTAAAACGAATTTGTTCATGATGATGATGAAATATACAGCATTTTATTGGCTTGGTATCACTTGATCTTGCATCCCCTACTCATGACATATCTAAGATGATATTAAAATGCACGATAATATTAGCTTTTATTATAAGCTTGATTATTACAGTATTTAATTTAATGTCTAAACTTCCCATTATTCTCCTTTTATAACACAAAATTTGTATCTCTACGATTATTCTCTCATTCCAGAAGCATTTAAGAAATTGTAAAATTATATATTAACACATAATACTGTTAATAACTATTGTATACTAATATATGCATAATTAAAATTATATTTAACTTCTAACTCGCCATTCAGTCTTTGTAGATCTGCAAACTTGTTAGTTAAAAACAATAAGATATTATTTTTAATTTCACTGTGACACTTAAATGACGAGATGCATTAAACAAACACACTGATGTAAATCAACTGTCTAGTATGTAATCTGAACTTGAGAATTGTTGATGTAAAACAGATGTTTAAGGAAGACTTGCTGACATTGCATTATTATCGTTTGGTAGGAAGTGGTACGAGTATTAAAACATTCGGTTTTATTTGGAAGTCATATCTTATAACAATACTATTTCGTCAACGTTATCAGGGTACAATACAATACACTGAATAAAAAGTTATTTTAAGACTGAAATTAGTAATTATAACATAATAAAAATTTATACCAGTTTATTCAATTAATGACGAAATAGTTTTCATTATATAATATTACATTTAAACTGTAATGAAAAATTTGTAACAAAATAAATAATTTGTTTTAAAAAAAGACAGAAGATTACGAGTATTTGAGAATAAAGTTCTTAGGAAAATTTTTGGATCTAAAAGAGATGAACAGACAGGTGAATGGAGAAAACTACATAATAATAGTGAGCTACATGATCTGTATAGGAAGCCAGATATAATAAAAACAGTTAAGTCTCGTAGGCTGCGGTGGGCAGGAAATGTGGCACGTATGGGGGATGAAAGAGGTGCTTGGAAATGTCTGGTAGGAAAACCGGAGGGAAAACGCCCAGTTAGAAGATTAAGAATGAGGTGGGAGAATAATATTATACATGATTTGAGGGAAGTAGATTATACAGGGGATAATTGGAAAACGTTAGCTCGAGATGGGATGTATGGAGAGCTTATGTCCGCGCAGCAATGAACCTACAGGTTCCACAGAGCCAGTGAGTGAGTTGGTTATAAATAATTTGTTTAATAATTCACAGTAAACGTAAGTAACAGAGCTTTTTACTTCTCACTTCAGCAATAAAATTTGATAAATAAATATCTACTGCGTAAGAATTAAAATATCGCCACTTTTATAAATTTACCGTATTGTTCCATTAAGCAGAACATATAATAATCTACCGTATTTGATTTAATGGCAGTTGAAAAAGTCACTGATGAAGCTCTTCAATAAAGTACGCGCGCGACCTTGGTCGTGAAATGAATCTGCTGCGCCGTGGACCAGCGAGTTTTTTTTACGAAAATAGAATAAAAACATTTATATTGTCTGAACTATTCAACTCTCCAAAAAGGTAATTGCTGGAAATTAATCCTTATTACGTGAGTAGTATCTTGTATTTTTTCCATCTTCATTTTTTGATATGTACTGCAGTAAACCGCCATAAAACAGAAAATTGACACCGAAAATAAAAATATCCTAATTATAAAAGTAACACCCTTAAACTACATGATATCACCTATATAAATATGTTTGAAACAAATTTTTGCTGTTTACTGTTTCAGAAATATTAGTTAGTAAACGTTTTAGTTTATCATATTTACGATAATTTTAGATCATCATAACTACGAACCTATAAATGATAAAAATTAAATTTCTGTATTAATACGTTTATAAATATATTCACTATATTTAGGGATACATAAAATTAAAAAAATAAATTGCAAGATTTTTTGCTGTCCGTTTTGATATGGATTGTCCCAGATATTGTATACATTTAAAATATGCTGTTGTGGTATATTCTTGTCGGCCAAAATATTTAACAATTTATTCCTATTGGTTTTGTCGAAGGATTTTTTGAAGTCCACAAAAGTTAAATGTGTTTCTACATAATAATAATAATAATAATAATAATAATAATAATAATATAAAAAATAATAATGATGATTATAATAATAATAATAATATAAAAAATAATGATGATGATTATAATAATAATAATAATAATATAAAAAATAACAATGATGATTATAATAATAATAAAATAATGAGTACAATTATATAAGGTGCAAATACATGGGAATTAAAATCTAGAATATATAGCAAGATTTTAATATCATAATAAATATGAAAGTTTAAGTTCATAATTTTATATTTTAAAGTTCTTTTAATATTTAAATATAACTTAAATAATTAAAAACATGTAAATAATTAATTTTTGTTCATTGTTGAATAAAAATGTCTCAGTAACAATTAAAGAAATTGTATTATATAACAGTCTTTCTAAATAATGCTTTTAAAAATGTGTCTTAAGTCATTGTTGTCTGAAATATAAAGCTTTCTGTTATAACTGCTTAACTTAATATTTTTAAATAAAAGTATACTAAATTCTGATTGGATGTTAAAACAACTTTTTGATTTAACCAATCAAATTTAAATCTGGTATTTAATGGAACATTAACCAATAGAATTTAAATATAAAATCATGTGATGTAATAATGTTCTTTAAAATTATAACAAAATTACACTGGTCAGTCAGCATATAACTTTCATCAAGGATAGAAGCAATAATAGCTCTCCTGATAAAATGTGATATTTGATTCAAGAAATTAAAATAATTTAATTTTAATTGATGGTGAAGAATAATACCACCTATATTTACTTGATCTGCTGGGAAATTAAATAGTAAATACATTTACAACTATTTCTACAAGAATCAGTTATTAGTGATTTTTAAAGTGTTTTCCTATCTTGTGTACCAACTTCGACCTTGAGAAGAGAATCCAGCTCTACCGAAAATTAAACCCAACCTGAACTAGTAGTTCTTTTTTGGGACACCAATCCTTCAAAATGTTACAACATCATCGGGCATGAAGAGAGTTAGCTGCTTCAAAACATTGTCACAATATGGGAGAAGAATTACTTCTTCAAAATTGTCGCCACAACGAGGGGCATAATGAAGATCTATACTAAAATACTTCTTCAAATAATAAATAAATTAAATTCTGCAAAAATGGATTTTTGGTGATTCAGCTGAAATTTCTATAAAAGACATAATAAAAAATCAGTGTAATTAAACAAATGATGAATGTTATTATCTTCAATCGTGGATTTCATAAAAATCGAACAATTAAAATTCTATCATCATCATCATCATCATCATCATAGTACATTCACGAATCTAGGTCATTTGTTGACCTGTTTCGGCCTCAAGAGAAACACCATCCAAACGTCTTTTGAGTGGACGTCCTGGTCTTCTTCTTCCTGCAGGTTGATATCTTAACATTTGTTTGGGTATTCTGTGATCTTCCATTCGATGAACATGTTTTATCCATCTTGACTTATAATCAGAAATTTTGTTTTCTAAAGGTTCCATGTGTAATTCTTCTAAGATGTCCTCATTTTTTTTTTTGTGATCTGGTAGTGTGTATCCTGCAGTCCTCCGAAGGTATCTCATTTCAGCAGATCTAAGTCTCTGTATATCCTTATGTTTCAACGTCCATACTTCGCTACCATACAAAAGAGTTCGAAGAGCCAGTGTTTTATATACTTTTAATCTTGAATGCTTTTGGACTAACTGTGGCTTGAAGATAAAACCCTACAATTCTTAAAAATTTAGATATTTTTGCATTTACATCCTTTTCTTCTTCATCCTAGATATGTAAAATTATTCACCTACTCCAAAATTTTATTGTCCAGTACAATTTTACTTCTGACAGGATCTACACCTTGAAATGCCATAATTTTTGTTTTTTCTGTAGATATCTTCAAACCATATTCTTCTGTAATTTTGTTAAGTTCATACAGACCTTTCTGTAGATTATCTTCTGAATTTGCTATTATTATTTGGTCATCTGCAAACAAGAGGGTGTTTAATTTTCTATTTTCTGATATTCTTATTCCAAATTTATATTTCTTGTTCCAGTTACATATTACTTCATTGATATAAATTGCAAACAGTGTTGGAGATAGGGGGCAGCCTTTTCTCACACCACGATTTATAATTCCTTCTTCAGAAAATTGTTATTTAATTTAATCTTTATGGTGTTGTCTTTGTAAATATTTTGTATGTTCTGCCGAAGTAAATTTGGTATATTTCTGTCTTCCAATATATTTAAGAGTTTTGATCTCTTGATTGTGTCGAATGCTTTTTCAAAATCTATGAAAGCAAAATGTGTTTCTAAGTTGAATTCTCTTCTTTTTTCAAGCAATAATTTTACAGAAAATGCTGAATCAGTACAAGATCGTCCTTTCCTAAATCCATGTTGACATTCCATAAGGAATTTTTCACTGAAACTTTTCAATTTTCCATTTAAAATGTCTGCATAAATTTTGTAGCATGTGTTTAACAAACTGATTCCCTTATAGTTGTCCATTTTTCTCTTATCTCCTTTCTTCAACAGGGGTATAACAATGCTTGTCTTCCATTCTTGTGGTATATCTGCATTTATGTTCATGTAAAAAGAATGACACAAGATGGATTCCCAAGAAGAATGCTAGAATGGGTACCTTGGTAGAAGAAAAGGACGGCCAAAAATAACATCGGTTGATGCTGTTTGAATAGTATGAGGGAGTAAGGATTGGACGGTGGAAATTGGAATGACAGAGATGTGGAGGGGAATGACGCTAGATTAACTGGCAGCAGGAAGATGTAAAACATTGTGAAAATCGTTAAATAAATAAAAATATTTGATGGCATAGAACATCGTTTCCCAACCTGGGGTTCACAAAATATTTCAAGAGGCTCGCCAAAACTATTCCGTAATAGCGGTTTTCGAGGTAGAGTCTATTATTGTTTCCATCATTTCTGCAGCATAATAATAATAATTAATAATAATAATAATAATTATTATTATTGTTATTGTTATTATTATTTAAAAATTAAATTAACCCTATAATAAATGTCCCTTGTTACATATGTGTAATATCGGGAATTTATCACATTATTTGGACAATAAATTAATATTTGCCGCGAATGCCTGATTTACAGTTATATAACTACGTTAGGAATGCATTTTGATTACACTATAATATATGTGTAACTATTATAATATTTATAAAGGTTCCGGTTGGCCTCCTACACTTTGTGTACATTTTAAGCCGTATTTAGCGTAACTTTAGGTTTTAGCCGTTAAGGGTTAAGTTAATTTAAGGTTATTAAACCTTTTGCTTGGAATTAAATTTTATGCATGTCTACAGTATGTTAGTATTAGCTAGTATTAGATCGGATCACAGAGTACCAGAGAAGAAAGTAGGCACGTTTCGCGTACATGCCATAAGCGGCGCTAGTGTAGAACAACTAACTACATCTAAATTTTTTCGATTTTTTTCTGGTACTAATATGAAATTCAGCACCGCCTGGTGGTAAAATTATGAATTATAATTATATAACGCCATCTGGTGAATAATCATGGAATTTAACTTTTATAGGTATAAATAACGTATTAATTAATCTTAAATTGTGGAATTATGTATACCCAGTCTCTCAGACCTACAGATCTTCTTTAATTTTAACAGAAAGGAAGAATGGAAATAAATAAAACATGTTAATTTATTTTCGTTTATTAAAATTTTAAAACGTGCATTATGAGCTCTTTTAATAAATATGTACAATTGACCTACCCCCTTATTCTCACATACATATTTTATACAATATTTATTAAATAACCTTAGCCATGTCGTACATCTGTCCATTATAAAGTCACATTTTTAAAATGTTTATTAGAAATGGCTGTACACTAACATCACTCTTCCTAACCTAACAAATCTTAGAATTTTATCACTTCTATTAGGTTTATCTTTGAAAATAGATTCACATTAAAAACGTAAACAAGTTTGAATTTACTTACAAATTAGAGTAAAATAAAATCTAAGTAATGATTTTAACTTTCGATAATTTACAGTACCTTCTACATAGAACGAAAGGATAGCAGTTAAAAATTTAAATTTACAAAATGGCTAACTTCCCATAATCCCGAGTGAACACCGTTAAACACGCCGTGAACGACGCCGTGTGCCTTGCATTTGTTTTATTTAGTTACATATTCTGTTACTACGAAACAGCGCTACCATTGTAGTTTGCTCATTGTAGTTCATCGTAAACGACCGAAATTTTTTAGATGTCACTGTACTCAGTTTCCCCTCTATTCGAAGTTTCTCTATGAGATCGCATTACCAATGTCTTTTGTTTAGTCTGCATTTTAATAACTTCTTACTATTGTAATAAGTACGTAACTTTTGTATAATTTTACTATTCACTGGTTGAGTGGAGGAGAAGGCCTTATGGCTAAACTCTGCCAGCATCATTATTATTATTATTATTATTATTATTATTATTATTATTATTATTATTATTATTATTATAAAATCAGACAACGGCTATCGCTTATGAGAGGAACAAATGCTAAAGATGATTCTGAAAAATATGAATTAAAAAACTTGAAAAATGATGAAATGCGGCAAGAATACCAAATCAAAATTTCTAATAGATTTTAAATACTAGAATCTTCAGATGACAATGTGGCAAACGAGGAAGAAACTGATATAAATAAAGAATGGGAGGCTATAAGAGATACTATTAAATTGTCAGCATCAGAAAGCATTGGTTGTTTAAAAAAGAGGCAAAACAAGAAATGGTTTGATGAGGAATGTTCCGATATTGTAAAGAAAAGAAAGCTAGCAAAAATTAAATGGTTACACAAGCCAAATGAGGTAAATTTGGAGCAATTGGGTAGTATTAGACGGGAAACCACCAAGCTACTAAAGAGTAAAAAGAGGGAATATTTGAGAGAGAGGATTAATGATCTTGAAATGAATGCAAAAAATAGGAACA